>JAAWXA010000009.1:14587729-14712647 GCA_038090715.1 Florisuga fusca
GACGGCGACAGCGCCCGTCGGGAAGGAGGGCGGCTCTGGGGCAGGCGGCGGACGGCTTGCGGGTGCGGGTACGGCCCCCGGCTGGCGGCAGCCTCTGCAAGCGGCTCCCGGGATGCATGAGGTGCCGGGGAGGCTGGTGTCGGCCCGCTGAAGTGTATCTGCCGTAGTTACTCCCGGTCCCAGGGCAGAAATACAGCTGTATATACGATATTTAAAGAGAAGAATTATTTTTCGTGAGAAAAGGAGCCTGA
The DNA here is from genome assembly GCA_038090715.1 of Florisuga fusca. Taxonomy (NCBI): domain Eukaryota; kingdom Metazoa; phylum Chordata; class Aves; order Apodiformes; family Trochilidae; genus Florisuga; species Florisuga fusca. The sequence continues at coordinate 14,587,981 of JAAWXA010000009.1, forward strand.
TCTAGTGACCTTGTCTTAATAGCCTTAGCCCCCAAGCTTCAACATTTAAGTTATTGTGAGGTGTTTTGTTTGCTGTACTCTGTACTAAGATAGTCGAGAAGGTAAATGTTCATATTAAGTCAATGTCAAGTCATATAATAGCTAGCAAAACGTATGAAAAATTAATCGTGCTGTGTTTAATTAAAATACGAGGCGTTGATCTTCTATAGCTAAGTATGCATCTGCTGCTTAACTCTGTGTTTCTCTATCAGTGACCGTGCGGTAGGCAACGTGCACGTCTCCAGCAGCCGTTTCCAAACGCGCTCCGTTGGGGGCTCCTTAGCGGGGGCACTGACAATGGCAACGAGCACAGCCCGGTCCTGCCAGAAAGGGCAGTGGGTGGCCCAAGCCGCCGTGTCTTGGGCAGGCAGAGGGTCCCGGTCTGCACCAGGCCTTTTTTGGGCTGTTTCTGACCCCTCTCCCCCATGAGCTGCACTGTTGATGCGAGCTCCTCCGAGTGGTGCAAGCAGCCGGCACCAGAACATGTAAGAGGCGTCCAGTAAGTTGCTGCAGCGCGGATGAGAAGCTACCTTCCTTCTCCCCAACGAGACGACCTTCAGCAAAGCAACCCGCAGTGTGTATCCCCTGGCTTTAATGGTGCTCTGGCCAGATGCTTCGAAGTACTGTCGAATTTACCAGCTACTGACATTTCAACTGGTATTTATTTAATTTATTAATTTATTTTATTTATTTATATTTTTTCCCACGTACTAGTGTTTGTTTCCAAATGTGATAGCACATGAGGCTAAAATTAAGGGAAAGCAAATTCAACTGCAGATGGAAAACAAAGTTCATGCCTTTCTTGAATTCAGTAGGACAAAGTGGGTCAGCTGTTGACTTCTGAAGAACCAAACTGACCCCAGCTGTATTCTTTGTTCTAACACTCTAAAATGAGCATGCAAAATATTTCAGTCTTTTTTATTAGCATCCTCTAAAGCAATTATTTCTGTAGTTTTACGTTTTGTTACACACAACAAAAAATGTGTGTATCATGCCCTATGGCTGAAAGCAAGTGGTAAGTGCTTTATTTTAAATGTGCTTCATGGGCTTCCTCATTCTAGTTCCAGGACCTGGACTAACTAATTAATACCATATAACCTTAAGCAGCCAAAGTTTGCTGTCTGACAAAGGAGGATAAACTCCAAGCTTGCTCTTCTCAAATGCCAGAAATAAAGCATGCTATTTTAAGTTGTGCATTTTCCCATCATTTGTTGGTTATGCATTTAAATGAGTTCTCTGGAGAAGGTCATTATATATTTTTCAAATCATCACTCTCCTTCCTCCACTTGTGCAGAGACAAAGGGCTCTGTACCACAGAAACCTGATGATTAGTAACTGCTCCTACAATTAGCACTTGAGCAACCCGCCTGCAGGAGGGAATGTCCTGGGCTGTGCACTACCTGTGGAGCTATGTGTGTTGTACTTACTAGACCTAGGGAAAAGTTTTAAGGACAGCATTCTTGCAAAGGGTTAGGAAAGAGCTCCTAAGAACTTGTACTTTTTATCACAGGGGAAAACTAAGCCGTGTAGTGTGCTTAACTGCTCCAAGTGTAATATGCTATTCTGTAAATTAGAGTAAGGATCTAATAATGGAGGCAAATCACTAATATACAACAGGTGGTAAGAATAGTTTTATTGTATTATTAAATAGCATGTCTTTTCTTCAACCATTACAAATTTGTAGATACTACATGAATGACAATACATAATTTACCTTTTTATTGTTGCCCATATGATATATTTACACATGCAGTTAGTACCGATGTCATGCTACATTTTGTTATTAGCATTTTGTTGTTTGCCAGACTCAAAATGTGAGCATTTCATCTTCTGTAGGAAAACATCTCCGGGTGGGTGGAACGTATGTACTAATCTGCACTCAGAGGGTTGGAATCATTGGCATTTCAGTCCAGGCTCCCAGAGGGTGTTCCCTTTTCTTCCCTAATATTTTTTTTTTTTTTTTTTTTTAACTGTAAGAAACAAGAATATACATCTAGACCCAGAGCAGCCCAGTGATAAAGGCTAAAACCCGTGAAACTTGATGGCATTTACTATTGATACTACTTGGAAATGCAAATATTATAAAAATATTTGGAAGCCAAGCGTAAGTAGAATTTCAGCACAGTGATTTTTTTTTTTTTTCTGGCATAGATTATGGCATCACCTGCACAGTTATGAAATTATATGTTGCTTTGTGAATAAAGAGTTGGTGCTACAAGCAAGTTATTTCATTTGGACTCTGCAATGCTTGAAAGGCCGTTGTACTATTTTATTTTTAACATAAATAATCTGTACACATCCTGTGCATTAACATTGTGACATCTGACAGAGACTTTACAAATGCAACTTCAGTTTAAAATTGTACATTCATTTCCAAATTGTACATATTTCTTTCTTTGTTACAGAGGAAATTGCTATGGGGCACAATAAATATAGTGTAATCAAACTGCAGTTTCCGATTACATATATGACTCAAGATCAACCAGAGTTAAAAATGAGTACTATTAAGATACTGTAATAATTCAAGAAGGTAAAAGATGTAGAGGACAAACTGCACTGAAAAAAAAAAAAAGGCATCCTGGAGTTTGATAAAAACCCAAAAGCTAAAATATTAAAGTAAAATTCCAGTGTCACTGTTTAAAACAAACATACAGAAAGGGGGTATGCAGGGAGGGGTGCACACACATTAGAGATGTGATGGGTGAATGTGGTGAGGGGCTGCAGGGAGGTGCCCATCGCTGGTACCCAGGAAGCTGCAGGCACCTCCCCACCCTAGGACTTGTTGGCTGAGCCAGAGGAGCGGCGCAGCTTCATGGACATGCGGCTCTTGCTAGTCCGAGGAGACATTGGAGAAGCTAAGTCTGTTCCATCCACCTGTGCTGTTGCTGCTGCTGGAGTTTCTCCCGGCTGAGTCTCTGGGCAGAAGCCTGCAGAGGACAGCAAGAACCAGAGGGGTCAGTGCTGCCTTCCACGCTTTCAGCCCGGGATCTATTCACAAGGGGCAGAGAGGCATTTCAGTGCTGCTGTCACTCCCACAGCATCTCCTAGCCCTTTACCAGCTGTGGGTGATGGTACTGCACATGGAGCTAATGACTGCCACAAAACCACTTCTAGAGAAAAGATGATGCCAGATACCACTGAACTATGGGACTGCAGAACCCCCTTGCTCTCGGCAACTGAAGCAGCACTGAAGTGGGCGATGTTCTCCCGCTAGCCAGGAGAACACCTCCAGTTCCCTTACAGGGATGGGGAGTTATTTAAACCACAACCCAGAAGAAATCAATCTTTAATGAAAACGTGAAGGTTAACAGCTCGTTGTGCATGAAGGGAGCTGTAGGGATGCAGCTGAAGAGGTGGAGTGAATTGGGGAGTGGGGTGCAACTGGGAGAGGAAAACACCTTCTCCCATCCAGCAAATCCCTACAGGGTCCACAAGGCAGAAGCTTGAACAGATCATACTAACTGGATGCACTATACATTAACATTTCTTTGTAAAATGACCAAGATGAATTTCAGATAATGGTATGTAGCTCGTTAGCCCAGAGCTATGGGCTACACTGGGCTCCGAGTCCTCACTGCAAGAGGACAGGGCTCTTACAAATAACCCATCTCCAAACCTTCTTATAGAGTTACAGAAGGAAAAGGAGAAAATATAAATAAAGATTACTTTCTCCTTCCAAGTACATAAAACTAACACTATATACTCATATCCAGAAAACTAAACTGGATTTTAATTCCCCATTTAGAGACAGACCTCCTGACTGAACTCAGCTACCTCAGCTGCCACCGACTGCTTCTGACCCATATAAATTATGGACAGATAGAAACTTAGTCCTGCAGAAGTCAATGGGGAGGCCCCTGCTGACTTCACTAAGCCAGAATATCACTATTTCTTCCACATTATTATTTGTAATTAGTTAAAATAATAATTTAATAATCAGAACTGAAGACCCCCCTTCTCTCAGTATATATTTCATGTGTGAGGGGTTAAATTAGCCCCTTAATTTAACCCCTGAATTTTAACCATTCAAAACTGATGATCATTTATTTTGAAAGACTCCTCTAAAATCAAAGGAGGTCATCAGGTGAGAACTCTAAGAGTGTATTTAAAATATATTGCCATAAACCTCTATGATTTAGCTACCTGGCCGTCCTTTGCACCTGGCCCATCACCTGCCTGCTCCAGAAGGATGGCATGGTACATTCTATCTTTTTCAAGCTGAAATGACCCATTGAAGTGACAGGGAGGAGAAAGGGCTGTTATTTGTTCCCCAGCTGGTGACAGTAATTCTGTTCATGAACTAGGTACTTCATTGACAAACAATCTGGAAAAGCATGATAATGCCTGACTCACTGTGCCTTACAGAAAAAAGCAGGCAGGGCAACATGCACTCTCATTTTCTGAAATTCTATCTTGTTCTAATTTTACAAGGAATTAAAGCATTTCAAATGGTGGAAGTTATAGAACAGAAAAGTTGTTGTTTTGCACAGCATACCATTCACAGCTAGCGTGAAAGACCTTCCGTTTCAAGCCTTTGCCCTTTACCTTGATGTGGCCAATGCTTTCTAGTGGAGGTTTTGGAAGGAGAAGAAATATCACAGCATTTCTTTCTTTGTTGAGAATGAAGAAGTGATGAGAAAAGATAAAAGATAACAGGTGTGAGACATGAGACACGAACTGCAGAGATTGAAGGGTATTAACAGATGAGCACAGAAAAAGGAATTTCGAATTTCATTATGCAATTGCTGCTCATGCTACAGGTTAAAGAGAGCGATGAGTTAGTTATGTGCGATGAAGCAACAGCTCTGAATCCAGTGTCATACTTACCAACTAAGCATTACAAGAAAAAAGGAAGAGGGAGAGAAAGAAAAGAATTCTATAGCATTATCCAGATCCAGCAACCTCATTCATAGCAACTGAGATACATCCTGAACATCGACTGAAATGCTTACTTAAGGTCTGTGAAAACAGTTAAATACCCACAAACATACACACAATCAAGAAGGAAAAACAAATGGTAACTCAGTATATGGCTTCTGCTCTTCAGCTCTTTCATGTTATTAAGTATGCTAACTTTATGGCTAGTCTCCTCATGAGACTCCTGAAATCACATAAAGAAGAAAAGAAACATTGTATTTAAGCTAGTTAGTCTGCACTGAAGTGTAAAACCCCAGTGTGAAATTTTACCATGGGCTGGATAAAGAAACCCTTAAGGTATTATTCCAATCATATATTGAAATTTTATTTCTAATCCCTGTAGACAGAAGCACAGATTCACGTGCAATACCATTAAAGAAATCAAACCAAAACAAAACCCAACAAACTGACTTAGAGCTATTGAAGAACAGAAGTCATATAAAGTGATTTTCACATCTGAACATACCACAACAGAAGAGTGAAGAATAATGGCACTTAAAATATATTTAAAGTCTGACAGCAATCAGCAGTCTGATTAGTAACTCAATTTCTTTGGATTTTAGATAAGCATATATATCTATATATGCATATATATGCACATACACACATGTGGATATTAAGTGAGGTGTATAGAAATTTTGCAGGTTTTGTTTCCCCTTCACAGCTTTAAAATCTTCAGTGTAAAACGTTATTAAAGATAATATTCTATACAATTCTATTCTTCTATTATCTAAATATAATGTGCATTCTCTGATGAAATATTTTATTATCCAAATACAAAAATGGGGTTAAATAAGAAGGCTTTATTGACAGCTGATCTAGAACCATAAAGTTGTATAAAATAAACAAAATAGACATGTTAGGATTTTTAGGAGGCTGAAAAATGTCAGGAAGCGATCCAGATTTTTCATCTCTGAGACATGACAAGTGACAAATATCATAGTCTGATGAGCTATGATATTTTGGGGCCATAATGTAAAGCCTTGTCAATTGCTTCTGAACAAGGAAGTGGATCAACAAAGTTGAAATGCGACATTTTCATCCTCCATTTGAAAATTTTAGCATCTTCTAATACTAATATGTTATTTATTTGACTCAAACTATTGACATGTAAATGGAATCCTAACTGCACACAGACTGAGTTAGAAGTGAGATGAGTTGGAGGAATCTGGAGGTATCATAACACCCGTGTTAGTGTGACTCATCTCACTCGTCAATTTTGACATTCAAAGAGATGAAAAATTCACCAAGCAGAAGCCTGAGAGGGTGCTTCCTGGTAAGGCTAATCTTGGTATGTCTAGCTTTCTCACACCTCATTGTCTGAACCCTGACTGTCACCTCTGAGAATGACTGCAGAGGAAAATACAAATTCTACATGTTGGTAAATTTTGATGGCCTTTTAAGATACTTCAGCCTCCCTGCCTGATCTCCAGGGAAGAGGGCAGTAATTTCTGTAAAGCTTGTGCCCTTTGCCACTCTTTCAAAGTTCAGTCTGAACCCAGCCAACTTGTCTGCCATGCTCAGCAGAGCCTTGCTAGAGTCAAGGAATTAAGTCTCTCACTACTTTGGGGAAACGAGAAAAGGAATTGAGAAGTGGATGCAAACAGAAAAACTGCAAAAGCAGCTGCAGAGCAAGATGAGAAGGTGACGAAGAGATGGTGAATGACCTCAAGACCTGTGAGACCAGAACTGTGTAGGAGAGAAAGAACCAAGCACCAGCCATGACAAAGAGGACAACAAAATAAGATAAAGTTTATGGCTAAAGAATGACAGAGTCCATGCCCAGTAAAGAATGCTCTTCAGAACCTGTCTGGAAACATAATGGGGTAAACCTCTTTTCTCTCTGTGAACTAGAACTATTATCTGTGAATCCACTGCTGAAATTCCCAATCTTCCCCTCAGTGGAGATTCAGACAGGTTAATAATGGGTAGTGAAGGTAAGCTCCACTTCAGTCTGCAGGAGTTGGTGGATCTAGAGGTTACAGTTTTGCTTATGAATCATATGTCTGTTAATCAGTATTACAGAATTTCTCCTTTGCTCTATGCCTTAAAATAAAAATGGAAGGAATTACACAATGTCACAAGACAATAAATTCGTAAAATCAAATATTAAAAAACTAGGAAATGTCAGGATTAAAATTCACTTTCGTCCCCCTGCGTGTATGCACAGTATGTTTTTGAATTGGATAATAATACTTTTTTTTTTTTTTTTTTTTTTTTTCCCTACAGTGGACCTATTTTATTAAATGTAGAAAATATATGTTTGGGTCTCCAGCAGTCCACACTGAATTTACTGCCTCAAAGTACTGAGGATCCCTGGCTTACTGTCACCCAAGTGGTCAGCTTAAGGACAATAGTTCAGAAATGCAAAAAGTTTCAGTTTCAGTGGTTTCAATATGAAATTTTTGAAAAAAAATTTCATAGTTGTTCAGGTTTTGCTTGGATTTGGAATAATAATAAAAAAAATAATTCCTACGTTTGGACAGGAAAAGCGATAATGAGAAACTCTTTCTGGCCCTGCCAGACATACAGCTCTCATTTCTGTATTTCTTCTTCACTTCCAATCACAAACCTCCACTACTGCCACCAACCAGAGTTGCTCAGACCCTTCTACAATGAGAAAAGCAGCACCAGTCTCATCTGCAAGGGTATAACACGACGCCAAAAGGGTTCTCTATTTGAAGTTACATGATTTCCTCTACATGATTTCCTCTGCTTCCCTGCCTGTCAGCTGGCATCCCCACTTACTTTGAGAGTAAGGCAGCAGAACTGTTCTGAACACAAGCTTGAAACAAGGGGAATGATAGCTGGGATGAAAAAAGTCTGATGCTTTTATCATAAGGTAAATACTATGAGTAAGATAGAGAGGCCTCTTCTTTATAAGGTTTACTATACACAGGTACTATTTTCAGTAGGAAGAGGAAAAAAGAAGATAAGAGAAAAACCAAACCCAAGACATCAATACAATCTTGAGGCTCAGAATCTTGGGGTCAATAAATGCTTCAATAACATTGAACTTACCATTGACAGTTCCCTCAACCTATTCTGGTGTCAGAGATATCTGGTTTACCCAATAGCTGTATAGCAGGAGTTACTCTATTTAACAGGGAGCACAAGGCAAAAAATACAGAGGAGACAGAATTATATTCTGTGATTAAGTGTAGGTAAATTTTAATTTTTTTAACTGTACACATCCACTACACTAGTCAGGTTCCTAAACATGGAAAGTTTGGGCTTCTCAGGTATTTTTACAGGCCAAACTAAGTCTCTAGATAAAACAGCAGCTGCCAGAATCACACTGTATTGAAGAGCAAACACTCTAAGGAAGGAAATTACTTTTGCTGGGGGCTGAGCCTTTGACAAAATACGTCAACCTGAGGAAACAGAGTTTGCAACCAAACGCCATGTTCTCTATTTGCTCTGGTTATCATAGCTCAGATGAAAAAACTGGCATGCTGAAACCAGCCAATGGGATCACAACAGCAACAAAATTACAACACCTGGTGATGGGCTGTGGTAGCTTCACAATTTTTATACATCTTATTTAGAAAAACAATTTGAATATAATGTTTTATGAAAGTTAAACATACTCAGTACTTGTAAGCTTGAAGATCATGACCCAATTAAAGAACCATGTCTATAATAACTGAAATGTGGAAGTCTTTTCTAATCTCTTCTGGTCAGTTATTTTTAATTAAAAAAAACCAACAGACATAAATGAAATATTTTGTATTTAAAAAAAGAACTGTGATGCATTCTTAGAGGCTAGTCAGAAATCTTCAGAAAACATGGAAACATCTAGCAGGGACCCTATAAGGTTTGGTCTGGGTCAAACTGGGGGAGAGTGTGCATGGATTGCCGGGCAGGACCTCAGTGCCGCTCCCAGGTGCAATCCTGGCACAATTCAGAGCTCTTCACCTATCTTTCAAAAAATCTACCAGTAGTAGGGGACACTTGAATCACAGGGGTATGTGGTTTTTTAATAGCCCATTTAGTTGCCTCTTTCCTGGGAGTCATGGTCTGCCCAAGTTCTGGGCCACCTGGAGCCACCTAACTCACAGGTCTGCCTTCGTTAGAACTGGAAACCAGTGGTTTCCAGGCTAATCCCAAGCCCAGGGGTAACCTTTTTGGCAGAGCTGCAGTGTTAATTCATACCCGCCTCAGGCTTTAGGATGTGTGTGCTCCAGAATCAGCTTGGAGGCAGAGGATGGGGTTCTAGTCTGGACACTCAGTTCCGGAGCTGAGTATCAGAGCCCCAGGAGCCCTGGATGGAAGGGGGATCAGGCCCCAGGCTGTGAGCAGGACCGTCAGAGCATCCCTGTGCTGAAATGAAAGCTCTGATTCAGGCAGATATGGGGACATCTAGTTTGACACTGGTGCTGCATGGCCAACCTAGAAAGCTCCTGGCTGCCTCTGACACTGCTGTGTTGGTCAGTCCCACTGCAGAAGAACGTGGCCTCCAGAACAAGGCCCCATGTTTGGTGGAACACAAACACACGCGCATACATGCAGATGTGAAATACATCATGAGCTCCTATTAATGAGATTCCTGCAGAAAATTATGACATTCGATAGGAAGATTACGTCTAAAATTAATTTCTAAAAATTGTAATATTTTTCAAGGTCATGTTAGAGAATACCAAGTATGATTAGGATGATTTTTCAAAGAATACTGTAATTGCCATTGTAGAGCAGTGTTCCCCAGTGCACCAAACTAGTACACCAAAGCAGCTTTGCTTCTCCTGGAAAGAATTAACTAAAGAGGGCAGAATGATTTAGACTGGAATGAGATTTCCAAAAGTGAATAGGCAGAACCAATTTACCAGCCATTCAAAGGTGCCTGGAGTTGAATACTTACTGAGTACCTTAGATAGGAAATGTGGCAAAGGCTGGTACCCCTGGTTATTGTTCTTAATGGTTCTAGTTACAGATTTTTCCTATTCAAATGGTTTTATACAATTAAATATGTTACTAAATTTTTACACTGATTTAATTAGCTTTAAATTACTTTTAATTTTTTTTCCCTTTGGTCTTGACTATATGCACTGGCATAACTATAAAACTTATACTTGAACCTGCACCTCATTTCTACTTACGAGTTGCACTTTCAAGTGAAGGAGTCTCAATCTTTTGATATCTCCCAGTCATTCTTTCTGTAGTCCAATCACAACTCCTCTATAATTTTAGAGACTGTCCCTGCATATTTTTTCAACTGAGAAACAAATTTTGAGATAAGAACTTGCCAAATTAATTTACTCTTACAAAATTTATTTAATTTAGATTTACAGCTTTTCCACAGAAGCATTTTGATTTATTTGTCGACAAATAAGGGTTTTTGAACAAGGAATTTCAAGTGTTACACATTCTTCTTCTCCTTCTCTCCTATGTTATCACTGCAGAATGCCTCACAACATCAATGAAAGACAGGACAGGGTACAAAACACACCACTGCCATCCATTACTACTTGTTCATGCTGAGAAACAAAGGTCAACACAATAAAGTGTTACTCATTCAACAACTGTCTCTATCATTAGTTACCTTAATCCCAGAACCAGTGTTAGTGCTTCATGCAGACCTGAGGTTAGTAAAAGACTAAAACTTTAAGATGTAGTGGTCATTTCTCAATCAGTGTGAAATTCTTTTTAGTGTGAACAAGGGCAACAAGGAAAGTTTGCATACAATTTGGTTACAAGCTTAGTGCTCTAGTAAAAGTAAGAGGAACAAAGGGTTTTTTTGGACACTTTGTCTTACCTTCAGATAAACAGAACTGATATTTAATGATCTAAAAAGAGGGGAAATAAAATAATGAAATAATCATAAGGAGCTCAAGAAATTTCAGAACAGGAAGGCCTTGAGTTACTAATTTTCTTTTACCGATTTTCTAATTAGTAACTGAAAATGCAGTATCCTCTTATAAAACAGGCATTTTACTGGAAAACAAAAATGACCTTAAAACCAACTTTGCAGCTAATAACCTGGAAACAAAATTGATGATTTCCAATTTACAACTTTACATTCAAAAATTTAATGAGCCTTACAACTGTTATGCAAGAAAAGTGTATTTAGATTAAAGAATGTGTCTACCTGAACTAGCTTGGATGAAGGAGTACCAGTGCTATCATGGAGACTTTATACAGGGGAATGCAGTAAAATTCACTGTAAAAACAGAGGGGTCTGGTTGCTATATCACAGTAGCTAGCCAAATCTTAATGCCAGGTTCTGGTTCATGATGCCAGGCAACAGAATAGAAATTTAAAAACAACTTCGCTCAGATTCTCAAATATGCATATATAGTCTTGCAGATTAATGGTAACTCTTAATGATATGTGAAAGGCTGAATTTTTTATAAGTAAGGATACTGCATTTCAAATAAGATTATCTGAAAACAGTTCTTTACTGTACTTCTTACCTGTCTCTGAGGGCAAATGGTGGTAAGGTGCTGGACAGAAAACCTGAGCAGCAAAATCCTCAAAAGTTGTAGGCTCTAGATGATGTTGAATAATTGTTTGCAGGTATCGTGCTCTCTCTTCATAACTGGTTTAGCCAAGAATTAAGGATCAATTTATATCACGTACTGTAGCTGCTAGAATATCAGTACCAACTTATTTTTACACTTATTACACACTTATTTTTAATTTTTTACACAGCTGTATTATCTGATGCATTGAAGTAATATTAACTTTAAGATAAAAATGAGTAATGTAAACCTACCTTTTTTTTTTTCAAATCTGATGCAAAAATTTCTGAAATTTTTTTCAAACAACATCAACCAAAATACTCTCTTTTACATAACTGCTTTGGCTGTACTCTGGATGTAATGAAATACAAAAATGTCACAATTTCATGAACTATAGCATGAAAAATAACCTTGGCATTAGCAAAATAAATGATTTTGCACTTTTCCGTAACAAACAGCTTCCATAATCCCTGAACACACACACACACACACACACACAAGATAAATACATAGCAGAATTTGAGTATTGGGAAAAACACCTTGTCAATTATGCCATTAAAACAAACAGGAATATTTGTAAAGAATCTGCAGGACCCTTAAATACTGGCTAACAGGGTGTCGGCAGGGTACTGACAGCAAAACACTGTACTCCTTCCTTTTCCCTGTGTTCTCCCTCTCCAATCTTATTGACAAGAGACCGGTATCTTGAAGTGTTGTTGCTTTTGAAGGACCCTCTCCAGGCTGCTTGTTCCAGCAGGCCTGATTGTGCTGTTAGCACAGAGAGGGCGAGAAAAAGAGAGAGTATTTCTGCTGTTCATGAAAGCAACTATGGAAATGGCTGTCAAAATGTAGAGCAGCAGGCAGCAACATACAATTATCAAGAAAAACTACCATGCTGACTTCATGTCGTATAGTTCCTGAACTGAGAAATCAGTTAACCTTTTCTCTCACAACTTCTAAAGTCCTCCAGCTGGACTCAGTGTGTTGAATGAGGGAGATCTTCTCCAGTTATCTTACAGAACCACACAATCATCAGAAATGTTTACTGGTGCTTGTGTAACACTTTTTCTTCCATATTATATTTGTAGATAGCATGACCATTTACTCCTTACATAGTTCTATTTTATTTTTGTAAAACCCCACAAACAAATCAGCATGTTGTGGAGGAATGCACCCAAAATCACTTTCTTGAAAGTTCTGAGGTCTGTTTCAGGTCTGCTCTCTTTTTGGGGAGAAGGAAGGGCAGTAAGGAAACCACCTTTCTGACTCGGTTTCACCATCTGTGAAATGGGGGTAATATCCACCTTGCACACATTTTTTAGCATTTTTAACAAAACCTGCATTACAAGTTATTAGTGTTTTTAATAACAAATGATAACACTTAAAATAAACAATACTATTTTCAATTACAATAAGCAATAAATTTTTCAGCTCTTACAACTATACTTGCACAATTACAGAACTTTCTCTATGAAACCTTTTTGTTGTTGTTTTCTGTACAATATTTACAGTAAATTTTGCAGTATTATCTAAATATGGGAAAACATATATATGAAAAAACATATACTATTTGAAAAAAACTTCTAGTGAAGAAACTGGCCTTCGTTGTACTTCCTTAGACCACAACCTGGTTCACAGTGGAAATGGAAAACAATTCTCCCTCCAAAAACTGTGTTCCAAATTCTTTCTAGATCCCAAGAGAGCTGAACCTCAGCAGAAGTTTCAGACAAGAGAAGCTACAATAGAAGCACTATGACAAAAGAAAATCTAAAAATCTCCCATTGTCACAGTCCTTAGGTTGAGGGATAAACACAGTATTGAGCCTGAACAGAGGAGAGTAATAAGCACGGTTTTTAAGAGGCTATGTATAAGTGGTAGAGAATGAAACTGATGGTTGAAGTCTAAATAATACTACGTATCTCACAACTTGTTGAAAAGCACTTTTTTCATTGGGGGAGATTCACAGCTGCTGAATTTTCTGCAGTTAATAGAGTCCTTTGATTCACAGCAGTGCCCCTTGCACAAAAAATACTGGCCTTTGTGTATTACCAGAAACTAATTTTCTATTTGGCTGAAAAGGGAAAAATGGGGTTATTGCTTCTCCCTCCTACAGAGCTTTTCATTATGCCTGATGCACTCAACTTCTAAGCTCTTCGGAGAAAAAAAAATAACTGAAGAGGCAAGAGGTAGAAAAATGAGCTTGTTAGCACATTAGAAGTGAAGTATCTTGGTGGGCCCTAGAAATTCCCAGTGGTGTGTTAACTTATCACTCTATGCATGCTGGCACTGATAGTCTCCCAATTGATCACTCTCTTTTCGCACCAAAGGTGCTGCCAGGAAGCAGAGGCTGAAGGCCCACAGGAGAACAGGCTGCTATCAAAACAAGCTGTTTTTAAAAGTCTGTTTGAATGGGTAAAATGTTTCATGAAAAGTAGGGTGGAGACACCTACCTGCTTTTAAAATGCTCTACTTTCAGAGGTCTCTAAAGGAAACCTTTTAGTTTATCCTCTTATATCCAAAGCGTATAAGCAAATTAGGCAAAAATGAAGGAAAGTTACTGCTTTGAACATGACAGTGACATTCCCATTCCCCAGTCTAGGGACCTATCTCTCAAACAAATACAGAAGTCTTGACACAGATGCTGACTGAGGAGGATAATGATATTTTCATTACACAGTGGAGAGGAATATGCTTGTATCAGTTCTAAAAGTCTGATTCAAATGCACACCTAGTACATCCAGAGAAAAGAAATCCAGCTAGACAGGTTGCTCATCCTAACAATACACAAAAACCATCTGCATGTTGTTAAAAACAGAATCCCACTTAAAAACAAAACAAAAATCTGATTCAAATGCCAAGTCCAAAGCTTGCTGTACTATGCATTAAGAAATTACATGCTCTCCTCAGAACTCCTCTGAATTAGATACTGAGCAATTTAGATTGGGATATTTTATCTCCTATCCACTGATACTTTACATTCTAGTATTTTAAAACTCCAAAATTTAAGCTTTTGTGGCTGAGATAATCTAGTTCTACTGCATTTGAATCCAACTATCTTTAAGAGTGACCATAAAAACATGGTATTTATTAGATATATACATATATATAAAATTTCTACATGACTTCTAATAGTCTAGATATTTATCCCTTTAAAACACTGCCTCTCTAGGGAAGAATTATTAGCACCTATAAACTGAATGGCACATACAAACTCAACGGCTAATAATAACAGGGCAATTGTGCAAGCTGTATTCTTACTTCAGGTCGATGTTGCCACAGTCATAAGCAATAAGGTGGAATGGGAAGGATGCATGGACAAACCAATGGAGAAAGACTCCAAAACAGAAAGTGACTGAACACTTAAACAACAGCGTTCTGAGCTTTTGGCTTCTGAGGAAGTGCTAACTGAACAAAAGAGAATGGACAAAAAGGTAAGATACACATTAATTATAAAAGCACTCACCCAAACCTGTCAGCTAAAAACTTGCAGATACGTAAACCATGAAAAGCATAACAAAACCCTAATGACTATAGTTTCTCAGAAGGTACTGTTCTGAAAACTAAAACCAAAACAAGACAAAATCAGAAACTGTTCCTTTATAGGTCACTCAAGTTCTAGTCCCTCCAGCTCAAATTTAATTTGCATTACAATCAATTTTACTTATTCTCTAAATCTGCATTTATTTTTATTATTAAAAATATTATACTTTCAATTATTACTGTAAACAGGCAATTTTTAAAGACTGATTGATTTGCACTTGGGAACAATTAAATCTTGGCTATCAGACCACCTTCTTATGCTTCATCTGTTTGAAAACCAACTTCTTGTATCTTCACCTAATAGTTCTCAATCACTGTTGACTGGATCACTTCCTTTTTTAACTCAAGCTCTGTTTCGATTCCTATGGCAGAATACCTCTAGATCTTGAGATGCTTTTCGTATAACCTAAGCTAAAACTTTTTCCAGACATCTACATGAATGAATTATTCAGCTCTCACTACACATCTCAATTACTGCTTTATCTTTTTCTTTGAACCCAACAAATGAATTTTATTTCTCCTTACATCTACTTGGAGCATTACAGAAGCCACCTTCTGAACATGCTGCTTAGATGGCACAACAGCACTATCAGTTTCCTACTCCCTAGCTGAAGTGGAGGCTACTTTTTTTAACTTTATAGTCCATGCCTCTTTGACCAATTTTATCAAAACTACTCGTACCTCCAGTCAGTTAACACACTCATTCTCACTCACACTGACATTTTAACATAGATGCTTTTGTACTTTCTTCCGTGTGGCTTCTGATGCTTAACACCAGGTCTCTGGAATTGTCTGCAAAACAATCCCCCTTCAAACCCTCCCCTTTGTTATGATGTTTATCTAAAAAGAAACAAGGAAAACAGCTTGGAAGACTCAGGTCCCTTGCTGTGTAGCCCACACAGTTGTTCATGCTGCCTACTGATTTCCCTGAATCTTGTATCTGCTTTTATTTGTTCTCTTTAGTTTTACACTTGGCTTTTTTTTCTTCTGGAGGACAAATTACATCTGTCTTGTGCTGTAATCCATCTCAGTATAACAAGACTGGGGTCTCTGTTAAAGATAAACATGTACCACACTAACACAGCTCTCCCTTCTTGCATCTGCATCCACCACCCTCATCTTTTTTTCCTTTACATCTAAACATCCCCCCCCCCCTTTTTTTTTTAATCCATGGCTTTATCACCCTTGAATTTACCTGTTTGCCATGTTTTCCCACATCTCCAGTTGTTTAGTCTTTATTTTTCCTTTCCTGTAAATTTAATCACACAATCTTCACAAAAATCCTGTACTTCCCATATTTTCCATTGTTCAACCTCTTCTATTAACTATCTTTTAAATCTTTAAAGTGCTGAATGAATCTCCTCATAGTAATTTCAATATATTCACAGTGTCATTCTGAGTACTTGTTTTCTTCCCATTCTCCTTATTCACCCCTCTCTCAGACTTTAGGACAAAGTCTGCCTGTAAGTTTTAGAACTGAATAAATGTGTCACAATAAATCTATCTAGTGTTTTGCTGTTAAGGAAGAGTGGATGTGTGATTACTCTGTTAGAAGCATCCAGGGAATACCAATCCTACAATGTCACTAACCTGAAGGTGAAAAAAAATTAAGAAAAAACATTTTCAACATGGAGTAAAATTTCCAAGACTTTAATTAAGGATATAGCACTTTACAGTTCTGTAATATATCCACTATCAGAGCATGTAAGTGCTAGACTTGAAAAAAGGCTGGGGATGAAATCCTAGTTCTAGCTCCAAAGACTATTTGATAACAAAGGCTTCCTGAGCAGAGACTGAAATCCAGGGACTCTCCTCCCCTAGGAAAGCACTACAACCATTAGGCTATACAGATGAGCACGTACTTTCCCTCCAGTTCAGAGGGGATCTTATTTTATGAAACTAAGAGCAATTTTAGCAGTGAACAGAGCATGCTTGATTACAAGATGTCCTCAGTCTCAACGGTTAGAATAGTTTTTAAAGAGGCAGGAGATGTGGCCTCAGAATTGGAAACTGCTCTCTCATTTCCTGACTGATTGATATAACCTAGGGAGTTATCTCCTGCTGTGTTTGTGTGGGCCCTAATCCAGCAAGTATAGCTTCAAAACTCTTATCACTGCAGCCTTGCAGGTCAGATGAAAAGAGAAACACCTACCTGCTCAATGGCTGGAAAGAGGAAATAACTGATCATTTGTCTGTTCAGGATATAGGATGGATTCAGGCAGCTCTAGTGCATGGTGGTGTGGGCAGTGGTGAAAGCTTTAGATGCCTTAGAACTTCAGAAGCATCCAAGACAAGGCTTCTGGTCTGTGGAGGTTCTCATCACCTCTGCTTTAGAGTCAGGCACCCGTAAGACTAGGTGGGAGGAATTTGTATCATATATGCCTAACTGCTCTCAAGACTTCTGGAAAAACATGAAGAAAAAGTTTTGTCAAAACAAATTTTCTCAGCAGTTTCTGGAGAGAAAGATCATGCTGGGGAACCTATTCAATTATAGAAAGTTAAAAAAAAAGGCTGAAGAGATGCAGTTTATTAAAACACTAAATCAGTGATGGAAATATTTGTCATGTCTGAAAAACCTCTTTAAAAGACCAATATTTCATTTATTCAACAAAATTTAGAAGGAAGGCATTTGAGAAGTACCTAAAGTCACCCGTGGCAGAAACCCTTCCCAGTTGCCAAAAGAAAGTATTATTTCATATACCACAATAAAATTTATGCCTCAGCTTCATTTTAGTGGATGACTTCAAGATGATTTAAAATGCATCAAGGTCACCACAGTCCAGTGAACACCCTAGAACTATGAAGCTCCAAGCTGTATGCTCAATAATGCTGCAGGCATTTCTACTTGCCTATCAACAGGATGATCAAGTCCAGTAGACCGGCACTACAACTTTTTTTCTTAAATAAATAAAAATGAACAAACAAACAAAGGCAAAACAGAATTATAGCAAAAGGACTCCCTTTGTAAAAGGAAGTAAAAATGTGGGCTCTTCACCTAGTTTCCTCCATTACTCTGTCTCCCATTCAGAAAAACCGAACAAAAGTCAAAATGAGACACTTCAATGTAAGTTTTATTCATAATTCTTTCCTCCTGATACTTCAGTGTGTGCCTATGTCTGTATGTATAGGTGTGTGTGTAAATACATATATGTACGTATATCTGTGCATCACTGCAGTATATCACAATATAGCTATATATTGGGATATGTGATCACAATACTGACAGTATGTAGTATCTGAGACTCTCTAAATCTGGTGCTAGGAAAAAGAGAAATTTTTGATGATCACATAGAAATACCTCTGAGAAAAAAAACCCCAATGCATTTCTAAGTAGCAAGTTGGGTTTTTCTCAGGTTAAACTACAAATCACTGTCAGAAATACATGCACAGCTGCATTGCTAGCAGTTCCAACTGCTAGCAAATTCCTTTAAGTCGTCAATATAAACTGATATGAATGTGAAGAGTATGACTTTGTCAGTTAGGCAAAATGATTTAGACAAGCAGAAACCAAAGCACTGCTCCATCCTTAACTGGAAAATTAAAATCCTCCACCTAGAAACACTTGCTTGTAGGATGAATGGACATCTGCAAAAGGTTTTTTAATTGAATACACCATGTATATAAAAGAAAACGTTTTAAGAAAAGCTACCTAAGATGGCACTCTCTTCTTTACTATACTTGCCCCTTAGCAAATTCAGGAGTGCACCTCTTCTTTTCTAGAAAAAAAACTCCTTATCTGTAGTATTGCCAGCAATGCCCCCATGCTACTGAAGCCCATAGGGAACAAAGAAACAGAGACACACTGATTGGTGCATGCTGGTGGAAGACTTCATGTTTCTTGCTCCCTGGCCTGAGAAGGTTTGCAAACAGCTTGGGGTACTCAAAGAGATGAAAGCATCAATTCTATTGGGCAAATTTTTCTTAGTAAAATACAATTCCTGATGTCCAAATGTGAAAGGAGGATGGCCTCCTGTATAAAGATAACAAGTACAAGTAAGGACCAAGGTTGTACAGGAGCTGAAAGAAGAAGTTAGCCATGGCAGTATTTGACTTCTGAAAGAAGACAGGACAAAACCCACACATCACAGAAAGGGAAGTTTTTTTCTGGGAAATCTCATGCTGAAAGAAGAGATTGCGCAGTGGTTGTCAAATCAGCTGAACTCATACTGAGTCACAGCAATTTGTACTCTTTGTTGGCTTTCAGAATTAAGGATGTGAGTCGGGCCGCTATTGATCCAGTGTTGGAAGGCCTGCAACTCGCTGCGTTTTGTATGTAGGTGGGTGATCAGTATCAACTGGCCACACTGAGAGGAATAGTTAAACTTCTCTTATACTCAGAAAAGTGACTCTCTAGAAGTGGCATCATGGTGTTCCCTATTTATTGCATTTCAGTGATTTCCACATCTAGTTTGCACAGCGTACAAATAAAGATTTTTTTTTTCCATCTGCAACTTCTGTTTACTCAAGTCAACTTGATATCTGAAGTCAGCTTGGGTTCTTTTCTGTTTCTTAAATACTGCCAATATTGAAAATGGCAAATAAATATTTTGCTCTGTGCACCTGTTTGCACAGCTATGCTGTAAATTAAAGCAGTTTCTACATTCAATTGGAACTTAGCCACAACACTGATGATTCATAAAGCAGAACTCAGTTTATTCGCCTCATATCTGACGCAAGTTATTTAGGTGTAAGAGAAGAAAAAAATTACTTTACTTCACATTACTAAACAGGTGAAAGAACTGAAAATTTTATTTTCTCTATGAAACCGTCTTTTCTAATACTAGTTACAGCACATTTGCAATAAAATTAACTATATTTTCTTACTCATAAAACCAGAGGAAACTTGGAGGAATCTAAGTTATATTTTAGAAGTAAATTTTAAGTTACATTTAATAAAAACATTTTAAAACTGCAGAAGGGACACAGTGTTAATTATCCAAAATCACTAATTTTAGGAATGTGTATCAAACAATCTACTAATTGATCTCACTAAAAAATAAAAATTAATATGAAAAACAAGTAACAGAATAGGACATTAGTATTTAAATTAATATCTAACACATTTAATAAAGTTTTTCTCAACATAAGTTGTAACTGTAAAAAGGCTTTTCTGAAGCAATTTGTGAGGTGTATTGCTTTATGAAGAAAACAAGGGAAAATATAATAGATAAACTATACAAAGATTTGTTCCAGATCTTTGTTCCAGATCTTGAAGTTTGTTTCCAACTAATACAGCTGCATCAAGCTTTAATTAAATATACTGAAAATTGCTTTTCATTTTTTACATTACAAAAAGTTCATTCAATCTGTGATAAAGGTTACTGGACAAATTAGAACACATATTTTTGCTGTTTAGAGGGGTTTTTTTTCAAGAATACTCATCTCAGAGATAAATTACTTTCAGTATATCTGCCCTGTGCTTAAATGGTGAAAAGTCCTGCAAAGTAAGCATAGGTTAGATAAAAGTTGCAGCCACTGTGTGTTTCCAAGTCAATGTTCATGCTTTCCAATGCTGATTGAAAGGCACTGACTTTATTTGTATTTATATAAAAATCTTCATTTTTACAGTGTAAGCACTTCCAAGATTGCTAAATTACTGCAATAAATTGTTATTGATGCTTACATTTTCATTGGAAAACCAAATACTTTTAACATTCTGCAACACTGTCCTTCTAGGAAAATCCGTGATAAATTTATTTTCATGTTCTTCCATCAGATCTTACAGCTAACAAAATTCTCCAGTAGTTTGTAACATCATCTAGGAAGGAAAAGCTGTGGTTCATCAGTGCAGACAAAGCTGGGCTTTAATCCATTCCTATAACCATATTGCCAAGTCTAGATTGTTTACATTGCGTCTCAATTAAGAGACAGGCAGGACACCTGGTACTTCTTTATCTAAGTCCCACGGGCTGCCAGATGACTCAAAATCCATAACAGGTGCTAAGGCAGTGTGAGTGCAGAACCATTAACACAAGCTGGAATTGGATAAAATTTGTACTATGCTTAACCACTTAAAACACTCAATTACGAAATGAAAAATGTAACCACTCTGCACCAAGCTCCTTTACAAAAGGCACTTACAAAGATATGTAGAATTAAAGTGCAAGTGTATTGGACTTCACATAGATTTTAGGATAAATATCATCCAGAATTAAACTATGCAAAGACTAGCTACATAAAAAATTTATAAGGTGTATAAAAATATTATGAGACTGCAGTTACTGAATTGAGAGCATTCTAATTCTGATAATCTGTGTAGGCAGCAAAAATGACAAAACAATGCTCAGACTACTAGCAATTTTGAAGGGAAAAAATCTGAATTAACAATACTTACTGAATTCTTGAGCTCTGTGGGGCCCAAAAGGTATTTATTTTAATGGCTTTAGGAAATGAAAACATCTTACAGAAGGATTTTAAAAACAAGGCTCAAGTGAAAAACCATAGGATAAAAGATATTTCTTTGTACCAAAGAAACCCCATTGTAGATTGCTTCTTAGCACTTTTTCCTCTAAGGTGATTGAACTAAGTATAAAGCTTAGACACTGACAGAACACACCTCATGAGAGAAAAAATTAGTATCAGAAATTTTACAGTGGACAATTACTTAAGAATTATCTGTATCTAAACGTGCAGTAATCAAATTAAGTTTCTATTTAATATTGTAATTATGAAGAACACAATATAGTGATTTTATTACCAGAGTAAGCAGTAACAAAGTACAGTAAACTGTCATTTAAGATGGTGTCATAGTATCTGTGATAAGCAGCATATTGGCTTAAACTAATGCACTATATGCCTCTAGGGAATGACAGGCTCAGAGACTGGGTTTTAACATCAGAATCTATCCATTAATCTTGACTTAAATATAATCTACTCTGCGGTAAGAGGAAGAATGGGCATTCAATGAATTATCTGTTTGAAATATAGCAGGAGCATATTAACACAAGCATATAGTTGAAGGTCTCAGTTTTGGTACCATTTATCGTGTATTGTTGGTTTATAGACCCTGAACTGCATTTTAACATGAAATTAAAAAGACAGCAAGATCAAATGGCTAGCAGTAGCAGAAGGATGAATACCTCACCACTGTAACAGATTACTCATTAAATTTAACAGCTGCATGGCTAGCAGACTAAGGACAGTATTTCCGAGTGCTCCTGCTCATTCACATTTTATTAACAGGCTACAGAGGTGAAAACAAACAGTCAGGGCAACAGTGCTGAAGCCCTCGTACCGGCAGAATTCCTACTTAACCTTCCAGGGAAGATCTGTCTTACTGATGCAGGCGAGACAGGAATCAATGAACCTATGAGGTGCATTGTGCTAATTGTTTTGAAGCCCCTTAGAGCTGCTGCTGCTTCGGGCGCTGGCTGGAGCGATGCCCACAGCCCGGCCGGCAGGCAGCCGCTCCACGGGCACCAGCGCCTCACAAGGGGCAACAGGGCAGGCACAGGGCCAACACACCGAGGGACTGGTGCACACATTAGGGCTGCTGCACCAAATGTGCCAGTGAGAGATGCTAAGGTGGCACAGTTATCACTTTAGCCCACAAACACGGTACCGGTCGGGGGGGACCCGCAGCCGCACACACTAACTCCTGATTTGGGCGGAGGGTTTGATTCTCCACGCTGACGCTCAGATTTACATCAGTTTTAACTCAAGTAATTAAGTTTGGTGTCAAAACAAAGAAGCAAAACTGGCTCTTTGATTTCTGGTATTGGCATGTATACTTAAACCCACTCATACACACGTGCATTAAGACCATTTCATTCATTCAAATTTTTAATTTCTCCATGAAATTACTTTCTCCGCATACACATATTAATTGATGAGAGAAAAAGTAACCAAATGCCTTTCGTGAAGACATCAACACAATCTGTAAAATTACACAAATAAAAGTTAAATTAATAATAAATATTTATGAACTATTTTCATTAAGTAGACTGCACATATCTGTATGTATTAATTTGCAATTCCACACCATGTAGTAACAAGAAAACCTTTCTAATGAGAAATTTTGTCACTAATTCCAATCTTTACTTTAATAATCTTCAAAACTACCTTCCTTTTTTTCTTTTGTAACTGAAAAAAACGTTTTCTCTTTACCCTGAGTTGCTGCAGTACAATCTACTTACCTCTTTGGAGGTTAGTATAGTAGATTTTCTTAAAAACTATTTTAAAACCTCAAGAGATAGGCAGCGCCTATTTAAATTAAGAAGACAAATATTAATTTTCAGTTACTTCCCTCTCTATTTTACAGGGCAATTAGTAAGCCCCTCCGCCCTCCTCCTGAGTGCTGTCAAGCTGTTGAGAGCAGTTTGCAGCACTACAATGGCACTATTGTGAACACAGCCTGGGCTCCCTTCCCACAGAGAGTTAAATGGGCCGTTCCTGCTGCCCATGATTGGTGTCCAGCGAAACAATACTTAAGAGCCAGGTTTTATCAGTTCCACGCCAAAGAAGTGAAGCCAGGGAACCCAAGCCTTCGTATCATGCTGAACCATATGCCAACCCTGCTGGCCCCAAAGGTTTATCACTAAGAATCAGGATCCATCATGTCCCCTGTGAAATTTCACTTCACATACCTTCTGTGAAATGCATGGCTTTGCTGAAAACTGACCTTTTTCCACAATTGGCATGAACAGATGGACGGTAACTACGGTTTGGCAAGCAGAAATTAAAAGATTTTCCAATAGCCTGCATTCTTCTGTGTTTGGAAGGAGAAGCATTCAGAAGGAGATAGATATATTTGTGACCCACAGATCTATTCAGGTGCAGTTAATCGGCAATTAAACTATTTTCCCAATGTCTAGAAAGTATACGGAGATTAATTTGATTGGCCAGGCTATGATTAGGACTCATGTCCTTTGGACTACCATATGGTAATCCCAATTGCTCTAAGACTAACTTTTAATCCTTGTTTATTTTATTTTATTTTATTCCATTTTTCTATTATGAGGCACATAAAGAATAAACTATATCCATTCACCTTTTTTTTTTGGTTATAATTTTTGGTGTGTTGAATTAGCGAATATTGTCACACGAAATATATTTCATCTCCAGGTAGCTATTTCCATATACTGGCGAGCATTACATATAACCTCTTTTTTAGTAACTGAAATACAGCTCTGGGGGACAATAAAGACAACCAATGAGCTAGTTTCTATTAATTTCCTTTTTTTATTTTTTTTTTTTCTTTTTTCTTTTTTTCCTTACCTATCATCTTCTAATCCCCCTGCTGGCACTGGAAAGCATACCCCAACTGTCTTGATTACCATATGCAGAATGATGCAGAAACAGTTTGCCAATATCTTATTCAACTCATCTTAAAACATAATTTTATCTTGCAGACAGAACTGTTTGTTTTGCTTATTACAACTGATCTTCCACAATTCCCACCAATTTAAATACCAGAATCAATTAAAGACAATATTATATACTACTTCTTTCTACTTATACAGCTTTTAGTGTTTTAACATACAAATCTTTCAAGTTTGCAAGCCACTTACCTGTTTCAAGGGGTGAATTTACAACTAGAAAAGGTTTAAATCAATTAACAATCCTGTCTTTTACAAGATCTTAGAAATATTAGGAAAACATTTTAACCTTCCCTGCTTTTAATCACAGATTTCTAAGAGCTCTCAAAGAAATCTGTATGAATTTTAACACCTTAAGAGGGCAAGAGTCTTAACATTTTAACAAAGGGCTTTTGTTATACAAAATGTTTAATTAATTAATAAGGCTAAGTAGGTATTAACAAAAACCCTGTCATTTTGTGTTACATACAAAGCAATCAACTCTGTGTAAGATTGAACTGGTTTATCTATTACATTCCATCTGAAGGACTCCCAGCCTTCTCCCTGCAAATTTTTGTTTAAAAGATGGATCTATACACATTTAAAATGCATTTTGTAATGAAAGAGTGATTACCCTCCTAACTTACACCTTACGACACAAAAAAATTTCCTACCTTAAAAAACTGTAGTAACAAAGAACTTCCCTCTTTCAAGTAATCTGTACTGACATCCAATTTCAGAAGTTCTAGGAGCCTAATAAAACACTTCACTGATTTTTCAGGGTAGCCCACTGACATCCTTTTATTCTAAAACAAAATGCCATCATCATAAACCTATCCGTAGTTCATATAGAAAGCAGCAGAACCAATACTCTCCTTTCAGATGGGTAAACTCAACTGATGAAAGAATGCAGAAACAAAAGACCATAGCATGTATTTTTCTTAACAGTACAAAAAGATTTGATTCTCCTCCATAACTGTCTACAACATCAACAGAGCACTCAGCTCTTTGCTACGTGCAATTATTAGTAGAAAATTGTATAACTAGAGGCAATCAGTTTTGTCTCAAGACAAAAGAGAGTCTTATGTATTTCATTAGGGCAGAGTAACTATATAAAACTGTACTAATTAAAAAACAAGTTATAGATATCTTGTGATGACAATATTATTACACTTAAATCCATGTGCTTACACTATACTTATTGAACAGGTGCTCCCAGATTTTTTGCAGACAGCCCCTAAGAAAAGAGAGAAGACTTCTCTATTTGGGCTAGAGAAGGCAGGTTCTTCTGTAAGATTAGCAACAGTGAAATTACAGAAGAAAATAGGTTTACCTGAGCATGAACAAATCTAGAACTGCTGCTAAAGAAAAGTATGTACGAGTGTTTTGCAAATAGTCTCACAGGCTATACACAAGAAAATATTCCACATGAAAACATAGTTTTCAAGCCTCACACTCCAATTTATTCCTCATATTACATACGGAAGAAAACAAATTCAAATGATGTGTGTGTGCAGTAAAACAAGCAGCTTGATACACACATCTGCAAGTATTTCTCTAGCAGATATTTGAAGTGCTTATATGACAATCACTAAGGCAAGAGTTTAAAAACCTATCACAAATGTAGGTTCAATCAGTTGTCTCCAGTGGCTAAAATCAAAGGCATTTAAAGTGATGCTTTGGAATTATTCATCGCAAAACAATCCTATTCCTTCAACAGGTAACTAATAAATGATGGCTGAGAACAGGCTTGCACTACCCCTGAGGTCCAATTGTTCCTCAGAACACTGCCTACTTTTGCTCCCTGGTGTTACATTTTAACTCTAATTGCATGATCAAGCCAATAAATTGGACTCAGGGGACAAAAAACCCACTACAAAAGTACCTACTCTGACAAAACCAGAGGCTGCAAGAAAATGCACTTCAAACAGAAGTGAGGCAAGATGAGACAAGCGAAGGAGAGGTATCAAGGCCTGAAAGACAGTCATTAATACTGACAGATTACTGTAATTCTGGCTGTCAAGGTGATCGATTTAAGCAGCATATGCCAATCAATACCCTCCTCATTTACTGAGCAGCATTAGATATATAGTTAGGTAAGATGTCCCTAAGACAGGATTTCAAACCATACTGAACGAACATAAACAGTACAATTTATGCTTTGGAATCTTAGTTGTTTTTTTCATTTGTCCTGTTTTTAATTGGGCAAACTTCAGTGTGATGCTATCCCTACAGAAGTTACTTTACATAATTCTATTACACTGCACTGCAATAATGTACATAAGTCCTTTAAGTGAGATATTTCAAACTGTATCCGTTTTCTATATAACATTAAATCACTGATCATGCCTATGAAGATTTTTAAATGCATCAGTTATTTGTTCATTTAGCTTTTTTTGCATCAGTGGCTTGCTATTCTTAGTACTTTAGCCATCCATGGTTTACAAGTAACCAAATCTTCCTGGTATTTCCCATGGAATTTTCTTTATACCAGTCTCTTATTTTTCAAATATACTTGTGACATCAAAGGAAAACACATTAACTGCAGGCACTAGTTCAGAGGAAAAGATCTCTAAAGATAATAAAAACAGCTATTACTATCATTGCATACCTACAAACAGACACACACATACATATATGCATGACTCTATATAGAGGTATAAGATGTTCTTATATTTAGGTTTTTAGAATGCACAGAGAAACTGTTACACATTATTCCTTTTAACTGAAGTACCTGAACAGGCCATTAGAACAATCAGATACTTACAAATGCCTTGGATATCTTCTGTTTTTCATGTTACACCTTTGTATGCAGGCCTTTAATTAATCACATTTTGAATTATTAAAAGGTAAAGTGATCTGTCAAAAGAACTAGGAGCACAATAGAACAGAGCAAATCAAAGTATAGAAAGACTGAACATCATATTCTATACCTTGAACTGGGAAAAAAAATTTTTTGTTGCTAAACAATAAAACAGATTTTAGAAATAACTCCTATTTTCTTCTGGAAAAAACACTGGGGGTCATATGATTAACTCATTCGTAACTCTTACTTGAACTCCTATCAGATAAGGCTGCAATGGTTTGCTAACTTACTGGACTGAGGAGGAAGATAAACTGGCATTGCCAAAATCGTGCTTTACAAACTTCTGAGATTCTGTATCAGTGAGAAATCTCCAAAATTTTCACAATTTCCAGTTAGAAAATATAAATCAAACAAATGTTCTTAATTAAATGAGAAAAATGTGGCCAATGAATTTGAAGAATACTCTTCACTTCCCATATGCCATTAATAACAATCACTGCCTTTTTAAAGATAAGCTTTCCAATGTCAGTAATTCTATCTTGAGGTAGATGATGGTTAAGCACTAACAAGGGTGACACTACCAGTGCAAATAACACCCTTTCTTGGGGCAAGTGGGTATGGTATCGAACAAGAAAGCTTCCGAGCTATGAGTTTTTAAAAGAGAGGAAACTTTTAACAAAGAACTCATTCTTTTTTCAAAAAGAAGTTACTGTCTTGTCAGATACTACATGGGGTTAATATCTTCCCTTTCTCTGGAAGGCAGCTGCCTAAGAAAGTCAGCTACAATGTATCAACTACCAACTATTTAGAAAAATACTGTCAAAAAAATAGGGGGATGCAAATTTTCCAGTTTTGAGAAAAAATACTCATTTATCAAAGAATTTGGATTAGGATTTATACTACAATTTTTTGTAGATGGAATGATTAAAACAGCATTACCTTTTTGCTATTTAAATAAATCTGTTTTATGATACCCAAAAACCCCTGAAAGCTAATTGGTTGAAGAATTCTCAGCATTAGGCCAAAACTTTGTAGATTATTACAAAAAGGGGAAAATTATGTTATGATGTTTCTATATACAGAATACCTATATCCCAGGTGTTCTGAAGGTCCAACAAATTTCAGATTTAAAAGATGCTAAGTACAATTTCTTGCTGTGTCTCCAGCTACACACCAGGTAGCATCCTTTGGGAAGAGAATACTACATAACAGATAAAGCAATGTGGTGTCTGAAGTGCACTATTTGCAGACAGCTTTGAATAATGGCTAACACTTCAAAATTTGTGTACTGTGTGTAAGAAGTAACACAAGTTGTTTCACATTTGGAATTCCACTCCTGCAAGGTTTCTAGTTATCTGTACAGATCTATAAAAAGCATTATTTTATAACATGAATAATTTCAACAAGCTGGATCACTGGAAGTGTTTACTAGGCCCAGAAAAGAACATTATCTTGGTGTACATATTGGCACCTGGCTAAATTCTGTTGTTATATTCAGGAAGTTCAAGTAACATTCTGTACGAAGCCACTCTTTCTCTTACAGACTTTAGTATGGACCCACTTCCTACACATCAGATTCCACAGTGCAACTGTTAGAAAGTGCTTGCTCTGAGATAGAAGCTGCAAATTAAACTATTCCGATCAGGATTTTCAATGCAATTTAGTAAATAAAGAGTATTTAACAACCCCCTAAATATTTGCCTCCTTTTTCTACCTTACATTGAAAATGATTGTTCTCAACATTCAGTCCCATTATTACACCTGCAGTTATGGGTCTTGGAAGTTTCTCCAGCATATGTGCAGCTGGAGTTTATTCAGGAGGGAAGCACCTACTCCTTATGACAACAACAAACACGAGAAGGAATGCCTTATCTATGAGATACAGAAGGGTACTGCTGCTTCATTAACGAGACAATTCAAGTATTTTATGTCACCTGCTACTATGGTGACATACTACATTTGTGCCACCTGTTGGTGAGGGGGCACTGTTACAGGAAAGCCTGGCCACTGAAAGACAGTACGGGACTAGAGAATCCTCTAAAGACAAACAAAAGCAAATTCCACAAATCAGTGTGGAAATTCCACCTAAAATGGCAAAATTCTCTTCAAGCAACTGCAGTTACGAAAATGTCAAGCATCAAGTTAAAGCAGGATACCTGCCACGCCCAGCTGATGCTTGCTGATAAATCAAGTAAACACTTAAAACTTAGAATACTACAATATGGAAACATATCATTACATATATTCTGAGAAAAGTATAAAACCAGAGCAGATGAAACGTTTAAAAATAATTTTAAAATAAAATCTTCAAAATGTCTTGCTAAGTTTGCTATCAGAAGTATCAAAATAACGTCAGAAAGAGGAAGGTGACTGACAGAATATGTCAGTCTGAGAAAGCTACTTTAGACCACACAATACATGCTCAAAGTCAGAGCAGACTATAAAAGCGAGATGAGCAGAATGTCCTGTATCTATGCAACCATTATTATACTATTCACACACACTACCGCTGCCGCATCGTGATTAACAGACTAGTGCAATAAGGAAAAAGTTGCAATCAGGTTACATGAAGAGGACTGAATATCCCTGCTGATTACAAATGACAGCTGATTTTTTCAGCCAGGTCTGCACTTAGAAAACGAGTTAACTCGGAGAACAGATAAGCCCTCCTTGGAAGGAGAAGAGCCAAACTCAGTGCCACTTTCTTCACATCCCATGTGCTGTACTTTTTAAGGAAGAGTATGCCAGGGTCCATTCTCACAACAAAGAACTGCAACATGACATTCTCAAATACAGTTAAGTACAGATCATCAACTATACATCATCACCAACTCCACAGAGTCAAAAGGTGCCCACCACGTATTACACATCACAGCAAAATGAACCATGCACCTCCATGTGCATGTGCACCAACACATCCATACACAAAGGCTGGCTTGAAATTAAGAGAGTAAACAGAAGTGCCCTTGAAATGTACTCTGTTTGACAGAACACCCATGTATTCTTGTTCCCTCAGGATCCACATAAAACTGAACTTTTACCAACCATCATCAAATTTCCTATTAAACTAACACTGCTCCGGTATGTTAGATACTTGTAAGAAAGTAAACAAAAATCAATTTTCAGCAGATAACTTCAGAATTCTCTTTTACTGACACTGTTATATTCCTGGACATGTGGGAAGCCTTGATTATCAGCTTTACTATTCCACATGGGTCTCTGCTTTTGGTATACCTTCTGAAAAACAGCTTTTCTGTTCCTTTTTTTTTCGTCCCTCTTTGGCACGGTTTTCACCACTCTGAGCCCTCTTTTCATTACACCAGCAACACTCTCAACACCAGAAAAGACCTTCTTGATCAACAACTTCTCTCTTTTGCAACAGACACTGAGTCTGGTGGGTTCTTCAGAAAAGCTGTTTATCCACAGATCATAAAATATTCCTGCCCCCACACCCTTCAGTCCAGGAAAAAACTTTAAAAGTCAGTAGTGAATTGCTACAGCCACAGCTAAATTAAGCCAGAGGAAAAAAAAAGTGTGAAACACTAGGATAATCCTTGACCTATTCAATTCCCTGCTATCGCAGAAACACAATTAGATTCAATTTTCAAATGCACCTAGTTACAGACCATGTCCCTATTACAAAAAACACCCACCAATCTTTGCAATTCTTGTATGAGGGAAATTCCTGCTTGACCTCAAATCTAGTCATGGGCTGAACATGAAGAGCATGTCAACGATATTTTTATTTGTAAGGGTTTTTTTAACCACTGACAGCTAGGCCAGTCTTTGAAGCTTAATATTTTTTGCTGTTCTCCACTGACACAACTGACTCCATGACAGGGAAGTTTTTCTCTAATTTCATGCCAAGCAAAAAGCATTTAAATAACCGTCAATGTCCCCATTTTGATTTTTCAAGTGTTTACAAAGCATTTAATATAAGATACTCCAAGGTAGGCAGAAAAAGAATTCACCAACTACTTAATAAATCTTCCCTTTAACATCAGTGCCCAAGCAACTGGTGCATCATAAGCCTACCAAGTGATGATAGGAAATCCACCAAGCAGTTCAGTATCTATTATTAAATATATGTAATGCTTTATATCTATCATGTTAACCTTATCAGGAGACAAATAACACTTTAATGGAGGTCACATTATGTCATAAATGACACACAGTGCTTTGACACACATAAACTTAAAATTTGGAGAATCAGAAGTGAACATGCCATATGCAGTTCTTAGGAACTGGACAATTCCTAGACATTGAGCAGGCAACCTATATCCACTGCATTTATTACAACTTTCATATTCTGCAAAGAAGTTTAAAGATACACATTTGTGGTGGGTTTTCATACTGAAAGCCTGGTATTTAGAAGTAAATTGTTTTCCAGTTGCTCATCACTATGCATCACTTCATGCTATAAGCCATCACTTTTTATGCTATAATGATGATAATACATTTGAAATTCTTTGATTAAGCCACTTGAGAAATTACAAAAAGATCAGACCTTTCCAAACATAAAAATACAATGAATCTGTCATCTACAGAAATGGCATAAACGTCATTTGATGTGATCACATTAAACATCATTCATCTGGAAATCCACTTCATCATATCTCAACTAAATTTCTGAGAATTAACAGTCAGCCTTAGAAAAAAGTAGTTAATCAACAATCATATGACAAATACAAGTATCTATAGCTTCGGTGGAAGTTAAGCACACAACTTCTTTTAAAACAAAATTTAAACACGGCTGTCAATTCACAAAATGAAAAAATAGCAAGTTCTTGTTGATTTAACTAACAGGTATACAACAGAACCCAATCTCAAGAAGTGGAGAGAGATAAATGACTGGCTTACCTTACATTTTTTCATTTCTGGTTGGTAAATCTGTTCTTCCAAGAGCAGCTCTTGCAAAAAACTACTTTGTCAGTTCCAACCCCAAAAAAGAGAGAATCTTTTCTGACATCTTTACTAAAACACTAATAGCCTTTTGTCTGCAACTTCATATGCTGAGATGAATAACAAAATCTTTATGTCTAAAAGGTTACAAATTTCTCTTCTTGAGGGAAAAAGCATTCATGTCCTTCTTGGAACTACAAACCAAAATTAAGTCACATTAACACTGGATAAATACTACATATCTTTAAGGAAAGAAATATTATTAATACCATAGCATTGCTATTTTAGAAAGTCTGCTCACAAAATGGTAATTCAAATAATTTTCTTTAACAAGAAGTGATAAGTATATGTTACAAAATACTAGAAACAGAGGCTTTTTCATCACTAATCTATTCTTCACTTAATTTTAAAAAATGGTCTTCACCTGAATTGTCTTCTATGGGTTTAAGCATCCTGAAAGCATCATCACCATAAAAAATGAAAATATTTTCCCTGTGCAAATCTGACAGACAAAAGATGACAGAAAACATAAAGACCCTATCTGTAGAACTGCAAGGGAATGTACATGCCTTAGAAACCACATGAGTGAAAGGATACAAGTTTTGGTATAATGGAATTAATGATTTCAATGCACGGCTTGCATTTATAGCTGTTGCACGAACCATAATAGGAAGAATTTTTCCATTCACAATAGCACCATCAAAGAGTGGACCAAAAAATGGAACCTGAATAAAAAATTATGAAATTCAAAATAAAGCAAGATCTTAGCTATAACAATTAGCAATCAGCATTAACAATAGTGCACTCAAATAATATAATTTTTTTCTCCTCATTGTTAGATAATCAGACCAGTTATTGTGCCCCATGACAGACCTTTCCTCTCATGGAAATATACAGCTTGATATCCTTGGCAACAGGTAACTCAGCATTTGAACAAAATTAAGCAACCAATTGAATATTAAGTCTCATCAAAGCTTATTTACAACATTTGCTGCCAAAATCCTAGGAACTGTCTTGCGTATGATGTTTTTGGTACTGAAAGGCTAGATGACAATATTTTAGGTGGTAATAAGCAAAGGGAATAATTACTCCAATTTTAAAATAATATTTGTAATAGCTTTAGATATAACATGTCCATAAGGACCAACTCCATGTGCAATTGTCATAAAACTATTGGTGGGCTGACCATTTTCTCTTTTTCTCTTATCTGTTGTGCTTCCTTTCTGTGTATGGTATCTATATGAATAGGTTGTAAGCCCTTCACAGGAGAAATCTGTGATGAAAGTCTGTCCCCTTTGGATCCTAAGTGTAAAGCTTTATTTGCAAGATCCATAAAATCCCTCAGTTTTTTAGTACAGGCACGCAAAAGGGTAAAAGAACAGATGGATCTTACCTTTTGTTATTAAATTTTTCTCTAATCAATCATCATTTTGCAATTTAAAAAATTAAAACTGTTAAGTAGATTGATTTCCTCTATCTGTGAATGAAATTCTAAAGCTGCTAGCAAAAAGCATGTGAAGGGCAATTTCAACTTACTGATTTTACAATGCATTGTACTCACTAAGCTCTTCTTCCTATGACCACTGCAGCTGTCAAGGTTAAAGACACACCAACTTGTTGGATCAATCTATTACACCAAAAACTCAGAGTCCGAACAAAAGTCAGTTTATATTAAACATACAAACAAGAACACAAAAGAAAAGTCACAAAACATTACCTCAGGCTTCTTCATGATCTGGATACTGAACATATGGTTTTTCATGGGATAGATAACTATAAGCACATCACCAAATTCTGTTGGAATTATTCCTCTTCTATAATCTCGAGTATGCTCTGACCAGACAATGTGTACTTCATCGTTTCCTAAATGTCTTAGCTGGAAAAGCAAGGATAAAAGCTATCAGTTTAAACATATTATGTAGCCATACAGCTAGACCAAATGGTCATGTTTCAAAAGGACAAACCCAGTAAAAAGAAATTAAAGAAAAGTGAATAAATTAATCAAACTGCACTATAATTCTCTTTCAATTTTGATGACAGTATTATTCACAGTATTGGTTTGTGCAATAGATTTTCATACACTGGTGCCAATATCTATTTCAATTAACACATATGCCAATATGTTTTCTACAGAAAGCTAAAATTCTGTTGGTATTATCTCAAGAATGCATAGTAATTCAATCTGATTTACTAAAATGCTTTGAAGATAGTAATCAGTGACAGGCAGTGGTAGTAAATTCTTTTAAATTATATGAATGAACATCTGTTTAAAAGCTACATATCTAAGAAGTCTTTAACCTCACCATTCCAGCCTAATTCCAAGCTGGCTACTAAAACCAAAAAGCTTTTCAAGGACAACAGCTACTGCAATTTCCATTGCCCCTACTTTAACTTGCTCATTTCCCATGAAACCTGCATACCTTTGTAAAAAGAACTCACCCTGTCCCCAAAAAACCCCAAATGGTTCTTTATTTGGCACAGAATGGCCAAATGGGTATCTCAAAATCCATGCTGTATCCTCAGCTGTAATCATACAACCAGGTTAAGGAGTATCTTGAACACTTGGGAATAATCCACCTGGAAGCTCCAAAACGCTCCTTCTGCTAAACATTACCACCTGATAAATAAGTGTTAACATAATGGGGAGTCTTTATGGATACTGATCAAATACTTTCAGATTATTAAATGTGAGGTTTTTTTCCAAGAAGGGCTATTTCTGAATATTTAAACTGAAATACAATTTTTAACTCCTTGTGCATCACCAGTTATAGCTGACAATTGTCTTCACCCACAGCTTTCAGTTTGTTTGCACAGTTTTAGGTAGGTAGAATTTGTCAAATTGCCTTGATGATATTAAAAGGACAGCACATAGTTTATCTTAAAAGAAGTAAACATGTGGACACTAAACGAAGTGCCTACAAGAAGTTATTGTGTACAAAAATGCAATAATTTTTTGTATTCATTTTCTGATTATAACAGCAGTTTAAACAGGAGCAATACATATACACAGTCACCAGAAAAATTTCATTGCAAGTACTCATAGCAAAAAATCTATTGGAATGCTAACTTCATCTTATCTGAAGGCTTATATTGGCTGTCAGAAGCAGACTCTGCTCTTCTGGCCTTAAACTGCATTAGACTGAAAAAAGGGTTGTATTTCTCTAAGAAAATTATTTTCTTCAGTTTTGGACTGGGCAAAGGATAGATGGCATCAATACCCTATATCTTGTCTGATGCCCAGGAAGACTTTTGTTTTGCCTGGACCAGATCATACAAACATCCAATCTCCAGTGACTTTGGTTCCTTTGAAGTGAGACAATTTCGTCTCTTTTGTAAATGGCTGAATTATTTTGGACAACACTTAGTTAGGGATGCTCTTATGCCAACTGTAAACCCAGCTTAATAAAAGAATTGATTGTAACAACATTAACTATGCTGAGTTTTATTTGACTAGATTAGAACAAAACCAGGCAGCAACTTGAAAGCCTGATGTGCAACATGGAAACACTAGCTGCAGAAACCCTGGATGACACTTAGCAGGGAAAAATGTTGTAAAAGGAAACTAAGTGTGGAATCATTCTGAAGGCCTGAACCTCTTCTGTCTTCCTAGGTGAAGCAACAGTCAAATTAGCTGTTGACATGTGACAATGACAAAATGGCATGATGGACTGATGGACCTGCATTTAGAAGCAAGAAAAAAGCTCAGGAAGGATGAGGCTGCCTAACCAATAAGAAAGCAAAAGGGGAATCAGTTTAGCTATGAAAGCTTGTGAAACATGAACAAGCATGAGCCTGGATAGAAGGACGGCCATCTGGTGCACTGACTTATCTGACCTCATTGATGTGACTACCAAAAAAACCCCAAAAGTAGGTGCACTGCACCATTCCTCATTCAGCAATATTGAACTATTTACTAGAAGAATTAGACCCCTTTACTATTTTTGGACTCAAAGACAACAAACTCTTCTGCCATTAGAAATGAGGGATAGTGACAGTGTACATGCCAAATAGCTTAAAAATCCAAAACATACAGATAGTGCAGCTTCATGAGGGCATCACTGCCACTGAATTTCACTTATCAAAAGGTTGTCCCTGAGTAACTGTTACTGATACCTTCAGCTAATCACACAGGACATCAATCAGTTCTTGCACTTCTGTCAAAGTTACCCAGACACAGCATCTCTTGTGATGCATGCTTTCACACCAGACAAAGATTTTGGTGTGATGAAAGTGTACTGCAAGGCCTATTGAAAAGAGACACACATTTTTGGATGCCAAGTGTACCAAAGCTATTAGTGACCCTTCTCTCCAATTTTAAAGTTTGTGTTATATCCCCATACAGGTGTGGGGATACATCCCAGTCTATAAGCACTAACTCTTTCCTCTGCAAAGGAAAATGAATCAGACTATTCCAATGAGTTCGAAGTCTTGTCAAATGTGTTTCACCTCATGATTACTATCAAGCACGACTTCACAAAGACCTAGTTTAAGTAAGGTGTAGAATGGCATCTCTGTAACATAAAATGGATTGAGAGTCAAAGCCAGATGGTGCAAGTAGATGGATGATTGCATAAACTGTGAATGGTGATTTATAAAGATGTAATGAATTCAAGTTCAAAACTTTGATCAGTGCCTTGTTTCTATTATAGAAGGTAGAATACTGACAAAAATAACAGACAACAATATTGGATGTTGTTTATGTCATCTTTATGTCTGGAGGAGAATTAACTTCTGCATAAGTCATCTTGTCCTGACCAGAAGTTGTCTTTCTATATTTACAACTTTGTAAGTGCAGAAACCACAGTAAGCAAAATGAAAGGCAAATGCTTATTAGCGACATAAGGCACAGCAATAATATAAATTTTAAAAATCTCTAAAATAATGTACTTCAAGTAACTGCTAGTACTATAAAGCTGAAACACCTGGAACTATAGGTTACCTGTCAATATTCTAAAATGCTAAATACTGCATAAATGCAGATCAAACTGCTTTGGAGTTTATTATCAAGGTGAAATGCAAGAGAAAAAAATGGAGATGGACAAATGCAAAGAAACTGTAAAAAAGGTGGTAAAGACTAGAAAAGTCTTTCATAGAAGCATTCTTCAAGAATAAAAGTGTCAAGGCCAGAGAAAGAAAGGGAGGTTCAGCAATCAAAATAACAGCTTATGATATAGCCGATAAATTTTACATTTTTGTATGGAAAGGCTACATTGCAAGAAATGTTACGTAGAAAAAAGAACAGTCTCAAGAATCCAAAAAATGGACCACATTAAAGATGATTTCAGGCTATGGGCACAAGGGACAGGCACAATGGTCATGTTATCCATGGTGATCCAGAAAGGTGGCAATGAAAGAAATTAAGAGCTCTCTGTTTTAGCCATTTTGGACCTGAGCTGTCGCGAAGACAGCCCTGAGGAGATTTCAGAGACAAATGGATTTTTTTAGGCTTGCTTTGAAACTCTACTCCATAAAAACAAATATATAAAAATGACCAACTGTTAGGTTACCTGAAATTTCAAATTTAACTCAAAATACTTTAAAATATTCTTAGTCTATAGCCATCATCATGTGTCAGCTCTCCTAATACATTTATGTTAACTGAATACAAAAGAAACGTGAAATAAATATAACCAGGAGGGATGATCAAATCTAATTTTGATACATTAGTGTCATATGCTGTACATGTTACAATAGCATCCAGACTTAATACTAAGCTGCAGGCTATACTGAAATTTCCAAATGGCAGATTGTTCTAAGTGATACCAAGTATAATTGAAGTAATAAACGATAGTAAAAGCAAAGCACACTGTCAGGAAGAATTTAAGTATTTACTTTTTAAAATTAAATGAGTTAGGTTTGGAAAGGCAAGACAAGTGAAATAATGCAGGGCTCAATTTACAGAAAATTCCTTTTATTTATCTGTTGCATTAACCCTTGAACTCTTGCCAAAATTACTGTAATTTCTAATACTCACTTACCTAAAGGAGGGAGGAAAAAAAATGGCTATTGTATTTTCTTATAATACATCAGTAAGCCCTAACTTTTTTCCCCTTCAAAAAATGTTAGTGTTCATTGTAAAAAGAACAGAAGGAGTAGAAGTATCTGAAGTAAGAGCTTACTGCTAGTAATTTTGCCCACTAAATGTAAGCAGCACTGCTTGTCTGCAGCATATTCACCCTCTAGGTGAATTCTTCACAAAACCATTTCAACTATGGTGTGTTTGCATTTTTTTAAAGCAGCACGTGTACTTAACAACTCCACAAAATATTGTACTATTTAATTTAGTTTTTAAACTTTCAAGTTCTAAATACATACCACAATAGAAAAAAAAAAAACCCAAAAACTGGGAGCTATAAATATTTTATGTGATTAGAACAATGTCACACATGATCTAGAATCATGTAATATGCCCAAAGTCCATGATGAATTAGTATTCCAATCACTAATACCATTACTACTTTTTATATATGTATCTTCTTTATAATATTCTCACAATACCTTCATTCTTTTATCAGGCTAAGGAAGGAGGAGGTAGACAGGTGATAAGCTGCAGGAAAGCATACATGAGCTTTCTCACCCTGTGAACTGAGAGTCTTCACAGTTTCATTTAATCCTAGTATTTTCTTTGCAAACTTGTTCTTGTAAGGGAAGTGTAAATATTTAACTTTTTACTCTAACTTTTAATTCTAAGAAAAACAAAATGGATTCCATTATTAGCATTAAATCTTTACTCTGTTATTTGCAACTTAAATACCTATTTTACATATGCATTTCAACGTTAAGTTCCTTTACACGTTCAGGTGTTTTTCAGCTGTTTTCCCCGAACTCATGTCTTTTCTTGCTCATGTCTTAGAAGAAAATGCTTCAGGGGTATCCAAGACACTTAAAAGTTTTATTTACTGCTCTGTAAGACTGATGGAAAATAAGTTTAAAATTGGCTTAGCCTCTGAAACAGCAGAATCTTGATTTTGAAGTGGCTGGACTGGCAGGAAGAAGTTTTGTTTTAATTTAATTTAATTTCCATTTATAAGATGAACCTATCATGCACCTCTAGGCACATTTACAATATAAAAAGCAGCAGCAGTTCTGAGCCAACTACTGCAAGTTTGCTTGTTTTTCTCTCATTGAATGAAATAGACAAAGAAAGTACATGAAAGACCTGTACAGAAGCTTAAAACTCAAGTTTCTCTAGAGGTCAGGAACAGTACATGGACTCAAAATAATAATTACAACTTTTAGCACACATGTAGCTCTCAAATAACTTTAAGGTTCCCTGTAGTGTGTTTGAGACAGACAGAATCTCAATAAACACATTCCTTTTGCTGATGTGTTCAGTTTAAGCTGCACAAGTAGTTGCAGAACGAGTAAAAGAATTAAGCCTGTTTTCCTACTCATGTCTCCTGATACCACTTGCTTGTTCCGCTCAAGATGTAAACTTCATTTGATGCATTTCTCAAGGTTGGGATGACTGTCACAGCATCTCTGGTGCTAGTTCCTTGCTGTCTGATGCTTATCCCCATGCAGCCTTTACCTGCTGAGTAGAAGCACTAAGATCTCTTTTTCTTAGCCTACCTTCATTAAGTATACATGAAATGAACACCTTTGAAACGTGTCTACTAAATGAGACTGAAACGCCAAAAGGTGTTAAGAAAGGGAAGGGAGATATAATGGTGGCTTCACCAGCCTACATTCATTGGGAAAGTGGCTTTAAAAGAAGAACAGCACACACTAAAGAAGAACAAGAACAAAATGACCCAAATATCAAGTAGCTTGATTATACAACCCATCAGTAGCTGAGCTACAAATAAAATTCTGATCTTTTGATACACTACTTATCAATACAGACCTCGAATATTCCAAATGACTGAAGAATGAGAATGTGGGTAGAAGAAGAGAGAAATATGCCTGGGGCAAGCTGGAATTGTTAAAAAGTCCAGTTGACACCATTTTCACAAGTTAAATGACAGCAGGCCTGGACCAGCACTGAGCCTTGCCCGGCAGGAACAGCTAAATGTAGATTCAGGGTGATCCTGGAAACAGACATGAGATTTTGCCTCTGTGTTCTGCTGAAGTCTGTGGCATTTACAAATTATTTACTAGTAACTGATTTTCACTGTGACCATCTTCCTCCTTGTCAACCCTTTTTAATGCATTTTCAAACAGATTAGAAACAAATATTGTACAGATAATAACGTGTTTTATAAAACCAGATTTCTCTGTAAAAAACACCATATCTAGTCAACTTAGGAAAACATATATACACACACAGTGTTCTATGCCAGAACAACATCAAAAACCTTATTTTAAAATCAGTTGCTTTTGCTATTAAACTACTTTTATAAATCATTTAGCAACCTATTACCCTGGCTCTACTTCAGGAAATAAAGAACAGAAATAACCCAGTACCATAAGAATACAAGAAAAAAAATATCTCAGTTTAAAAAAAACACGAAACAAACCAATGTAAGATGTGACAGTGAGAAGTTAGAACTCATAGTCTGTTTATAATAATAACAATAATTTTTTTTTTCAAGTTGAACACAAAGAACAAAACAGCCATTAATAATTGAGGCTTGCCAGAGGCATGGCTATTTCTCTCCTTACTAACTGTCTACTGTCTAATTTAATTACAAGTATTAAACTCCACACTGAGGTCAACCAGCTTCAGTTCCTCCAATATTACACTTCAACCAGTGCTCATTAACGTGTCTACTGAATGGATTAGCACATCTGAAGATGTATGTACGCAGGACGGGGGACAATCTAATGATAGCCAATTGTTCATTTATAATAGGACACATGTTTGAGACTGTAACTTATTATCACTAATGTGGAATTTATTA
Source organism: Florisuga fusca (assembly GCA_038090715.1). Lineage (NCBI taxonomy): Eukaryota > Metazoa > Chordata > Aves > Apodiformes > Trochilidae > Florisuga > Florisuga fusca. Next base: position 14,628,782 of record JAAWXA010000009.1, read on the forward strand.
AATTTTAAAGAAAAAAAATACCAATACAGAAAACCATTTTTTTCTTATTGTCACTGTGAGACATCATATCACTGTTGAGCATTTGTGTCTGCTCCAAAACACCTTATGTACAATAAATGTTACAAAATTCTTCATATTTTAAACTTTTTCTGAAGGGAACATTGTATTGATAGACACTATGTGACTCTTAAGTGAATAAAAAGTCATCTTAGGGAGTACACACCACATATTTATTAATCGGCATTTTAAGTCTCAAAGCACAAAAATATCATCCAAATGTCATGCTGCTGCTTCTACACAAATATTTACCTCTCTTAATTTTTCACCACTATACATGTGATCCTACCAACACTTGCAATGATGGCAAAAATCACTAGTATAACAAAATTAGAAACTGATATAGATAATTTATACGGCTTAACCTACTGCAGTAATCTACCAACTGTCAGCAGGCAAAGGCATCAAGGTATTTTGTATGGGGTTTTTTTTTAGAAAAAGTAAATGGATTTTCTTTGACTCTGATTTCTCTGGGTTTATTATTAAAAGAAAAGTTATTCAGAAGCACCCACCTTTTTTGTTAGAGAGTCATCTGAATCGGAAGGCATTCTTGTTGACACATGGAACATTACTTCTACTGTCGAGGTAGCAAAATATGGAGTGGTCAGTCCAGTGCTTTTGTTTTTTTGCAGTCCTCCCATAAAGCCACAATGGTTTGTGAGATTTACCTAGAAGTAAAGCCCAGGGAGCATTAGAAGAAAAAAATTAAATTATCAGGTGATAAATACATTCTTAACACTCTGAAATGCACTTTCAACTCTATTTTTAGGAGTGAAAGCCCTTTTCACAATAGTACAGTTATGCTTTTCTAAAAGAGCTCAGACTTGCTGACCAGACTGAAAAACAATGACATTGCAGTGGTGTTCTGTATTCCACATTCACAGCACATGCTGCTGGGAAAGAAAAGAACAGAGAAAAGGAAAGGCTGTGTAAATTAATATTCAATGCTTTATTCATTGATCCGTTAATTTTAGTCACTTAGATACACTTTTTCAATTTTATTAAATTCTGTGATACTACATCAGCCTTAACCTGAGCTGTGTAGAAACTGAGTGACAGCCAGACAATTTTAAATTGTTTTGTTACCTTTTATATGTTTTCTTCAAAAATTTTTATTTTGTGAAAATGAAAAAAATCACAGGAAACTAACCGATAATTCATAAAGAAGTTTCTAAGTCCTAGTTCCATAGGAAATAGTTTGGTACTGAGATAAATAAGCATGCTTAATATACTATTTCACTTTTACAACAGTGCCTAAAAACCTCCCTGTATTGCAGATGTGAATACATTTCATCTCTGTGCACATGGGATATATTTGCTTTTCTGTGGATAAGGGATCCAGAATCAAACGTTAAGAAGTTAAAATATGAGATGTCTTATCATGGAATATTAATCCAAATTAGCAACTCTTAAATCTTGCTAATATAGGATCCCAAAGGATCAGGAATGTGGGAAATAAATATCTGTGACAGTCAGCACTTCTCCTCTGTTTCTTTGCAAAGTCAGAGCCATTATCCACATGGCTAATCTAGTAATGCTCTTATATATCTAAGGAGTAAGAAAAAGAACAAACAGGATGGACACTCATGTAGACACTCCTGATGAACACAGAACAGAAAACCTGCAGATTCTTAAGCAGGAAGCCAGGAGCAGGTGTGATTCCTGTACTTTGGTGTGACAGTGCCAAGCTGAACTTTATAATGGAAATTAATCCTGTGTGATCCAAAAAAAATAAGATGCAAAAAAGGAAATCCTTGTAACCGTATCTAACTAGTGATAAAGAGCTGTGGGTCTATATAGATGATGGGGTACATCACAATATTTCTGACAGCTGGAAGAAATAAGGAACAAAGTGTGTGAACAGCCAATGGAAGGCAAAAGCATGAGAGAAGGTCATGTTTGTATTTTTTAGATTCCCAAATTTGAGCAAATCTGAAATTTCAATGAACTTAATACTCTATAGGCTTACAGGGAAATCAAGATGTTTCCTAATCAGTCCATGCAATCAGTCCAAGTACAAGACTGCACATTAAAGGATCATCTCTGCCTGCACAAACTCTCTTCAGTTTAAAGAGCTGGAAATTAAATAGCTGGCATTGCTAATTAAATTAAAACCAGAATTCTTCTCTACGTCCTACTTGCAAAACAGTGTCTTTCAGTACTTGTGAGTAATGCTAAAGAGCCAAAGACTTATAATATTTGAAGGGATCTGTAATTTTCTCTGTAAACAAATTTAGGATAAAAAGGTTTTAATAAATACCTCCCAGCCAAGACCAGCTACAAAATCCTCATAGGCTTGACTTCCTCCAGTATTAGTAAGAATGGAGTGTTTATCTTCTTGTCCCTCAGCAACATAAAACACTGCTATCTTGTGTGTCTCTCGGCTGTAAAACAGAGGATGGTCACTGCATAACAGTCCCTTTACAAATATGAAACCAAAATGTGCAAAAGCAGTAAATGAAGAGCATAGTTTTTAAATCAAAAAAGATGGTCAAAGTAAAGTACAACTACATGGGTTTTTTTTTTAATACATTCTCTATCTCCATGGTCCCATTCTGTCTCTTCTAGCACCCGAAGTTTTGCTACACACGAAGAACATTTACGCTTTTTCACCACTTTGAACATGTAGGATGGTGCTGGCAGTACCAATTGCTAATGGAATAGCTTATGAAAAAAGCAAGACCTGTAACACAGGCATTATCAATACTGCAGTGCCCATTAACAGCAGTGCCTTGCAAATGCTGTGCAAAAAGCTTATGCAACTGAATGAAGAATCTCTAAGCACTATAGCAATGTCTTCTATTCACAGCTTGCTGTTAAGACACTGGAGGAACTGAAGGTGTATTCTCACACATCTAAAACCACCACTGTTTTTTATTTCAACTTCTACAAAAACAATTTAAATTTTAAAATTCTGTGTTTCAACTCCAGCAAGAATTTCAACTCTTTGAACAGTAATGGCACTAGAAAACAGCTAGCCAAAGCTTAAAATGTGGAGACTTTGACATACCAAAGCTTTAAAACTATTCTGCACAGAAATGTTCTTAATTTTAAGTTATATTGATGTAATTTTGATATAACACCAATAACTACAATGCAGTGCAAAATACATACATAATTAAAAAAACTATAAAAATTAGCTCAACTCTCACACCTACTCAATCAGAGCCATTTAACTACAAGCACACTTTAAACCAAATAAGTAGGTGGCCATTAAATGAATTTACCATTGTCTTGAGTCCAAATTTCTGAGTTCTCGAAGCAACTTCTCATTTTTCTTCAGCAGATGAAAGCTCCTTCTAAATAGAGAAATTTGTAACTCTTTTATCACCTGTTCAATGATGGTTACAGAACAGTACAAGAATGGTACACGATCATTTCCACATCCATGCAAGAACAGTCACCAATTTCTTTTGCCTTTTCAATAGCACTTTCTTATATAAAAAATATAAGATAGCTTTTAAGAAATACACAACCTTTTTTGGTTTTGTTTTTGTTTTTTACTCCTGGATATCTTTTGTATCCATTATAGCCATGAATACAACCTTTAGTTCATTCCACTTTTTTCTTTCAACTTATTGGATGCAACTGAGATCAATCTCTGCTCTACAGAAGAGCAGACAGAACACCCTTTGATGCATATATAAGCTGCACACTTTAGGGGAGCTAGTGCATATATAAGCTGCACACTCCTAGGGAGCTAGTGCAGTAAATACAAAGCTTTTCCTATTCTAAAGAAAGCAGCACATAACTCACTAGTCACTCAGACAGCTGTAACAATTTAAAGAAAAAATGCTACAATATGCTACAGCACTTTTCATTTCTTTTAAACTGCACTTATGATGTTTCCCATAGAACACAGGGGAATGAGTTTAAGAGCACTACTGCTCAGAACCAGACTGCCTTGAGGAATTAAAGACCAAAATAAGCCAATTCTAGTAATACCTCAGTGACACAAATATTTTTGCCTTATGGAACATCCATTTCCTTTCATAGAAAGAAAATACTTCAATACCTCTAATGTGGAATTTGACAGCTAGAGGAAAAGAAGATTTCAGAAAGACTCCTAAATTCTAGGATGCTAATTGTACATCTTCACATGTCTATGCAGACATACCTAACCACCTCTCACACCTACAAAAATATTAATGCAGAGACACTACTTTTGTAACTGAACCTGGCTTGTCTCCTGCTGTTCTAAACAATACACAAACATTACCAGTGTTGAAATTAATGCTAGAGGACACATCTTTCGAGTTAGCTAATATAGATGCAATGCCTTGAGGTTGCATGCAAGCATGCCCTTAGCAGGCAAAGCAGCAGGACACTGTCCAGCAACACAATAGCTGAGAATATGACACTTTCTATCTCATTCTGGCATAGAAAGGCAATGACTTTTGCAGGAACACACATGGGAAGGAACGAAAGCAAAAAAGATGCCTTCTTCACCCATGGTAGTACCCCTTAGTACAGCTGGTGAAAGGATTATTAGAAAAGATACCACTCCTTTAGTTCTCTTTCCAACACTATTCTGAGGACGGAATATAAATAGCAATAAATGACAGGATGAAATGCAGAAGCAAACTGCCATTTTTCCCTTAGTTGTACATCCTCTCTTTCCTTCTGTTGTCTGGCCTGGAGTATTCTCGGCTTAACTCAGTACAAGATCAACTATTATTACACAGTATAAATAGCACAATTCCTTAAAAGAAAGTTCTTAAATTATGAGTCTTGTCTTTTCTTTTTACCTTTTATCCCAAGAATTCATCCCCAATATACTGAGAAGTAACCTGCAGTAGTAAAATGCTGACTGAGGCTTTTGTGAGGTTGGCTCATCCTGCTCCATAGCCCTCATATTTAAATCATTGAAATGCTTTTCAACAAACTCCCTCTCTTCTGTGTGCTGTTTCAGAATTGCATTGATGACATCATTCTCCTGTTTCTCTGAGATACAGACGGGTTGAGGGGCAGGAATGTTCAGCGAGACACCAGTTCTCTGTAAGCATTCAGGGCTCGTTACACCTAAATACTGAAGGAGCTCATCAAGGGCATCTTCTTCATCCCTAATTGTATCCCATGTTGGTACAGTCTCTCTAAATTTCCTTTTCACTTGAAGTGTAATTCCATCTCTTGTAGATACATCCTCCACATGCTCAAAAGATGAAAGAGAATCTTCTGTTTTATCTTGTTGAGATAATGAAAGTGAAAAAGACATTTGTTGTGAAGATCCACATAAAGATGATGGTCCATACAGAATAGCTGAATCCCATGAGTATTTGCCAGATAGATCACGCACTATAATTCTAACATTTGAGTTAGCAGATGCAAGTCCAGCAGACAGCCCACCCCCAGGCATGTCATCTTCTGATTGGATTTGTATGCAAGACACCAGGGAAGTATTGTTTAACACAAAGAACTGAAGGTTTGGGTTCTCAAAAAGTTCAGGAGAAAGTTCAGGACTTTCACTGTATGGATTGTCATTGTTTTCACACACTTGACTGGTTAGCATAGCAGGACCTCCACTCATAGGATAATGGCCTAAGTGGTTGACTAGGTGTGTTATCACAGTACGAGCAGCAACAGAAATTAATCCTTGTTGTATGTGAGTTTTCACTGCAAGAGAAAGAACACAGGTTTTAAAAGAAGATTTCAGGAAACAGCATGAAGATTTATCTGTTTCTTTTGGTCTTCTCTTCCTTGTGATTCCTGAACAGAGAATGAGCACTGCAACATTAGGATTAGCCAACTCAGTAATGCAAAACATATTTTGATGAACACTGGGCTTACATACATATAGTGTAGAAAAGCTGTAAGATAGTTTAAGCAGCATCTTCACTATTTTACAGCCTACCACACCTCCTTACCATAGCTTTGGGGTTAGCATGGTCCTACTAAATACATGGTTCTAAAATACAGTTTATAAATGTTGTGACAATAAAACTTAAATGGCTGCTGAAGTAGTGATCATAACTGTGTTGTTGAGAAGTCCATTTACAACTGCAGTGGAGTTTTGTATTTATCCACAGAGCTACACAGATACACAAAACCTCTAATCCATCTTAATTTCCCTAAGGAGTATACAGTTGCAGTAGGGTTGAGAATAATGACGGATTATTTTTAAGTACTAAATCAAAGATCAGGCTATCTAAACTGAACACAATCTAAGAATAAGAAAATTTTTAAAAAGCAGGTTTCATGCCTCAGATGCATTTTAAGAAGTTTCAGTCTGGAAAAACTTGAAGGGAGAAAGAGTGCTTAATTGTGCCTATCCTATATTAAAATAATCTTGTGAAAAGTACTGATATTTCAATATGCTTTTGCAGCCTCCTCCTTTGTTGCATACCTTCCGCATGCACACAGTGTTACCTGAAGTTACAGAATGTATTTCTTACTGTTTTTACCACACCCTGCTAACTGAGCACTTTACTGGCATTGGATTCTTCTATGAAATCCCCTCTACGTTACTCATGAAGTACAGAGATAGTCAAAGCAACTGTCAGGCAGACAACCCTCAGCTGGCTCAAAGTACCCGCTGAAGAACTCATACACAAAAGTATTACACTGTAGAAGACAACAGTTAGAAAACAGGATCACTATGGCAAAGCATGTATTTCTGCAGTATCTCTCTTGGAACAGGACCTGGGTGCCCTGAATTTGGGATTTTCAACAGGACGATAAATCAAGACTGCATTCCTCAGGATTATATTCTATATTTTAAACTGCATCAAATACTGAAAAAATTGTTGCAAACACTTCCCACCTTCTTTCTCACCAAAAATCAATCAAATTGGAATGTTCGGAAACACATTATTTTTTCATTATTTACTGAGAAAATGTAACCTTTTGGACATGTAAGTATGGTATAATGAACTGACCTCTCTTTATATTGTGAATTTCTAGACAACAAAACCCGATTTTTAATAAAAAAACCTCTTCTTGCAGTTTAAGGTGTCTTAATTGGTTTATTTGGAAAAATTAAGGCAAATTTGTAAGGCATAGTGACATTCATGACAGATCTTGAGTTTCTGAAGCACTGGAGGCATTCTGCATCTTCGACAGTGAACAGTAAGTAAACATTTGCCTTTTTTTTCCCCCCTCAAGGTTTGGGTAAAGCATAGAAGAGATGGTTGGGATTCTGGTTCTACCTTTAGGGAGTTCTGGACTGCAAAAAGGGAAACACTTCAACCTCTGAATAACGGGCAATATCAACTTTATTTTTACATTACTCCACAACTCAGATAACCTCATCTGTTTTAATTAAGGCCTTACAAACGAATATGAACAATTAATATTACATTTTATTTATCTTTAACCTTCTTGAAGTTTAAAGTTTACAAACACAAAAATATTCAGTGAAGCTGAATTATATGGCCAGATATTGATAGCATACAAGGAGATTAAGTTACAGTGCCATCTGCTGAAATATAAGAAGGACCTGTGAACAAGTTTATATGAGACAAAGAGGAAGTAAGTTAGATGCATGAATGACAAAATATCAGTGCAGTACTAACCAGCACCTGGACAATGCAGAGGCTGGCATGTTTGCCAGGGCCAAATGTTTAGCACTTGGCACTGCTCCTCTCAGGTTCCTAAGAACAAAGACAAGTGAGCTTCCTTGAAGTCTCTCACACCACCTAGGTAAAATGCTTTCAGTTAAGTTCTGCTGAAAACCTGAAGAAATGAGAGGAACCTGGTACCATGCAAGTTATTACTACTACTGCTTCATGGCAAACCCTAAAGACCTCAGACCTCACTGTGTCTGTATAGTGCCTGTGTGCATTAATTTCCTCCCTTAGGGTCCTATAGGGACATATGGAAAATAAAGGTGATACAAAATGATACAAAGAGCAGAACAACAAATTTAAATTTAGAAGGTCCATCCCAGTCCTTCCATAGTCTGTAAATTTTACTCTTGAATTAAAATTTAAAAATCAAATAATAAGGATTTAAAGCTATCATTGCCTCTTTTATGAAAAGATAAGAGTACTTCTTGTTGAGCCTTCTCTCAGAATATATTATTGTTGATCTAAAAATGACACAGGAAACTTAAATCAGAAATATTAAGAGAAGGATACTGAAAAGTAAACTGTAAGATGCAACCTGCTATGTTGAAAAAAAATAAAGCTGCCTCAGAACATTCTTGCCACACAGCAGATCAGGTTTTGAAGATGATATCCCTTAGCAAAATAAACCCCCAAACCCAGTAATGCTTTCTGAAAAGATTAATTTAAATTTAAAGGGTACATACTAATAATTTATTTCCATAGTCATGTCTCCTCAATCAGGAACAACTGGAAATTCAATATATTAAAATTCTTAAAACATCTGTGTAAGCCATGATCTTTGTTTCTGGAGGGTAGGTCAAAATACACAGTAACACAAGCCATCACAGCTTTACCACTAGGTCTACAAACTAAGCCAAACCACTATATATTAACTCAGTCTAGCTGGCTGCTTTGCCAACCTGTCTGCCTGAGTAACATCATCTCTACTGTCTTTACAACCATACAGTCTTTTACTTGGCAATCACCACTATTTGTATCAGTACAATGAATGAAGGACTCCTGAATTTCCTTAAGATACGTGTTATTAAACCCTGAACTTTAACTTTGGCTGAGCAGCTTCTGAACAAGTTCAGTTATATAGCAGAAGGAAAAAATAATGACCCAACTCTCCTCACCCTTTTAGCCAACTAAAGAATAATGTACAGACTGATTCATCTTAGTTAGAAACCCAAATTGGAGAAATGGGATGAATCACTCTCTGGAAACTCTCCATTGTGTTTAGAGGGAGCCTAACACAGTTCAGTTAACCTTTGCTGCCTATATTTTACATTAGCTCTAGGAAGTCTTAATGCTGTCTAATCTATAGAGATTTCCCTCACAATACAGCAACCATGTTAATCTGGATGTACCATGTAAAAAGTGTTTTTTAAAAAGTGTGCTTTTGGTCTCCTTCCAGTAAAATGGCAAACAGCAAACCCTTAATAGAAAAGTACTTTATTTTTCTAGAAGTTCCTTATTTTTAAATTTCCTTATGATTATACTCTGATACTCAATAGTCTCAGAACATGTATAGAACCTTCTGTTTAGTGCTATGTATTTGTTTACTTCTGTTTACTGCAACCAGTTTTCCCTGACTACAAAGGTCACAAACACCTAAATTTTGCTTTGTCCAGAATTTTTGCACCATTTAATATGAAAGCACCACAGACGTGCTGTCTGCAAGTTCTGATGATGCAAATAAAGCTTCCTAATGACACCTTGATCGTCAGCTGCTGAAAGTTCATTTTAGTTTAAATATAAACATTTGAATACCTGTAACACTTAATTGCAAAATTATTCTTTGTGTATCTTATACTGCAATATACAACTTTACCTGAAACCTACCAAAAGGAAGACAAAGATAACTTCCCATATAATCCTGGTATAGCAGATTCCTTGTGAGAGATAGCCCTTGGAAAGTTACTGAAACAGAAAGGGAAACAGTCCTCTCCTCTCATCGCTTCTTTCCAGAGGATTTGCCAACTCTTTGCCCTGACATTTACTGCAGGGTTTGCTCCAGTCTCAATAGCTCCTGTCCTGGCTACACAGCTGTACCACTCTAAGTCCCATATCTTCATGGTTCATGCCACATCACAGTGCAGCTAAAAGTCCATAAAAGTTGTGATGGATCTGACCTAAAACAATGGGAGGCACACCAGGGCATGTCAGTCACAGCTATCAAACTCATCAGAAAGACCCTATCTTAATAATTCTGATGTTTCAGTACTTACAGGTTTGCTTATGACCTATGGAAAGAGTTTAGCAATCCCCACTCTGCCTTTGTGGATCTTCCCCATTTCCCTGTAACTGCTGTCCTGCCCATTTCCATGCCTTCAAAAAAGCATGATGATAGTACTTTCATTCTACTAAAAAACAGGTTGACCCACTGGCATACTGCTCTGCTGCTAGCTTGCACTAATTGACCCCTGTCTTGATTGAGTCCCAGACTGGTTGTTATCCACTAACATTACTCTTCTCACTCCTCCAACAATGCCAGGGAGAACAGATGCTGTGCGATTGGTTAAGCACTGCCAATTTTATGCTCAGCCTGGCAATGTGGACTAGAAGTGCCAAGGCTACAAGACCAGGGTTGCATTGTAATGTTGTAGTTTGCCAATTAAATTTTATGATCTGACTTACAATTCCAGAGTCCTGAAACTTAGAAAAAACAGATGGTGCTTCCTTAATTCATCTGGAGAGATAAAAGGAACATCTGAAATTACTTTTACTTCGAAATTTAACAAGAAATCATAAAAGAAGAGACCACGTACGGAAATGCAAAATGAAGATATCGATGCTAGGGCTTTGTGCAACTACATTCATTTAAAGAGAAATCTATTCAAGGTTGTCTTTTCAGATTGTCAGATTAAACAAGCCACACAGCATTTGCTGCTAACCCGTAATTACAGATTATTACAGTACACAAAAGATGCCAGGCATAAAAAGCTACTACAATTCACTACACTGTAATAGAACATGCAGTGGAAGTTAATTTTGGCAAATGCTTTAAATATTAGCTTTACATAATATGTATAGGTGAGACTGTAATTAGGACAAAATGAATCCTTCGAAGCCTCTTTCATTCTGACCCAGCAGATGATTACTTTTTACTAATAAGACCACAGCCATTTGACAAAAAGCCAACTATAGTACCTTGCTTCATTCTTCAGTAAATTTAATAATTACAGCTCCTCCTGCCAATAGTTCTCAAATCAGACTTGTTCAATCCAATACTGAGCTTATTAGGGGACAGCTCTATGTTTAGAATTCTTTGGCCAAAAAAGTACTTGAGAATGATGAAGCATGCCTTAGACAAGGGCACAATGATTAGCCATTTTCTCTACATAAAAAACAGCACGTAGTCACTACAGACCACAAAATCACCTGCTGTTAGCACACAGCTGCTACAAAGAGCTTCTGCATTTATCTGGTTCTTAATACCTTTAAGGAAGCCTAAATGGAACAACTTAATATAGAGGGAGAATAGCACTACACCGTTTCTGATTCAGTATTAATCTCATCTTTTTCAATTTTCTTCCCAATGTGGCCATTTAATATTTACTAGATACCCTGCATAATATATGGTACTCCCCTGTAGCTTAATTTCTTGATTTTTAATTTCTGAAGACAATGTTAATTCCCGGGTTTTGTAAGGTTCTAGGCAGATGAGAGAACATTTCCCTCTTTTTAGATAACACTGTGGCTTTAAACAGTATAAACAAATCAACAACAAATTCTGATAGACTAAAAAAATTCATAAAGATTTCAGTAATGTAAGCTCAGACAGGGAAAAAATCCAAAATATTCTTACAAAAAGGAGCAAAATTAAGCAAAATTAGCTTACTGAAAGCTAAATGAAAAGCAACATTTATCTATGTTGCAGTCTGCTTTTTGCTGACACATGGAGCACAGAAGAATCCATATCAAATCGATCTTCTTCTTGTTCAGATGATACTTATTTCAGTTAATCGAACAGTAATTGCTCAAAATTATGTTAGCTCATTCCATACTAATGGTTCTTACCTAGTGTCTAGGCATAATTTAAAACTTACACTTCAAACAAACACTTCAATACTGGAAAGCAAGATAAAATGTTTTTGAAAGAAAATTAATTTAGGCAATTTGACAAACCTTCAGTGACTGGTTGAAGTTTAGAAGACCTCTCTGAGTCTGGAGAATGCAGTGGTTCTGGTTCCTTCAAGCTTTCTAAATGCATAAAAGGATCATAATCCACACATGCCAAATCAGAAAGGCTTAGAGGAAAATATTTAGGGTTGCTAAAACACTGAGATCCATAAACACATCCATGAAGAACCTAGGACAAAACCAAAACTTCATGGCATTAACTATGAAATTCTACTTGGCAGTTTTACAAGAAATTAAGTTTATTTTAATTTACATCATTGATTTCTTACAAACAGGCAAATTTTAGATATTTATAGAGAAAAAAACCCCTGATCTGCAACAAAAATTGATAAAATAGTGTCTACACTGAAGTGGAATTTAACAATAAACCAGCAAGACAAAAAACTTACAACAAATCACTAAGCTACCTCTATTTTTATATCTCCTATCTTCTTTAATTACATATACTAGGTCTAAGCTGCTAGATGTTTTAATCCCCTGCTCTTGCAGAAAAACCCAACCAACCAAACAACCTCTCTTTGTTCTGTGTCCCTACAGACAGCAATTATAATGCAGCGCTTTTTGCTTTGCTTCTTGCTAAATAAAATTGCTTGGTATTAAAAAAAAGCTACTTCCTTGCCTGTCTTAAATGTACAGCTAATCTTCTCCAACATCATTGTCTGTTACCCATAATGACATACAAAAAGTGATTTGGTTAAATATGACAAAATCTAAAACAAAATCAACAACTTTAAATATAACAAAGATCAAGAAGTTACAGAAAACATCCACATTTCAGCAGGAGAATGGAGGTCAGCTTACAGAAAAGTTCTTTCTCCATTTCCATGAAAACTGACACAACCTCCAGGTACAGAAATTCTCACTTAGTGAGTAGAGAAATGGGTACCTTATATATACAATTAAGAACGGATCTTTCAGTCTTATCATTTTCTGATCCTGTAGTGTGAAGAGGCTGCAGCAAGGTCTTTAATGGCAAGGCCATTATCCAATCCAATAAGCACAGAAGTAGAGAAACCACCAACTGGAACAAACACCTTCAATTAAAAATCAATTAAACCAGCACCTGCTACTTCATTTATCACTGTATTTTACTTCTCTGTTTTACTTTCTTTTCCCAGTTCAGTAGAATCAGCTGTCTGCATCTGGCAAGTAACGCTTGTGTAAAAGCCCCTATATCTTCAAAATGTTTGACATCAGTAAAAACTTGGGATACTAAGACATTTAACAAAGCCCATCCATGCAGGAGTTTCTCATCATGGTACATCTCTGAGCTTAAGAGGATACCCATGATTTTTCAAAATTGATTTGTGGGGTGCTGCTTTTAAAATGACAGATTACAAAGGTACAAATTAAGGCTGATGCATCATTCTGCAGATAAATCTCACTGTAAAGCGAATTAAAAAATTTCATAAAACTAAACAATTTCATCTGCATTTTGTGCTTTACAAATAACTCAGAATTTGCTTCACAACATGCCAATAATGCTATGCAGCATCAGGTAGTGCCTGAAAGAAATGCAATTGCTTTCTTTATTATAAGCTACTCAGTCCAGCAAAAGAACCAACTCCCTCTAGAGGATGTTTTTAAAGACTGTAGATTAAAAATTAGACTAAGACATACATACACCCCAATTTATCTAGAATTTACTAACTTCAAAAAATTATTTTCGATTTTTAAAACTTAGCTGTGGAAAAGGAGGCTATTCAGATAAATAGCTTCCAGAGTCTCTAAAATATTTTCCAATTTAGATAAGTCTTCCATGGAATATCCACTTAACCAATTTACTAATAAAGAACATATAAATATAATAATAATTTAACTTAATACATTACAAGCTTGTATCTTAGAGAAGCTGTCTAATAAACTGAATGATGAAGGATTAAGTATTTCTACGTAAAAACAGTTTTTAAGAGACTTATTAGGTTGAAGTTTGTCAAACAAGCTAAGCCAATTTTTGATAGGATATTTGATGTACAATGATCAGCATTAGTTCATGGGGAAGTATCAATCTATGGGAAGCATCTTAATTGGAAAGATGGCTTGCTTGGCATCCTCCAGTGGTTTACAGCAGCCACTGCCTCCTCGCACGCAGAGAGGAACGCTGGAGGCCAAACGGAGGCAGCCATGAACGCCAGCGCTCACAGGAATGGGTGGCCCAGAACAACAGCACTGCCAGTGACATCCTGCACCATTTAAATGACCACTGTGTTCCACAGTCCTGAGGCAAATCCAAGTAATTCAGAGATACAGCTCTCAGGAGGCATTAAGTACTGCTGTGAGGACTCAGGCCCATTGAAAATACGGAAAGACAACATTCGTTTTGAAAAATGACAACAATGAAATTCATCTGAGGATTACAGGCTACCTTGCTCAAGAATGTACTTACAGTAGAAAGTGCAAAATATTCTAATCCTACGAACATTTTTAAAGGTATTCTCTACAAACTGAGAATACATTTTCACTGAAAGACAAGTTTGAAAAGTCTACATTACTTTCTGTTCTTCTAAGTTCACGGAGGAAAAGGAAAAAGACGACATTCTAGTTATTAAAACCAATCAATCTTAATTAATTTTAAATACATGTTTCTCCTACAAAACCATCAGAAATTAGCTTGTAAAAAGAATGCTGAGAACACTATGTTGCATTATATGTAAAGAGATTAATCCCTACTCTAAGGCCCCGCTTAAATTTGTAACATTGCTCTGTCACACACCTCTGCAAGTGAATTGACACATTAAAAAGAAATGAAACAAGTTTACCCTTTTGTCCTGCTCATAAGAGGAAGCTTCTGTACTGGGCAGAAGATGGGTAATAGTTGCTATCAGAATCTGGGGAAAATATAGCATAGTTACTTTAATCATACAATTAAAAATATTTAACAAATTTTGAAGCACATAAATGTGACACAATACTTGATGCATGGTTAACAAGTATTGAAGTTATTTTGAGACAAATTACACTAATCCTTGCCTTTTTTTTTTTTTTTTCAATACAATCCCTTAATTTCACAGAAGACAATGGAGGAATATGTCTTGTTTGATTGATGTAGATGCATTATAGACAAGGAAATTACACAGCTACTCCAAATATTGTTAATATCGGAGTCAGCATGTGTCATATGAACCCCTACTAATTCCGTAAGAGTATGTTCATAATAATTATAATTTTGTGAAACAGACTTGTCAATACTGTGGCACTTTAATTACAGAATAATATATTTTACTGTTGCATTTAAAAGAGTTTAAATTTTCAACTTTTAAAAAATTACTTACTTGAATAATTCTTAAAGGTGAATCAGTTTGATACACTTGAAGTCTATGTACATAATGTATCAGCATGTTCAGCATACTGCAGGCAACTTGGGCAACAGTTTTATTGGGAAACTAGAAAAGAGAATACAGTACAGTAATGATGACTGTGATTTCATATAAGGGTGTATTAGGTGGTAGGGTCATCAGGAATTTTAGTGATGGATTTATACATACAGTTTCTTATGTACCTACTTCTCAGAGAACACAATTAAATCTTAAAAAATTGAAAATTAATTATTTTATTATCATACACAAATGTTAGCTAACATCAAAGCTTTGGGACAGGTAATCAGGGAGTTGTGCACAATAATAGAAAGAGGAAAGGACTCTCCTAACTAACTTCAGACTGGTCAGTGCAGTATCACAAAGCCAAGAAGAACAAATCCATTTCTTGTTACCTTAACGATTATTATATTAAACGCATCACTGCAAAAAACCCCAAGGATTCCATTCTGAAATCAGAGGGATTTTGTTGAGAACCAAGGCAGATAAAGAGCTGTGTATCCAAAAGGCAAGACATAGCACTTTTAGTGAGACCAACAGTTCTGGTTTTCAGTGACTGCTGTGGACAGCACCTGTCTGAATGGAAATGAATGAACCTCAGCTGCTGTGCTCAGTTCCTCTTTGCACTGTTTTCAAGACAGGAAAATGTTGTTGCACTGCAGCCTGACTTCTACAGTCACTAAAATGTTTAAGATACTCTGTGGGCCAAAGCAAAAGAGAATGCATTTGTACAATTAGTCTCCAGCCTTGGGAGTGGAAGCACACACTGCCCAACACCTCAAGGAGGAAAAACACAGAAATAGAGAGACAGGGGTATGTCTCCCTACATCTCTAATGGACAGGACGTGATTAAGGCTTTTTTCCTTCATTGCACTTGCCTTGAAACACTAAACTGTGCACCAAACAATAAGCACAAAGTAAATTTTGAAAAATCTTTGAGAAATCTATAAATCTAAGCAAAATGGTTATTGGTACAGCAAAACTACAGCCTTTGGAAGACAACACAAACTACACAAAAGAAAAAACTAAATGCAATAGCCACAAGGGAAAGAAGGATTTCAAATACAGTTTTATTCAAGGAACACTCTTTCTTTACTGGAAACAAATATTCTAAACTGTATTAACAATGCATCTCAAATAACTCAGAAAACAATTACACTATTAGTGCTATAAAAGTGAAAAGTTCTATTCTGTCTCTCCTATGAAGAAGGTATGTGATACCAGAATTCCTGCATTATTAAAAGAATAAAGACATTACATATTTTCATCTCAATTCACTTAGCAGTGAAGCTGTCATGTGTGTTCTGCAAGGTGGCTAGGTGTCTACCTCTGAACTCAGAAAAGGGTAATTATTTTGCAAAAATAGTTAGATTTAATGTCTTGGCTTCTTAGACTATTTTCTTAATCAGTCCAGTGCTATTAACCTTTCAAGGAAGGGTATGTCTCAAAAAATCTAAGAAACGCACCCAAACTCTATGAAACCTGAAATGCCTGGGTAATGAAGTGTGAGCAGAAAATTAAGCATTTCGGAATAAAATTTCTGAATGGCAAAAATAGGAAGATGGAACATATCCTGGAAGAAAACTCAGTCCTGGGCCAGCTTCTTATGAAAGCAAAGCTACCATTTTTTACATTTCACATCTTGAAAATAAAAGGTACAACCAAGAGCAAAAGTATGGAGTGTGAAGTATTAACATTTTTTATTTGTGGTACCTATGTAGGCACATAAAGAAAGGCTATGAATAGCTTTTATAAGTCAGCGACAGAGACTGAAAGCAGAGTACATAAGGTAAGTTAATTTTTGTCCTGACTTTCCCTGTCTCTCAGTGGACAAAGTTTCATATTATCGTTTGCTTTTAACTAAAACGTAGCAGACATCTTATATCTGCAAGACTTCCCAGAGCTTATGACAAGAACACCATTATTTTTTACCCCTCAGGAGAGAGCCTCTCTCCATCCTATGAAAGTACACTGTAAGAGACAGAGTAAGCAGGGTACAGATTCTTAGTTCCAAGTGACAACCAAAAAGGATTAAATAAAACTAAAAGCATAACAATTTGATTACAGAACTTGAGATCAAACCCAGATTGCTGAAAACATCCTTACAAGCTTGCAGGAAAACCCTGAAGTCACTGGAGAGGACAGAAGGGCTGGACCAACCAGGGTAGCTTAATATGGAACATTCAGATCACTGGATTTTAGAAAAAATTACCTGAGAAAAAAGAGACTCTGGAGACTCTTCAGTGTCTTGGAATAATCAGCCCTTCACTACTTAAAAACAGAAAGCATTTCCTTTATTTTATTTTATTTTATTTATTTTATTTTTAAGAGACATTCTCCTGATCTCAAGCAGCAACACTGAGTTAATGATTGATATCAAAACAATTCACTCCCTACAAGTCAGTTCCTTTGGTCTGACTTCTTTTCCAAAAGCCTCCAGATGTGGCATGAATGCAGCTGTGCGATGCTACAAACATTTCACCCACCGTTCTCTACCTCTAGAAACTGCTGTATATTATAAGTGTAAGAATTCACTTCTTTCGTATATTTTTATATCTCATAGTGTAACCGTGGACATAATTTTTAAAAAGTTACTCAGTGGTGGACCGGAAGAGAAGTTCTCAATGAACTGTCATATTGCCTGGTACCTAACTCTCAGGGCTCTTCTCAGAAGGGGAGTCTTAACATATTTTTTAATCTTTGCAAGAGTCCATTGTTTTCTGGATGTTATGTAAGTACTTAAATCTTGTCCACACTTACAAATAAACTATGTTTAGCACCCGTTCAACTAAGGCTTTATGACATAATGTTGCAACATATCTGCAGCATTTTTGAGAGGAGTACAATGCAACCATGAGGTGTAGAGTTCTGGATGGCTGGCTCAGGTCATCTGTGCTCAGACCTCTGCCAAGGTTAAGACAGACACAGTGGTAGCACATTAGAGAAGTGCTAATTACTTTCAGACAGAGCTGCTGGTCTGCACTTCTGAATATGCTTTGGTATTTTATATATATATCATACTGGCACATGATCACGACTTTTGCTGGCGTTTCTATTCAATATTATTGTACTTATCAATAAGTTGACTAAGACTATAGCTCCCTATCCACTAATTTCTCCTGCAAATAAATAATCCATTCTGGGATTTAAAATCTCCAACTACTTGGAAGCCAGGAGATTGCTTATGTAACAAATTACAGCTAATTTGTTTCTCCATGATATATTCATGAACTTTTCATTTCATCATTAAACTCTATTGTGAATGTATACGACTGCTAGAACAGCAGGAAAGTCCACAGGCTCTGGATGCTTTTGTCAACATGCTGAGCAGAAATGTGAAGATATTTGTCTTGTCATTCAAGACGTATTTTTTCATAGAATCATAGAATTGGCTGGGTTGGAAGGGACCTCAGATATCATCAAGTCCAACCCTTTTGTTTAATACAAGTGAGATACAAATAATTTGTTTAACAAATATGTCACAGAAAAATAAAGAGGAATCACAGTGAATGCCAGAATTAAGAATAGTTCAAACTCTGATAAATTCCAGAAGATAAAACCAGCATAAATTTAAAGTTGCAGAATTTTGCAAACTTGCAGAAGAACTTGATAAAATGCACTAGTTAAGGGATATTAAAAAGTGAGGGGAAAACCCTGGAAGAGAATATTAGTGAAGCTAAAAAGGATGAATGTGATTTTGCAAAACAGGAAATTGAAATTTAGAGTCTAATACTAAAAGCCCTGCAGCTACACATTTAAGATGTAGACACAAATCCTGCTTCAAAGGATGTGATCAGCTGAATTGCTAAGATAGTTTTTAAATTCCCATTGCTGACAAGAAAACAATAGCTCACAACAACTGACACAACAGTTGTATAACAGGTGTACACCCTGATTTTTATCACCATGTATGTACAGAAGAACTAGACTTTTAATTGAATTCCTTTCTAAACAGAGAGTATGTAGACAGGGTCAGAAAATAAACTGGAAAATACTTAAAAAGTTGAAGATACTGCTTATGAATATGGCAAATTTGCAAAATGCTAGAAAATAAAATGGCTTTAATAATATTCTGATTATTCCGTAAGGTGTGAAAAATAGGAAAGAAGCACATAAAAAGTAGGAAAATAAAAACACTCATAAGAAAAAAAAACAACCTCCCAAATTGTAGCTTTTCACAGAGGTAATGAAAGGAATATACTGTTGGCATGCTACCACCAATACAAAATCCTGCAACCAGAGCTGAAATCCACTGAGCCTGGTTTCAGAATAGTGAAAACTGTCATTCACAGAAGGAAAGGAAGACAAGTGTCAGAAAATCTATTCAGAAGCATTTCATAGGCATTTATAGGCACAATGAACTAGCTGTATCTGAGCAAGCTGCATTTCAAGGTGAGAATCCCTCTCCATTCGTTTCACAGAATCAACCAAAACAGCAAACACAAGAACAGTAAATCATCTTAGATTCCAAGAACTTGATTTGAAGATGTTTACACTGAATTGCATAGTGACTAGCAGAGACTGTAAATAATTATCTTGAAAATAAAGTAAGGAGGAATTTAGCAAAACCCCCATCAGGGACTTCTGGAGGCCAGACTTCTGCCTGTTTAGGACATTGGTAGAGAGACTGTATTGGGAGGCAGTCCTAAAGGACAAAGGGGTTAAGGAAGCCAGATATTGTTCAAGAAGGAAATCTTACAAGCACAGGAGTGGGCTGTCCCCATGCATCAAAAGACAAAATGGCAGGGAAGATGAATGGCCTGGCTTATCAGGGAGCTGTTACTCAGACTTCAGAAAAAAAGAGTTTACCTCCTTTGGATGAGGGGCAAGACATCTTGGGATAAGTACAGGGATCTAGTTAGGTCACGTAGAGAAAAAATTAGGAAGGTGAAAGCTCAGCTGGAACTCTATCTGGGTGCTGCCATCAATGAAAACAAAAGAAGTTTTTACAAATACACCAGTAACAAAAAGAGAGCCAGGGAGAATCTTCATTCCTTATTGGATGTGGGGCGAAACACTGGAACCAAGGATGAGGAAAAGGCTGAAATACTTAATGCCTTCTTTGCCTCAATCTTCATTAGTCAGACCAGTCACTCCCAGGGTATTAAGCCCACTTTGCCACAGGAAATCAGACACCTTTCAGTGCTTCCATGCATGCAGCATAAGTACATCTCTCTCTACATATCTGGCTAGGTGTAAGAAGCAATGCTGCACAATGCAATGGCTCTTGAATTCAGAAGTGAACAAGCACAGAATCATAGAATCAGAAAATGTAGTGAGGATACAGAGATAATAGGATCTGATTGGTGGGAGCAAGAAGAGAGCAGGTAAGCAAGAAGCATGAGAAGCTTTGGGAAACTTCTTGGCCTTTACATTTGTCACCTTCAGCTTTCTTCCCTGTCCCTCTCTTACACTGGATGCTCCACTCCGTCTGGCAGCCAACGACTACAAGGCAGCAATTTGGCTTGCAACAGACTTTTGCATATCTGCTCTCTTATTTCCCAGCATGTTGCGGACAAAACTTTCTTGGGCCACAGCGCTTCGAGGTCCTGGAGGTGTTCTTGCCAAGGTGTATAAGCAGTACTCCAATCGTCGCCTTTAGATTCAGTTAGCCCAACACTCCAGACTCGACTAGCCTCCTCCTCAGACTGCTCAGGAGTGAGCCCCTTGCCTTTGGGAGCCCACCTCTTATTGGTCCCCCAGTTCTGCTCATGTGCAGTTGGGGCCAGCCCTAACTGGGCATAGGTGGGCTTAACAGGAGCTCACACCTCCCACCTGGTAATTGGCAACATGATTGCCTCTACACCAGCACATCATTTCCTCCACACTTAAAGAAAGGTAAACATCTCAGTGATCTGCCAATTAAACTGAATTCAGTCTTTTGTAAGGATTGAATATGAGACTGTGAAGTAAGGAGGATACTGAAATCTGATCATAAACTTGATAAGGCAAAGTATCTGTACAAATACATGCAATATAGACTGCAAAAGTATGAAGTCTCTTACCTTTAAAGAAACACAAATCACATTCAGTGCTTCCTTGATCTGAGGATGATGTGACTCATGAACTAGCTCCTCACAGATCCAAATACCAAGGCTGCAAAGAGCAACACATCTGCAAAACAATGTTGGAGGACAAGCTGTTGAGAAACATGCTACAACGTGCAGTCTTTATGACTAATGATGTCTTGTTAAAATCTAATAAATATGGTTTTAATATTTTAAAAAGACCTACACAAAAACCTTTATAATGTTATAACGTATTTAAATATGAGAAAGATATCTCATGTACTCTGATGAAGACACAGGAAAGGACCAAGGAAGCATTCTTCTGAACAACTGAAAAATCCAAAAGACATCAAGAACCCCTACATCTTTGTGTTTTTCAGATTAAAAATACCACCTGAAATTCATGTATGTGAACTTAATACATATTTTCTTAAGACAACTAAAAGATGTGGTGGGAGTTTTCCTCCTCCCCAACATGAGAGTTTGCGTGTATTTGTTTAAAACTTCTGGTTCACAGAGGCAATGGAAGGGAATGTCATTCATAGATATTTACATTTCTTTAGATTGAAAATAAGCAAACATGAAGAGAGGAAGGGTAAATCAGTACTAGAGACAGAATAGACAGCGTTATTAAGTACTTCAACTTTTGTTCTTGTTTCTTCATTTAAAATCACAAAATAAAAGGGTAAAGATTTAGATAAATGTTTTCAAATCAACAGAGATGGATCAAACTTGTTCAGAAATGTTAAGGAGCTAGTTTAAGCAATCTCTGAATCATTAGTTATTATATTCAAGAACACAGGCTACAAATATTTTGGAAACAACTTCAGCCGTCAAAATTCTCTGGATAAAATTGGAGAGCAATCAAAAATTGACAAGATGAAAGCTGATAATGAAAACTGCAAGTTATTACATCTGGGAAGGGAAAATCATATGCTAGGGCAGAAACAGAAAAAGCTATGAAGCTGGTGCTGAAGAAAATGATTTTAAGGCTACACAGAATCACGAAACTGCTAACAGGTTGCAAAAATACATCTTGGAAAGAAGCCTACATGATAGTGTAAAACAGATGTCAAATACCCTGTTTCGTGCACTGTTGTTGAAATCTCAGCTGTAACACTGCTTCCATTAAATTTTGATTAATACTGTGTAAGAATAAAGACAAACCAGAAGGACTCCAAGTGAAAAAAGCAACAAAAAACCCAAGCTTTGGGAACCATTGCATAAAGAGGAAAAGCTGAAGGTCATGCTGACTCCAGATCACAATCAAGGAAGAAAACTTCTCATGTGCAGTTAATCACCAAAAAGTTTAATTTCCAGCAGAAAAGATTCCTCCTGTATACGGGTCATAAAAATAATCTGACTGTAAAAATTAGGTAAGCTATGCAACAGTCTAAGAGTTTTGTAACTTTGTAAAGTTTTTGAAGAAAATTTTTGGAACCATTTAGGCAAGCTACTGTAAGGAATATTTTAAACACACTCCAGCCTCAGAGGCAGGGGACCTCACAGAAGTACTCCTACTCCTTTCCCAGTCTACACTTCTGGTATGTCTATAGTGTGTGTTTCAATCCTTTTTGATTAAAAGAAAAAGAACATAGCATGGATTTAACAATAAATCCAGACAGTTTATGTAAGCTGACTCAGAAAATAAACCTTTAGTATACAGAAGACAGCTTTAAGTCCATGTTACTATTTAAAAATTTCTTCAAGCTACTGAAATCTCTTCCACATCTGATTACATACTTCTGTGCAAAATATTCAGGACTTTGTGCGGTTTCTACAAAGAGCCCCGATTTGATTAATACAGTTATTAATCTTTATAGATGGAGATCTGAAAGTAGGACATATTTCAGGAAACTGACTTCCCTCAAGCTCAGCAGAGTTGCATATGTAATGAAACACAAAACACCAAGCCTTTGAGGAAGAGATAAAAAAAGAGATTTATAGCTTAGCTAATAATAACAGCACCCAGACTTGCTAGAAATATGCAAAGCTATGCTCCTAAGTTCCAAGAAATTTAAATTCTCTCCTAGGAAATTGAAAAGACAATTAAGCCTCTCCTAGTGGCGGAGCTGAGGTGAAATAATT
Source organism: Florisuga fusca (assembly GCA_038090715.1). Classification (NCBI taxonomy): domain Eukaryota; kingdom Metazoa; phylum Chordata; class Aves; order Apodiformes; family Trochilidae; genus Florisuga; species Florisuga fusca. The sequence continues at coordinate 14,651,939 of JAAWXA010000009.1, forward strand.
GTAATGTGGATCCGAAATATGACCTCTGACAGTAACCCAGATGAACTCTCTACTGCTGTAAAGCAGATGGTGTCAGAGAAGTTGCTACCAAAAAAGACAGTGGATAAGCTGCCACTGGGGAGTAAGACAGTCAAGCTTCAGGATCTGTGGGAACATCATTATCCCTACATGAAGACATAACCTTCCACTTCCTAGAAGAAAGAAAGGGGTATGGGTAACCCAAGGAGTAGTTAATTTTAATTTCATGTTATTACACCCAGTGGTCCAACTCTGCATTTTGGAGGCAGCATAACTCAGCTTTCTGAAAGGCTGGGCATGCACATTTACATGCTCTAGTATATACAAACCCTCCCAGCCAGACAGGGCATGAGGACATGCATTTATCCTTCCTCTTCCCAACCACACCTGCCAGAACTAATTATACTAAAACTGTGTGCTTCAGTGCCACAGGATCAGTAATAATATCCTCAACCAACTGGACTCAAACCACCTCTTTCAAAAACAAAATGGACAGGGTTATGCTTTTCAAAATTTTTTGTGAAAGATGAAAAACTATAAATATCTCAGAAAATTCCCTCCTTCTATTGTGTTGAGAGATGTCACCAGTTCAAGTGAACAGGTAGTGGGCTGATGAAAACTGCTCTTAGTCTTCCAGCAAAAAGTTCTAAGATTCAATTAACTGATCTACCTAGTAACATTTTTCAGGCATATAGTTCTAATATTTTGCATTTGTTAAGCATTGTTTTGCATTTGTTGCAGGGCTCAAACTGAAAGCCTGGGGACAGGTAAGGAGGAACAAAACCCTAAGCAAATTAAGAAACAGAAAACTGGTAACTGTACTCTCTTAAGACCTTCGTTGGATGAAGATGCTTCAGTTTAAGCATCAGAGCAATCATTTCCAGTTTAATTCTTAGCTCAGCATTTTCTGCTTCTTTTCCATACCATAAAGAAGGGCTCATGTAAGCTTGGATTACTTGTTTTTCAATTCAAATCATGTGGTTTAACCAAAAAAATAAGCATACCTTTCTCATAAATAATCTTGTTCTTAATCAAAGTAAAAAATCCCCTCTCTAGTACAGAAAATTCCTGAGCTGAACACCAGGGCAGCCAGAGAAAACGTACAGCTTACTCATATTTACACCCTTTCCTATCAGCCACTGTCTGAGGAAGAGTACTAGGCTAGACCAGTTTGAGAAAATGTTCTTTTAATATCTCTACATACAACTTTGAATTCACACGGTGGACCACAGTTTTGATAGTGGTGAAGAAAAACATTAACAAAATACAATAAAACTGTTACGTTACGCTCTCTAATATATCCACATTAAAACAGTATAATTAAGACATTAATCCATTAATTTATAAGCTCTTTTTTGTATGACCTACCGTGCAGGACCAGATGGCTCTTCTCTTGCTGAACTTAACACAGTTTTAATTATGACTTCCTAAAATGAAGAGGAAAATATTAAATGATTTACCAATAACTCCATCACATGAAGCATCAGAAAATTAGAATTTTCTTAGAGCACACAGAGGCATGTTGCTTAGCTGAGTCTCTAGATCTGTGGTCAGATGACTTGTCTGCATATTGTTACTTGAAGTCTGCCCCAGATGCTCATTACTGGGCAGAAGCAGGCAAACCTACCTTGAGAATATCCCACAGATTACTGTGCTAACTTCTGCTGATTAATCATTCATCCAATTCTTGACAATACATTTCCATAAGATACCAAGGGTGGGAAAAAAAAAGCACTCATCAGAAATGACAGCTACCTTCTCTGAATAGCACTGAAGGGTATCACAGAAATAATCTATTACTTTTGAGGCTTAAACAAGCATTTCTTCAAAATTACATTGATTCAAAAAGTCTTCTGAAGTAGTTGCAGGACAAGTACAGTGCCTTAGGAAATTATGTCAAGAAGAATTTTGACTCAATTGCTGTCAAATGTCTCTAAAGCAGAAGGTTGCTCTCAATAAAGCTCAAGTAAAAACCCATTATGCAACAGAAATGAGGAAGAAGGAACTCAAAAATCAGTCCCCAAAAGGAAGCAAGGTATAATGCAGCTTCCTATCCATTTTCTCTCTCTAAACTGAAACAGTTTGAAACACAGGGGAAACCCTTCTTATAGAAATCACATCTCACACAGAATGAAGCAATTAAACACATGAACTAAGCTCCACTGAGTTTCATCATACTGACACACTACCCAAGTCTGTGTCATGTTAGACAGGAAACAGTCTCCATTAATTTTGTTTGGTTTTTTTTCTAGAAGAATATACTGATGTAAAGGCCCATTTTTTTATCTTGAACCTTTCAGTCTTCTTATCTCAGATGATTAAATCTGTGAAATACCACATCATTTCCTTTTACAAACTTGTGAAAACACTTTATTATTAAGTGACTAAGAATTATAAATTATGTTTAGTAGTATAAAGTTTGACAAGATTTTACAGGCTCTAGAGCCTGATAATCTATTTGAAATTATTTCTAAAAAATTAATCTTTAAATTTTAGTTAGCATTTCCTGGAGAAGTATCTTACCAAACATATACTTGGTAGCTGAATAGTATCCACTCTTAAAATTCTTACCTTAACATCTGTAAACTGAGACACAGCAATGTCAGGAATGTTTGGATGAAGAGCTGGTAGTTCGTGATATAAATTGGGAAAACAAACTAATGATCCTAAAAGAACTTGTGCTTCCACTCGTGGTGCCTAAAAGAAAAAAAGATGGGGAAAATATACATATTCTTACTGCAATCAGGAAGCTGGTATTTCTAGTTGTCTTAAAAGAGAACAGCTGAAACTCCACATGGCTATTTCTTTTCTCCCTCTGAAAATTCTGTAGAGCTGACCAATCTGAGACCACATCTCCACAGATTGGCTACTCATACACACCCATGCTCCAATTTTCCAAGATGGTCAAAAGGAAGCAGGGGAATTGTTAAGACTGTAGAGAAATGGCTGAGCTATTAACTAGGTTTGTGTCTTAGGTTCAGCTAATTGGACAGGATGTGGAAAACTACTGGATATGATACGAGGCACTGCTGGACATGACAGGTAACACTGTAAGAAGCTGACAGAGGCTTCAGATAGTACCTTGAGGGAGGCTGAATTTCACAGCTGGTTAAAGGAGGAAGGGTGTGAGAAACAGTCAAAACTTTCAGACAACTGGGGAGGAGTGTTGGGGAACTTTGGGGGAGTACAGTCATGCAAGGCCAACATAACCGTATCAGTATTACTATAGAAGGCTGAAGTTGTCCAGGTAACAATACCTAAAATACATCTACATAGTGCAAACACTAGCAGATCAGAGTTTTCAAGCCTGATCACCAAAGCCATTGCACAGCAGAGATACAGAAGAATAAACATACTTTTAACATGAAGGTATGGTTAAAATGAACATTTATTTTAAAACATTTTAAAGCATAGACAAATGGCAGTCACAATTCAGAGACCTCTGAAGTGAAAGAAGATTCTCTGCTCCAACAGTAATTTTTGCATTTTTCACGTATCTTCTGCAGAGACCTTGCACGTGTAGTGTTCTAGAATAAACCACTGACTGTAACTGTATTTGCTAACCACTACGTTGACTTCTGGGAAAAAGTTAAAATCTCACTCAAGAAAAAATACCACTGTTTTCTCTCAAGCTCTTTCCATTGCACATAAATGAGAATGAACTGGTAAAACTTACATTGAGGAAAGAAGATGCAGCCACCCTTCCTGCTGCTACAATGAAATCCATAATAAGCATGGTGGCACCAGGCAAACCGAGTGAGAAGAACTGAGGAGAGCAGTGCTTGATTATGGTATTGACAATATCCTTGAAGGATGAAAAGGGAAAAAAGGAAGAGTATCAACATGATTAACAATGAATGAAGAAACGGCAAGTACTTACAAAAGACAAAAAGTAAAAAAGCAAGAAAGCAATTTCATTGTGGCAATTAAGACACTCATTACTGTGTGAAGAATAGCATAAAAAGACAAATTCCTTAAGTATACTCATGTTAATATAAATAAACTGTAACATAATATATAGATCAAACTAATCTTGGACACTATTATATAATGTTGGTACCAGGTCATATTTTATATTCATTAACATTTAGCTTTCAAGAGTTCTATAAATTATTAACCATTCATTATACATGTGCAAAGGAAACAGTGAGATAACAAGCTATAATACCTTCTTAAAAACATGCTTAAATCCACTCCAACAAGTATCACCTGAATATAACTTTAAGTTTTTAACCTCTTCCATATATCCATATGGCACCGAAATATAAAGAAAGAATTACAATTAAGTGTTTTATAACATTTCTGGCATATAGTTATTCAACACAGCACATTACATTATTGTAGATTAGTGAGGCAGTCTTTCAAATTAGTGTACATGGTGCAACTTCTTCAGAACTGTTGGGAAAAGTATAAACATTTTAATTATTAAAAAATTTCCCAAGTTCAGTGATAGGTAAAAAAAATAACTCTTTTTATCCTTTGACTAACTCTCCAGTAGTGGTGATACCTGACTAGATGGCAATGTGTTACAGGAAGATTAGCAATGAAGCAAGAAAAGCAGTGTAAACTGGTCCTTAGAGGACAGAATTCAGACATCTGTCATACTCATAGCTATCTGTGGAATAATTCTGGACCAGTTCTATTTTGCCCACTTAACAAACACAGGTTTGTTTGAATCTTTGATCTCTCTATGCCTCTAACTGCTCCTCAAAAAAGTTCACAAAATCAGCATTTTCACACTTCTGATGCAAGAGAATTTTAAGCCATAAAATACTTCCAGATTTGTTCATATTAAAACCTATAAAAAAGATCTACTCCCACTGACAGACACACTCAGAAGGCCTCAGTTTCCTGGTTTCTGTACATGCTGTAGAAATAAACTACTCCAATGTAGTGGCCACAATTTACTTTTCCACTGGATGAATTGTTACATCAGGAAGCAAGTAACAACAGTAGACCTTGGAGAGATTTATTCCCTTCTTTTTCTTATTTTGAGTCATGGTATTTATATTAACCTCAATTTTGTAATTAAACTTACTTGATCAACATGGAGAAGTCCACAGTGCATTATATTGTAGAAATGAGTTAGAAAATCCCTGTTTGGAGAAACATCCTGTCTTCGTTTCATTGTCTTACAAATGAGTTTATAAGCATGTAGCTTTCCTTGTTTGTACTTATCAGTCAGCACTGTTGCCTACAGTTTTAAAACAATATTTATTATTCATAAATTAAAAAAAACCCATAAAACATTAAGCATTAGTCTACAGCTACATAAACCTTTTCTCCTGTTTTACTGCTTAGTGCTCAAATTTACCTTGAACAGCCATGGTGTTAGAATCCTCAATGGTGGAATTAAAACTGGTGGTGATGGTGAAGTTAGGTTATCTGTTGAAATACCAAGATTGTCTCTTATCTGCAGGTATTAAAAACAAAACAAAATCACAAATATTTAAGAGAAATACATAAAGCAGTGAGGTTCTTTTCCTTCTGAAAATCCTTCTGAAATCCTGCCAATTCAGGTCAGGATAGAGAATAGATCCAGTTCTTTTACCTTGGCCAGATTCTGCCACAGTTCACACAGGTAATCAAAAACCTGAGCATGAATCTCGGGATCCATGATGCTGTTGACGTCTCCCAAAATTCCAAGCATTCGCCTCCACATCACAGTAGCAACATCTGCGTGCCATCCTGTCAGTGTTCCCCCAGCCATCACGCTGCAACATTCTGAGGGGAATTCACTAGTTTCTGTAATGAAACAGAAAAGTATAGTGAGACCTATCTCTCCAGAAAAAGAACAGTTCTGATGTAACTATTACATACATAGATTTATTAAAACCAAGAGGAAAAAAAACATTAAGCTACAAGAGTAAAATATTTCTTACCCATTCAGGCACCTCTACACTGGCAATGTTTAACTATACTTTTAAACTCTGTAGAGGAAGAACTGACCTCTTTCTAATATTCTTTCAATAAGTAACATTTAGGGTCACCTCTGGACCAATAATACTGGTCTGATGGACCTAGTAAGACCACTCCTGTCTAAGTAGCATCTTACACTCTTTGGAGTCAATGAATCTCCAGAACTCCACTTGCCTGCTTCCAAGCAAATTACATTTCAACTTTTTTCTGAATAAAACAGAACAATGATTCTCCTTAGAATCTACAAAGGAATACATTTTATAGTAAATTTAAGAGAGGTGAGAGTAAATTTGTCTCTGACTAGTTTTCTTTAAGCAGTAAATTTTTATGAGTGGAGAGATACCATTCAGTAACCACTCTTACCTCTAGCTCCCTCTATGTGTCCGTGTTATATTAATGAATGTTCTTTTTAGGTGAAAAGATCTTAATTTATTTTGTCCATACAAAGAAAACTTCAATAGAGTACAATGGCTTAAGTCTACTCAGTTCACACCTAACTACCTAAACAGCCATCTTAAATCAGCTAACAATGCACAGTTTTAAGGCAGCAGGCATCCAGAAAAAAATCTCCTTTCCACCCCGCCAGATTTTCAAAACACCTCAGCACCAGAATTTGCTGAGATCTTCTGAAAATCTCGCAGCTTCTACAGGCATACAAAATCAAAATGCAATCTGGATTCAGCCTAATCACATAGCCTCCTCTTTTGAAGTTCTGGACCACTGTGATAGAGACACTAAAGGGTTTAGACTGTAGATTTCAAAGTACAAAGCAAAATGATGTTATTTCTGCCCATCAGCAGGCTACTTAAAGGAAAAGGGTCTGAAATCATCAGACACCCTTCTGTTTCCATGAGACCAAACATGGGAGAAATGAGAACTGTGTTTATAAAGTGAACGTATCCTAGAATTCAATAGCTTTGGATAGTGGACGTAACCATGAGTTTTTTAAAAATATGAAAGTGATTGCAAACAATATGCCACGAAGAAATTATAACATTACTTTAAAATTGTCTTATTACTTGTACATCGATGATAAAACAGTCTTATGGCAGGGCCACAGACTCCAAACATCAAAAAGAATATAAATGTGTGGATTATTAATCCACTGCTAACAGTAACAATGAAAAGAAAGATAAATTGCAAAAGGTTTTTGCTTGCTTTTAAGTCACTGTAACTAAATATTTTTAAAAGTGCAGATGAAATAGCCTCATACAGGATTGTCTACAACTTAATGATATTAGCTAGTTCACTACATATGGCATTTGAAAGAAAGAAAGAACAGGTTTATATATTCTATTCCAGATATTGCCTAGGTCATCTGGCGTCTGTAAAACAGAGTGGTGGAGCTTCTCATCCAGCTGCAGATCCTTCTGCTCAATATGATCTGCATGAAGAGTGGCAGGAGAGGGTGTCTGTGATCGGGATCCAAGAGCAGATTGGATTGGAGAAGCACTTTCAGAGCCTGCAAATGCAATTTTTAACAATTACCTTACAAGCCTTTTCTATTTTGTTGAGCTACTGACATGTTGTCTAAACATAGCATTAAAAGAAAACTGAACTAGTTTTATATACCAAATCTGGGAAAGAAAAGTTATAAAAACTGTAAGCAGATATCCCTATGAATGATGATCTGAAAGAAAATGAGTTACATGCAGGAAAAGTGAGAGATGAACATCAAAGTCAGATGGGTAAATGAATTAACAGAGCTCTATTTTGGGTCCAAATAATTTTAGATGTGTTTTTTCTGCAGTGCGTTCAGTGTTCTGAACCAGACAAATTTCTTTCCACATTCCCTCACTTAAATTTCTCTCCTGGCAAGTGTTCAAGCAGATTTTCTGGGAACAACTGCTTCTCTAGGTTTATGTAAGAATGCAAGTTAATTTATAAATTAAAGCTCAAACCAGTAACTGACAATTTTTGATGTTGATCTGCTGATTGTGCTGAGAAAATCCATGTGGAGGGAAAGTTCAACAAAGTTAGGAAATGTTATTTCCTCTACGACAGGAAAACACAAGTGTTTGAGAGGCAGTACTCCAAAGGCCAATCACAACGATCACCACTGAGCAATCTCTCAAGGAAACACTTTGGTCTCCTCTGTAGAGAGATCTGTGGAGAGGGAGTAGGTATTTTTAGCTTTCTTCTGCCCTACCTTAGTTTCACTTCCTGAACTTGCCTCAAGATCCTTATAAAAAGCTAGGTTTGGTCAGAACATCAGATGGTACAAAAAAAGAACCAAATTCACCACATACTTCCCCACATATCAGCATGTTTCAAATGGAAGAATTTAAACCTATTGATTTTAACACTTAGATAAATATTATAATGATATGTGAAGTTCAGCAGCCGAGCTTGAGGGACAGCAATGAGAAAATGAATCTGTAGTAATCTTCCCAAATTATTGGCTGTGAAGTGTTATTCTCTATATAATAATTTGTTTAAAGAACTTGACAGAAAACGTCAGTGCTATCAGAAACTGTCGTAAGCAATCTTTATTATATAGTTAAACTGCAAAAGTTTCTATCTGATTTAAATGGCAAAGCCAATGAAGCTTTTACCATAAATTTAAATCAACAACTCTACACAGGAGAGATGGACATCAATGGCCTCACACACAGACTAATGTTTCACTCAACAGGCAATGACACTCTCCTCTCACTTACTGAGCACTTGTTTGCCACCTGCTCACAAAGATAATGTAAAATACACATTCAAAGGTGTTCAAAGAAATATTTTCCTTCTACTCTTCCAGTATGCTCACTAAAATGGGGGGGTGGATGAAATCAGACCAAGAGAGAGCGCAAGGAAGTGATGCAGGGGAGAGAGAAAGTAAGGGTGGGGGTAGAGAGGGAAGGAGAGGAGAAAGGGAAGGAAGGAGGCAGGGAGGGCAAGAGACTTTCATATGATGGAAGAGACTGGACAGAAATCATAATGGAAAATTTGCTGAACTACTGGAATCTTCTACAAAACACTAAAAGATCCTAGAGCATACATGGGCCCAGATGTAACAGAGATTATCATAGGTTCAGCTTGTTCATAAGACTCATGAATAGCAATAGTAAATAGTAAACTCAAATATTTACTAAGAACATGAAAAAATGCCTATACGCCAAAAAGAAATTTTCTTTCAAAAAAAACCTTCAAATCAAAACTAACCGTTAATTTCTTACGTGTGCTTTGATGTTACATTTCTGCATGAATTTGCTATTATTTAATATAGTGAATTCACATTGCAGTGTCCCTGCCATAGGACTCTGCACACATGAAATTTCACTACATAGCTGCCTATCTTTCATAAATTTTTCAAGAAAATAATGCCTTGTGTTTCCTTCTTATGTGTCAATTTAGCAGAAATGAGACAATGGGTTCCAACACTGTTGGGGGCATGGAATAGTTAGAGACAGACAGTGTAATTGCACAAGTCTTGTTTCCTCAGAAAACTCATCTAAAGTTAAATGTATGTGACACACAAAAGCTGGCTCTCTAAAACAGTGGTCCAAACAACAAGAAGAGACAACCACACAATGTCTCAATGGACAACTTAATCATTAATTGCAATCAATACAATTATATTGCAAACTTGGACAAAAATATTAAACAATAATGACATTTTTAACATACAAAAATAAACAAACTGAAAAAAACCCCAAGGTTTTCTTTGACAACTTTCAACAAGCATGTAGTAAAGAGAAAAATGAAGAGAACATAAGTCAAACTGAACATTGTTGAACAAGCTGAACAACAATGTCCAAGAAAACCATGGTTCTTTCAGGAGAAAGGACATTTTAGAAAGTGAAAATTCTGGTGGGGGAAGTAAAGATGTTTTCCAATATATCTGAAAATGAAGAGTTTGATTTCTCATGGAGAACAAGACAGTCAGCTTTCACAGAGAAAAAGTACTTGTTCCCTGGGGTTATAACAGAAATGGTAGTGTGCAAGAGTTACAGAACAAGGAGTATGAAAATGACCATGTACATCTTTACTTCTCATTGAAAAAGTCTGTCAAGAGACCATTCTTCCAAATACTCCTCAAGAAGAATCTCTCTTTCAGGAAGGAGCTCATTCAGTTCAGGTTAACCACACCACTTGCTGGTTGCTAACTTAATTGTTATTCTCTTTCTTGCAAGAAACAGTGGCAAAGTAAACTAGCAGAGCCTCAAGCCCATCAGCTGAGGCTTACACAATAAGCATGGCACAATAACCAACATTTTGCATATTAAGAAGCTCCCAGTTACAGAACAGACAATGGAGAGGTTAAGAAGGATGTAACTGGGAGAATCCCATAATACTTCAGTGCAGTACATGTTTGCAAGAGCATTGTCAAAGCCTTCTAAGGAAAAGCTCTGCCCAGAAAACTAGCTATTTAACTGTCAGTAACAGAAGGACACTTGTCAGAGATCTAGCACACATTATGTGGTAGGAGTTTCCTCCCTGGTAATTATATATATATAGATTTTCTTATGAAGGATTAAAAAAAACATTTAATACCAAGACAAGAATCCTATAGGTTTTCCACTTATATTACTTCTCACATTACTTTTCAATAGCAATCAAAAAATAATTGAAATCCAAGAATCATCCTAGATAGAATACAGATACATTGTAGGGGCTGGAGCTTGCATTCTTCAGGATGGATGGAAAATTTCTCGAATAAATGCTTTTTTTAGGGTTTTTTTAACTACTTTACCAGTAATAGTTGCAGCTTCAGCAGACAATGGTTGCTGATTGAGACTACTTGTTTCTGAATCTATGTGGAGTGTAGTTAGACTGGCCACTTCTTGCTCCTCAGCACTCTGTTGCTGTCCTGAAATTGCATCAACGTCAGTGGAAGCTGGTGTCCCTGCCTCAGTGCCAAAGCTGAAATCTGTATGAGAAAAGCATTGAATTAGCTTACAACTTAAGAACACCATTTACAAAAGAAAACAGAAGCCTAGGACCTCCAAAATACTCCGTGTGCATCCACTTGAATGTGCATCTCCTACACTATTAAAACACTTCTGCAAAATCCACAAAAAATGTATTTGACAATTAAGAATACTCTCATTTTTGTCACACAACTGTGCCTGTACTTCTGAAGAAGACATTCCACTGCATGCCAGGTATTCTGCTTAGTTGCTGTAAAGTGCACCTCCGTGAGAATAAAGTAAAAATAATGGAAACACACATGAAGGGATTTATTTGAAAAATTTACAAGCTGGAAGAAATATTCAAGTTGATTGTTAAAGCACTAACTGCAAAGTAAAAATATTATGGCAAATTATATTCTAACAGCTTTTTCAACACTCAAGAAAAAATGTCATGCTGAAATGTTGATTTAAATACCATCATTTAGTTGCATAACATCTACATATCTCAAAATTCTAATTTCTTCAATAAATTCCACCATATAAACATTATTTCTCTCCTACATAATGCATGAAGTCATAATTCTCAGCAACCATAATGACCTCTTCTGTTTAACTTGAGTGGGAACAGGTAAATGGGAACTCTTTTGTTATTACACAAAGCATACTTCCTTTAACAAAGCATACTAATTATACCGTGATACTACATTTAGTATCTTGATTAAGCTCTAGTAAAAATATCAGAATCATTTCAGTTAGAAGGGACCTTTACGTAGGTCCAGCCTCGCTGTCATGGGCAGGACGACACCTTCTCCATCAGGGTGCTCGAAGCCCCACCCAACCTGGCCTTGAACACTTCCAGGGAAGGGGCATCCACAACTTCCCTGGGCAACCTGTTCCAGTGTCTCACCACCCTCATAGTGAAAAATTTCTTCCTAATGTTCAATTTAAACCTATTCTCTTCCAGTTTAAAGCCATTACCTCTTGTCTTGTTGCTACATGCCACTATAAAAAGTCCCTTTTCGAGTTTTACGCAAAGGTTTTCAAATAACGAAAGTAACTCCCGAAATATGTAACATTTCATTTTTGTATTTTGTGCAAATAAGACAGATATGCTCCATGGAGAAGACATATTGTTTTCTAATGTCTGTTCTCTGTTGGTCTGCTTTTTGCTCAGTAATATTTCAGTACTGTTGTGTTTTGTACACTTTAAACACATTAGGCTGTCAAGAACTCTGCTTCATTAACTTGCCAATGATTTCAATGGGAAATCAAAATAAGCTCTCTAGCTCTCTTTACAGTAAACTGCTGGCATACAACCATCTATCCAAAATGCTATTACTTTTGTAAAAATATACTTGCTTTCAAATTTGCGGCCATCGTACTGGAAGGCACTGAATGAGTCCGAGTGGCTGTCTGAGCTGACCAGGTCACTGCTGCCCGCGCTGGCAGGCGACGTCCATTCAGACGGCACGCCTGGGTCGTCTATAGGACGCATTTGGTTCTGTTTATTCAATATATCAGGAAGGTCTTTAGGAACTTCCAGGCTGCCAGGACTGCTTCCTCTTCTTGTCACATTCTAAACATCGAAGAGACATAAATTATCTTACAGTCTTGGATGGCTTATTTACAAAAAATGGAAAAAGCAATCCCACCTTTGCAAACCGTTCGCAAGTACCTAAACCAGAAATTCTTATCGTACTACATACATGGTCAAGACTTTCCAAAACCCCAAAGAGGCAGCAGAAATTGAACAACACATACAGTCACAGAATTTCATAAATATAAATTTCACTTGCACAATGAATTTTTGTGAACATATGCTAAAAGGCTAGCATTCAGACTAGTACATGGTTAAGACTTGTGAAAAAAAAGTAAAAAATCATATTACTTCCAGATTATGTCTAAATTATTAAAGAAAAAATGTTATCCTTGGTTCCAGACAGAAGCAGAAAGAAAATGTTTTCTGGCCTACAAGATACTATGCTATAAGCAACAATTTAATGTGCACCACAAGCAAATTAACTAATTCATGTGTTAATTTTCTCCTTATTAAGCCAAAACCTTGGTATTGACTGGGACACCAAAGATAGCATATAGCAGAAATAACACATATAGATTGTTTATATAAAAGTAAGGTGGTGTTCTATTTAGAGTCTTCAAGCCACATTTTTCCATTTTTCTGCATGAGAGGGAAGAGAGATAAAAGTAGAAAAGCCACTTTATGAAACAGCTTGAAATCTTGACGCATTATGAGAATGCAGATGATTTCCGTAGTAGCTTCTCCAATTTTTCACTACTCTATTACTAAGCAGAGATTTACTCAGACTGACAAGCCTCTCATGATAAAGTTTCAGCATTCAATAGATATAAAAGGGTAAAACTAATCTCATTAGAATCTTCTTCTGCCCTTTATTGAAATAACTAAACTACTTGTTTAAAACTTATTAAAATAACCTTCTTAAAAAAAGTTAAAAGATTGTAAGCAGAAAAAAAGAACTGAACTTTGAAATGCTACATTTGTTACCCATTCTTTTCTTCAGTTCCAACTTTTTTTTTTAATACTTCCCTTTTCAATGCTAGTTAATAAAACACTTCTCTCTTCAAATCAGTTGCTTCATTCTCTAAGCATTCAACAGTAAACAAAAATTCTTGACTTAAAATTTATTAAAATTTCTCAGTACAATGCCATTCCAAACAACATGACACTTACGGAAAAGTGAAGGAAGGAAGCATATGGAAAGTTGGTTCAGCTAGCAGAGAACTATTTAGAAGAAATTATTCAGCATTTGTAAGTGAAATTTAAAAAATTAAAGAAAACATACCTGGTGTAGTTTTGCTGTTACACTAACTATACCTGTAGCAAGCAGTACCACGCTACAGCATGGTACCTAACTACGGACCACACTGAGGAATGAAAATTTACATATAAACTATTATTCTGGAAGTGCCTGTGTACAAAGATCTTTAACGGTGCAATTAAGGCTGTCTAATTCAATGAGACCTGACAATAACTTCTGCATTGGTTCCACAATGAAGATTCAAGAAGGCATGAATCTATGTCAAAGGCAAAGAATAGCTGTGACATCCTTAACTCCTGCTTCATAAGTTCCAGAGAAAGATGTTTTACTGAACTGATGCATTCATGCATGTATGCAGACCTACAAACTGAAACATAGGAAGCTTCAAGGCTTACCAGTGCACTACCACTGCGGAGTCTCTCAGCAATAAATTCATCCATGAGGTCAGGAACATTTGTATTGCTGCTGCCAATATCACTATCAATAGGGTGCAGCTTTTGACTCATGTCCTCTCTATTAGCTAAAAGCAAATGAACAACTGTTTATAGTAAAGAACACATCAACACAACATGTAAAAAATTTTAAAAACACCCCTAATTAACAGAAATAAAAAATTCAAAATTGCAAAACATGCATTTTAATATTTTCCCTCTTTTAAAGCAGATTCTACTTTTAGAATTAGTACAGCTTCTTCTTCCCACTAAGCAGGGGTTAGTTGATTTCCAGTACCACCTTAAAGAGCAAGAAGCTTATAGGTAAGCACTACTCAAAGTTGTTAATGCTTGCTTTAAGGATACAGCATTCATTCGTCCTCCATATCACAGAAAATGAACAAAAAATCTTTAAAAAATTATATGATTTCTACAGTCTCCTTCATTGCATTTCAATGTGGTAGAAAAATTAAACTAGATTGTATTATGTACTGATTACAAATGTAGCTGTGGCACTGTATACAGTCAGTATAAATAGTGCAAAGAAAATCTTAAACAGTTACATGCTAATACATGGAATGAAAATTTAAAGAATGGATGGTAAATGGTTATGGACAACTAATTACATTTGCTATTTATCAGTGCTATATTTTTGATATAACTGTAATGTACATATTTAACTGCTGTTGCACCTCACTTCATGATCTTCACCTCTGAAGTCTTCAACATATTCCAGTTCACGTTTTCTCTCTAAGAATTTTTCCCTCAGTGACATCTCTCATGAGACCACAGTGTAGCTCATTCTAATATTCGGGCTCTGTCAAATGTTAGATTTCAAGTAACATGTACTTCTAAAATTAGTGCTTTCTAGGTATCACTTTTCACAAGTTTAGACTATGCAGGGAAGCAAATCTGCGTTTTTGCGGCCCATGACAGTCACACTCTCGTGGTGCTGTGCTTACAAAGACTGCCCTCCGGTGGCATTAACATCTTGATGCAGGATGCATTACAGAATCCTCTGTTAATCATGCCAGCATAACAAGAAGAAAAAAGAAAACCTACATTACTTCTGAAAGTTTATTTATTGTTCATGTAAGGTTATTTAAGATGTGAACTAAGCCAATGGATATTAGAGCGACAGCCTTAATTTTTTCATCAGTCCACAGAGGTCTCAGTTACCAAGACGAGGACTATCATGAGACCTTCATGAACATCCATGATTGCAAGAAAAAAGAAAGCAATGAAAGATGTTGCCATTTTGTGTTTTGATGAATATAGAAAGGCCTACAGTATGTTTTGAAAAAGATTCAAACAAAACCATTTGATTAGACTCGCAGAGAACTGTCATAATGAAATCATTTTCTGTTTAAGACTGTTTTTTAAGAATTATCTAAACTGACTTTCAAATGTAAATTTGAGGGTCTTGTTTTGGAGGAGGAAAAGGAGGAAGAGGAGAAGGAGGAGGAGGAAGAAGAGAACACACTAAATGAACCAGAAATTCAATTAACTCAACCTAGCTGGTCAAGAGCCAGGTCCTTCTGACAAACAAACTACACTGAGTGGAACAGCATATTCTGATAAAATATGCATATGCCAATCATTCAGTAAGCTGAATTTTAAGGCTCTGCATGGTAGATGAAAATTCCAAACTCTCCAGGCTTCGTCCTGAACCAGGTCATTTACTGTCTCTTCCTCTTCCCTAACCTGATGGTATTCAGCAGCAAAGAGGTTCAACTAAATATCTCGAGAAGGAAAATTAGTAATTTAAAGTATGTAAAAGTAACTTAGGCTGGGAAAAAATCAGCTGGCTGTAGGCGCATGCATAACGAAATAGGGAAAGCAGTGATCATCCCAAAGCCTTTTGATTGCTTATCAGAGCTTGCTTCAGTTGCATTAAGCCAAACTGGTGCTGCCTTTCTCCTTTTGCACTTTGCACACTGTTAGTGCTCACCTGCAGCTTTCCTTCCAAAATAGCCCATTACATGACTGTACAGATCCCTCAGTGGAGCCTCTGCTGGCATTCTGTTCTGTCTCTGTGGGGAAACATTTGCCTTCGGCTTCGAAAGAGCATGTACAACAGTTTTATAAACACCACCCAGGGAGCCCTGCTGTTGCGCTGACTCCTGACCTGATGCTCTAAAGGCACTACGAGTATGGAACTGATTAACTGCAAGAGCTTCTTTTTGCAACATGGCTGCTTGAGTTTCTGTAGATTCCTTAAATTGCTTGCTGCCAGCTGAAGCAGCATTGATTGCATCTAGAGGTCTATATATTCCGGGTCTAACCAGCTCCGTGACAGGTGGTGATGAGCTGGTGCTTGCACTGGTGTTGCTGTTGCTGCTACCACTACTGCTACTACTGAAGCCACCGAGTTTACGAAGTCTTGCTTTCCAAGCAGCCTCTTTGCTCTCAAGAGGATTGTAAAACTGAACCGATTCTGTGGATGGCCTAAAGGTAACATGAACACTATTTCTTTTTTTAGTTGTTATTTTCATGATTTTGGCCCTATGAGTTACCGTTTCAGATATACTCCTCTTAGTCGGTGACAGTTTGCTCGTGCCTGTGGTGTGAGGTATTTGAGGGTTTACTTGTGCTTTAGGAAGAATTTTCTTTGCATGCGTAACACGCGAGTTGGTTACTTTCTCATTAAACTGGGCACTTTTATTATTTTCAGCTACTGCTGCTTCCACAGCTAAATCTACATCAACTTCAGTTGCTGCTTGCCTGTACAGGTATCTCTTCCCTTCTTTGCCGCTAGGACTACTTGACCCATGATTGAATGCACTTTCATACTGTTTATCAACATTTAGCTGTCTGGCTTTATCGAGTGCTTGGTTCCTTGTAAAAATGTCTACTTGAGCAGGTGCAATATTACTTATAAAGCCGCTTCGGTTTTGTTCTAGGTGCAGCTCTGTGTTATCAGCTCTTTCTGCAACAGTGATGCTATCCACGCATGGAACAGTCTGATCCCTATTTTCTAATTCATCCAGTGGAAATCTATCGTTCCTATATACTGCCGTATCAACTTCATGAGCAGAAGCCTTACATTTATCTATCTCAAAGTTACCGCAAAGTTCTTCTTTTTCTTTAAGATATTGTCTCAGAGAGGAAAGAAGATCATCTTCACCTTCAAGGTCAACATACTGGCTTTGTTCAAAGGCTGTGTTTGCAAATTCTACCGGCCCTATTAAATGACAAAGATGGTCATAAATACTATCCCCAACTTCCAAGGAGGACTCTCTGCTATTTGTATCAGTGATATGGCTTTCAGTGGATCTATGTATTGAAGAGGTTTCAGTGGAACTCTGTAAGCTTGGAGCATGATGGGATGAACTGTCAATGACAGGAACTGCACCTTTGGCTCGTTCAACTGCGAATGGTTCCAGGATGTCAGAGGTGCTGCTGCTTCGTGGCAGTGGCTGTTCCTCATTTAATGCACCAAAAACTTCACTGGGAGCATCCTCACTCTGTGAAAAATGTCTGACTCGAGGTGGACGTGGAAGAATTTGAGCATCGTCAATGTCTGTAGGAAAAAAGTATATGTAACATGCACTAAAATTTGCATATAGAAACAGTACTATTTACCACTACATCCTAATTACATGACTTTAAAAGCCAGGAAAGTCCAGACCCTTTTTTTCTTAAGCACAACAAATATATTTTTTCCAGTACTAGAGTGTTAAAAGCATACACACATAATATCCAGTACAGAATGTAATATAAATGAGTTAGACCATCAGAACACAGTTTTAAATGTTAACATGCATAACAAACAGTGAGACCATGGAACATTTGGAAACACAGTTCAAGCTAGGGCTGTGCCAATAAGTTCAACAGTTCAACTGGTATTATTCCAACTGGTTTGCTCAGCAAACAGTTACCTGGAGTACAAATTAACTTAACAGTAGTACTCTTCATGGAATTTACATCTTCAGAAAAATGCAAAGCGAGTAAGTCAGAAGATTAGAGTTGTCTACTGAAGTAGTAAACTTGCTTTTAAAAATAATTTGTGCAAATAGATAAAAATTACTGAAATACCAGAAAGAATATTATCATATAATTGTGAATATTATGGCATATGTAATACCGTGTGTACCTGAAGACTAAAGTTTTTGAATGACACGGAAGAGCTGGCCCTAAATGGAAAGTACTATAAATAATGGATCATTTAAAGATATACCCTTTTCCCCTCTCATCTTCAAAATACAAAACTAAATACTAAATGGAGGCTTACCTCCTCCTCTTCTTCTAGTTTTACTCAAGCAAATGTGATATTTAGGTGAATTACCAAATTAGGGACTCTGCTACCGAAAACACCTGCAGCCTCACAACAGTTAGCATGACCACTAATGTAAAAACACTTTGGTTTATGGAAAAAGAACATTTGTTATGACCATTCAAATCCGTGTTTCTGTATCTCCATTGAGGTTGATAACATGTTAGCATCAGTAGACATCATAGTTAAGTGTAATGAAAGCTACAGTTCCAACATGAATCACCTAGGAATTGTACAGAGGTATTTTCGTCCCACTTCCCATCATCCACTCACAGAGTACCTTCACGCTCCTCTTCACATTTCCTGATATGTTATAGGAACACCATGTACTATCAAGTCATAAGTGTAGGTAAGACTAAGTATTCAAGCTATCTCTTGCAGCCTTCTTATGGGACAGGCACTTGGAACAGAAGGTAAAATAAGCTTTCCCAATTTTCTGCTGGTTTCTTTTTAATAGAATTCCCCCGTATTCCCCAGACCTATTTTGTTTACTACCTACCACTTAAAAAGTTGTAGGTATGCTTTTAAAGTCAGGAATAACAATAAAGAGCTTAAATGAACACCAACAAGAGTTACCACTATGAACAGACTTACCTTGTTGTTCTATCTTCAGGACTGCAGTGGTGAATTTACATAAAATCAGCACAATATTTAACCTTCCCTTTCCTTTTCCTTCCCTTAAATCTGATGTGTTATTTCCAAAATAAGTATATCAACTTATTAATTCACGGATCTCTATACCTAATTCACTAATCTTTAACCATTGTTATCTGAATTCACCTTAAAAACCTATTTTCAAGCGCTTAGACTTTTCTGAGAATGTAAGAGGTGGAGATAAAATTTTTTGTATTTTCCTTCTAGGCAAAAGAATACAAACTGGAGTAACGAGATACATCTGTACTTAACTAAATGCATGTGTTGAAAGAAGATAAAAGGTGGTATTTCCTTGCTCAATTTTTAAGAGATTAAAATTTGAAAAATTAAAATCTGGTCTGATAAAAAGTTTAGTGAACTGTAAAGAAGGTATTAGACAGGAAACAGAGATATCTGTACTATAAAAAAAAAAGGACATCCAAGCTATTTCAGAAAATAAACACGAACTGAAAAACATCATGTATGGCATGATTTATTATTCCTTTCCTCTCTCTTCAATTTTGATAAGCAACAAATTTCTCATAATAGTTGTTATTCAACTTAGTACTAACTATATGAATTAATACCTTTGAGTCAATGGTATCTCCTTCTAACTGGACCTCTTATTTAAAATCCTCTATTGACTTAGGCAGTGATTAACACGGGTTATGCTTATATACTCTCAAAGCTATTTCTTACAGCTGCAAAGAAATGACCACAGGATTCAGTGAAAAATACATATAATAATGTTACATATAAGATTAACATATGTAACCATGTTACACTGATCTCATCTTGAGCCCTAAATATGCATTTTTCATACCTTTTACAAATTTAAGCTTATCTAAAGCAGCAGCCTGAGGATTGCATACTGTGCATGCATGCAGTGATTATGATTTTCTAGGATGTTAAAATTTACTGGCTGGAGAACTCCAAATACACACCAAGCAGCTCCACACATTGAAATAAATTCCATTATATTTATTTCAATGTTGATCCAGTATTAATTTTAGGTGCTTACAAATGCATTACTAGCACAGACAAGTAGGCAAACATTTTCCAACAAACATGTAGTGCTTGTGCCAATAGAAATTTCTTTTTTTTGTAGAACAGAGGAAGAAATTAAGGAAATGAAAAAAATATTTGTATTGCAATATCAGCACTGAAAATATGGACATTATTTAAAAACCCAAATAACAGCTCCTTCACAACCTGGGCTCACCCTTGCACACAGATACACAGTCAAACTGGGACTCCATCAATTCCTAGGGAGTTTTTACTGCCTACAGTGTAACTGAGCATCAGAAAGCTGTGTATCTTACATTCTGCCTGTACTCAGGAGCTAACACTGACCTGGTTCCTAATCTGTTACAGTGAGGAAGAGATTAAAACTCGTAGCTCTAGCCAATCTCAGCCAATCATAACTTCCTTTAAATCCACCCAATTTCTCCTTTTTCTGATAGAAGGCAGAAAGAAAAAGTTTTTCAGCATCAAATGAGAGCTGGATACGCTAAAATACATACTCATGGAAAGACACTCTGGCAAGACAGCCTAAGTGCAAGTAGAAGGTTCCAATATAATGCTGGATCAGGATTACATTTCATGATGGGAAGTTAGTTCAGAAAGTTAATAAAACCCAGCATGTTTTGCTTCTCAACTTTCATTTTGATTCTTCTACAAGAACACACTAATTCTGTGAGTTTCTGGGATTAAAGAATAATTAAAGCCATATTCACATTACAATTATGATTTCTTTATATTCTGTCTTAATAATTTCTTGCTGATCAGGAAGCAAGGCTGTAAAGGCATATTATATGCCTCCCTTTTGCTTTAATACTTGCTTTTGATTCTTTAGTCTCAGTGAGTGTGTTAAAATCTCCCACCTACAATTCATTAGTCTGCTACTGTGGCCCATTTCTTCCAGGAATCTTGCCTAAATCTGACACTTTTTACACCAAATTAAAAAAAGCGAAGTGTATTCTGATCCAGTCAATAGCTCTTCCCTTACTCTGCTACTTCCCCATCAACAGTCTAACAGCTTGCCTATCTTCACCAGAGCTTTTTAGCTTTCTGCCCATGTTCAAGATTATTGGGAATATCAGGAAGCTGTTTAGACACACATCTATCTGCTTGAGAACACAACAAAACCAGGAAGCACCTAGGACTTCTGTGTTAGCAGTGCAAAGGTCTGTAAAATTATTTTACTTTAAGAATGTCATTGCTTGTGCACTTTTTGTATTGGATGAGTATATATAGGAAGGATAATAGCAAGAGCCATGAGGTTCTTCTGCCCTCTTTATAATTCAGTATCAGTGACACACAACAAAATAATAGTTCACTGTGAGAGCTCATTCCTTCCTGCAGGTGCTCTTAAGATCTTCATTAACAATTTACTGTTTCCAACAACGTTATGCCCCAGTAAAATCTATTTCCTAATAGGCTGTTCATGTATCATTCCTATTAGAAAATACCCCAACATTTTGTAAGTTCTAATAATTTATATCTCAGAAAATCTATCCTTTGCACTCACATGTTTATTCATGACTCACATATAATCTGGATTTTATTATTCTTGATTTGTAGTGTCAAGATTTACATTAAAATACTTGACAATTTTTCATTGTGAAAGTCTGGTATCTCGAGAGTGGACGCCTTGAACTTGAACTTTACCAATTGTGCATTTACGTTTGGATTTTTATGTGCCTTATTTTTGTTCTTTTCACTCACTGAAAAAAAAGCATGATATGATTCTCAGCCTTCCTAACTGGGGCACAGGGAAAAAAATTGCATTATATGTAAACTTTCATGCATGCATTTTTAACATCTATGCCAATTCTCATTGCTGAACCTATTTGTTCAAGGTAAATTATCCAAAGAAACCATCCTGCTGGACCAAATATAATGCTGAAAAAAACTACAATTCTGTAAAACATGAATCCTTTAAGAAAACAGCACCAAAACACAGCACTTCAGAACTCCAAACTGCATAATTTTTAAAAATGTTTTTTCTCTATTAATGTCAACCAAGCAAACTGTAAAGCACATCTGTTGTATCTATATTCATATATTAAGTATATGATTCCATATACTTCAGACATTCTTTTTTCATGGGAGCTGAAGTATAGCATTATCATGGCTGTCCACACAAGATCTGACACTGAATTCAAAAAAGCTGCAAATGGCAAGTCGAAGTAAATTATGTTCTGTTTTTTCCTCCCTCTAAATAAAAATTTGAGATTAACTGCACTCTCTGGTACACAGATGCTATATTACTGCTTACTAATAAATTGAAAAAGCAAGAGATTTCTCTAATTTTGACTTTTATGTCAGTAAACATTGGCACAGCACTAACTTCCAACAGTTCCAGAATGAATTGCAAAATAGCATGGTATTTTACACAACTCAAAATATTCATTCTTAATCTTTTCCCCTCTCCCCTCCCCCCCCCAAGTATTTTTACTCTGCAAACTTTAATGACTTCGCAGAATTTGAAAGCAGAAGGTATAAAAAAAGTGATAAAGGGGGTGCAGAAATTAGCAGAGGTGGCACTACCTGAAAGCTCATCAGAAAGGGGAGTGAGAACAATATCAGGCAAGAAGGGTTTGGAAGTATGGATCAGAACAGGAGCACTTTTAGCACTGCGTATATAGGCCGATGGCAGAGCACATTCACCAATGGATCGGCTTCTCATGGCTTTAAAAAGGAAAAGAAAGAAGTGGGGAAGGGAAAAAGAAGAGTGACTATAATGAAAGGCTTGTGTCACAGAAAAAGCAGCAACAGAGAAAACAAAGATAAAAAGGAAGAAAATTCAAAAACTAAAACATTTCAGCACAGCAGATATTG
Source organism: Florisuga fusca (assembly GCA_038090715.1). NCBI lineage: Eukaryota > Metazoa > Chordata > Aves > Apodiformes > Trochilidae > Florisuga > Florisuga fusca. The sequence continues at coordinate 14,674,701 of JAAWXA010000009.1, forward strand.
GCAGAGCTGTAAGAAAGAAAAAAATCAGTGGACACATAGAACATTGACTTTTTAACTTTTATGTAAAGCAGCAACAATGCCTTTATTATGACAATTACAGCAATTTTGCATTCAAAAATGAAGAAAGTAATTAACATTTTTTCCCTCTTGCATCAGGGGTTGAAAAATCCAAGTTAAAGTTACTCCAGTGGCACCCACAACTTGAATTTTTTAACAGAAAAAGCAACTTACACTACATCTGCATTTTTCTAGTTTGCTTTGGTTTACTCCTGAAAAAGTATCTCTGAATTTTACACATACCCACACTCTTGAATTCATGATTCTCCAAAACAGATTCAAAAACAGTAAGGAGAAAATGACCAGTTCTGTGTGGAGAAATTTGCAGTACAACTTGTTATAGTTCCACATTAAAAATGAAGTGACTGAAGTTAAATGACTTGACAACAAAAAGCATTCAATTTTCTTATCCACAGGGTCTGGCTTTTAATACTGGATAGATCTTGCTAAACTGATCCTAATTGACCTTTTCATACCTCACATCCTGCCACCAGTTCTACAGAATGGACAACTTATGTAAGAACTGTGGCACCAGTATCCAGGTTATATCTGCAGCTTTTCTAATAGATTTTAAATAAATCTTTATGACATTTGTTTTCCTTTGTCAGAGTAAGACATAGCAAGAACCAACACTGCATTCAGTCTCCAACTACACTTGAACTTCTTCAAAAAGTAATATTCGTTGTTTCAAGAAGCTTCCTTTCCAAACTGTTGCAAATTTGATAACTTGTTTTAAAATAGTTGCTAGTAAACTTCTTGTAAGGAAAAATCACTGCCTCTTACATTAATGTTGTCAATTCACTATTTGATCAGTCTTTGAATCTATCTATATATACTTCCAAAAGAACATCAATAGAGACTTAGGATCTCAGTGCTCCTGAGCTGTATGGGAATCAGGAGTACATGAATGGAGTGCACTTCTACATCAGGTTAAAGAACTGTCCCTAACAACAACATGCATATAGCTTGGGTGGGTCAATGTACACAGAGCAGAAAACACATTTGACAAATGCAGCACAACCTAAGAGGAGTCTTAGCATCAGTTTGAAAAAACAATGGAGGAAGACAGACATTTCAAGACTGAAGCCATTATCTATTAAACTTAGTTTGTAAGATGGAAACCAATTTTAAAAAAAAGAAAGCTAATTATGTGTAAGGCTTTAACATCTCTTTGTTTAAGGGATACAATAATAAAATTCAGGGTACAGTTATAGTTAGATGCATAACATTCAACATTGTACATCTTTAAATTAATGTGGGGAATAGAAAAATAACAAGCTAGATAGTAAATCTTGGGATTTTTTCCAGTTTAAATTATTCTAAAAATAAAATAAATAAAATCTTGGATACTATGTTGATTACAAATCTTAACATGAAGTGTCCCTTGTAATCAGGCTGGATCTCTTTCCCCCATATTAGGCTGATACTAGCAACGACTGGGGTGGGTGGGGTGGACAGCAGAACAACATATTTACAATTTAGAGGACAGAAACTTTACTGAATCCTTTAAAGTAATAAAATGCAGTGTATTGTCATTGAAAGCAAAATTAAAGATACTGTAAAAGGAAAATGTGATCTCAGTCAATAATTATTTTAAATAGAGTATCACTCTCAATTAAGTAGTTAAGTAGAGGCAGACTTATGAGAACACAGATTAGAATTTTGACAAGAAGTTTATAACCTTCCACTGTTGTCTACAGACAAAAGTAGAACAACAGATTAGTGATTTTTTTCTAGTCCAGTAATTCTGTAGGACTTGAATCTGATACCTAATCCAGAAATTCTGGATCTAGCCCTACAGAAGATTTTTCAACCCATATGCATATCACCTTTAAAGGTCCTTTTCCAAAAATTACTTTACATAAGTTCAGGCTAAAAATGTACACACTGCATATCAGAAAAGCTGTGATTTTTATTTGAGTAACACACACACACACACACAAATTTGGTGCAGCAATTAATGTGTGCTGGCATGAGGATGGCTCAAATAATAGAGGTGCACAGATGTACACAAAGTCTGTACAACATAAAATAGATGAAAAACCCTAGCTTTTTCTTACCATAAAATATTCAATATGTACATCCCTCCTACTTACATATAAAGTGTATTACTCCTGATCAAAGGAAATACACTACATATCAGTAATCATGAGGTCTGACTCAATTCCAGACTTAGCTTGTGGAGCTAAGGTTAAAATAAAGAAGATCTGACCAGCAAAATCTTCCAGTGAACATTTTACTTATTTTGGCTATAAAACTTTTTTTTCATATGACCCTGTGTTAACTGGCACAGACTAAGAAGCCCTCTGAGAGACAATAGCAATCAAGGGTTTGCAGGCAGTTAAGACATATACATCTGTAACATATTCTTCATTAACATTTTAAAAGCATCAAGTTTGGGATTCTGGCTCTGGAAAATTTTGGGGCTTTTCATATTTTAAATCGTCCCCCTAATGCTGTGATGCTTGTCCACAGAGGGTATTCTACAATATGAACAAAGCTGAAATTTTAACTTGTTACAGTAATACAAACTTGGTTTATTAATACGAAATACATAAGATAATGGGAGGAAAGGACAAAAGCATGGGAGCTAAAGTACAGTGGAACTAAAATTAGATTAGTTTGCTGCTAACCAGGTCAATATATAGCTTGATTAGGATGAATTTCAGTCATTTTAGGACTAACATCATATAAATAGCCATCTTTCAAATAGCAGCAAAACAAAACCATTAATAAACTGACCAAACAACATAACCTTCTGACAGAATATCTGCAATATTAACAATTTGGGAAGGAGAGATTTTAACAAGAGCTTTACCTTGTTAAGACAATTATGATTTAAAACAAAAACACTGCAACAGTTCATCACAGTCTATCTACAGAGAAGCAGAAATTACATTTAAAGTATTCGTGATTCATAAGGAAAACTTTAGTCAGAATAGATGCTGTCAGAACGAGATGCAAGAAAAGCTGTGCAGCATTCAAATGCAAGACAGGAAATCTTGGAGTAGTGACTTCACTTTCTCATGTGTCTATACTGCTTATAGAATGATTAACTCTCCCACACCAACAAAAGCCTTAAGAGAAAACAAATTTTTAAGTGGAGAACTTTGAAGACTATTCAAATAAAAACTTTGGTTAAACAATCTCTGCAATTTAAAAAAAATATTTGCAAATCTTTTTGGAAAAAGAAAGAAAACACTAATTTCTGAAAAGCTAATTCAATCATATATTGAACTGCCAATATGCATCTGTAGTTTCTAAAACTGTCAGGATGTACCTGCTTCCAAGAGGTATCAGTGAAGCAACAACACACAATGACCAAAGCCACTACTATAACAGAGATAGTAAAAAAGCAAGAGATGATCTTTAAAAGGAGGTATTTTAAAATAAAAAAGTAACATCAGTTTAACTTTCCTTCAGATAAGGCATAGCCCTGAGATTTTCAAGATGAGGAAACAGAGTAAGGACATTTGTAGTCCAGTTCATGTTAAGATATTCTAAACAAAATCATATGAATTTAAATGAGTCCTCCTTTGAGCAATCCGTTTAAAGCACTGTTAAATATCACTCATTTCTAACACAGGAAAGAGTAACTGCAGGTAATGAATTTAAGACATAGATAATTTCAGAAATGAAGAACTGCACACATCTGTGTCAACCCTTCATTAACACAAGGCACAGGGTATAGTAAAAAAACAACCCATATTATAAACTATGCAGACATATACATATTTCTCACACTTTCCTTTGCACAGCTGGAAAATAGTCAACCTATTTTGTGTGTGGTTTATGAAAACACAAACTTCAAAAGCCTTTTATTTACTACCACATCTCTGTAACATTGCAACTTTTTTTCTTTCATATACATAAAACAATATTATTTTTCCAATCTGGCTTAAGCATGTGATCAAACTAATTAATAATTAATACAACTGCACTACTTTCATTTTCAGTTACTGTAATTGTAGTAACCACAAACTATTCAGCTACACTCAAAGCACATAAGGCTTCACAGTTTGCAAATTTAACTGATTATTATAGATAGTACACTTCTGTGAAGTTATCCACGTAACTACAAAAAGTCAGTTATTGAATCCTTACCCTTTCTCAAATGTCACTTATACCAGCTTTTACAGATACGTACCAACTGTTTTCTGTCGTACTATGCTCCTTGCCTTTTCTGTTCCTGGAGAGCCAGTGGTCGTAGCGCTGCGTTGCCTCATTGGAGCCTGTCCAGGCTGATCACGGCTCCAGCCTCTAGAAAAGGACTTATCAACAGAAGATTTTGGGAATTCATGCCCAACTCCTGCAAAAATAGAATTGCAAATCTATAAATGTCTATACTGGTATCACCAGTTATTCAGAGTTGTGGTCTTTCAGAGAGTTTTGAAGCTGCATAGAATAAATTATGTTACTAAAGCAAGCATAATACCAAAAGCTGAACAGCTCATTACTGGTTTTTAAATACATAAAGCCACACAGCCAGGATTAACACTGAGGGATACTCAAACTTTTTCAGAAGTGTTACTAAACTATTGTGATTTTTTTTTTCTGACCAATACAGTGCAAAAGCACACAAGAACTGGGTTTATAAACCCCATAATGTGTAGCTGCTAGACAAAATATACATTACAGACTATTGATAGCGGGGAGGGAGGAGGGTGGGTTAAAAAAATTTGTGACATTTGAGCAATATGAAACAAAGATATTCAAATATTGCAAAACAAAACACAAAAGCAAAAAAATAGGATGATGGGCTCAGAGAACAAAGCTCTTTGGAAATTCACAAAAAAACCCCCCTCTACTAAGTTTAAGAAAAGATAGAACAAATTCAGATTTGACATTTATACTTAAGTTAACAGAGCTCATAAGAGAAGATGCCAAAACCAACTGTAGGTAAAAAAAAAAGGGAACTAAAGAATATTCAAAGTGTATTTCTCTTATCCACATTGAGCTCATATAATTCAACATTGTACTGGATGAAATATTACAATCATTAAAATGGCATCTTCTTGGAAAGGGAACCCTAGAACACCATGTTCATTATTATTAGCAAATGAACAGGGACAAAGAAAGTAATATTTGGAATAATTTGCATTATACTTATTACTTCCAAAACTGGATTTAACTCTTCAACTCACATTTAACACGGAAGCTTTCTCTGGAACTCTATTACTGAAGGCTAGCATAAACTCTCCTCATGTGGCTCTGTATGGGTGATACAGATGATTCAAAATGTTTTTTATGCCTGTATTGAAATAACTACACACTTTCTTATCCCACATAAGACTTTTTTTTTCTCCTCTTAAACTGTGTCTTTTGCAAGAAAAAGAAGAAAGCTGTAAAATACAGGAAAACAAAAATGCATGGGCTGTAATAACCTCCCAGGGTCAGCTACAAAGATACCTATTTTTGTCCAGTTGTCATACGCCAGATGAAAATGAAAGTGTGAATAATGCCTCTGCCCAAGATGATAAATTTGGAAGCACATGAAATGATTTTACAAAAAACAGCCTACAGCGACATACTCTTTAAGAGAGGGAATCCACATAGATTACTTCTCACTGACAAAGTCTAGGATATTAATACCTTCCCCCAAGTTTGGCTGGAAAACCACATCAATGAGAACACAGAGATTAAAAAGCAGACTAAAAATTGTATTTTTTTCCATCTTGATTACTCACTCTAAATACAATCTTGCCTCTCACTATTAGATCTCGAGGCACTTTTTAAAGGAGAACAGTATTGTTACTATGTTTTAAAGAAGTGGAAACAAAACCAGAAATGATTGTTCATGGTCACGTGCAGAAAGTAAGACTGATCTGGGAAGCGAATCCAGGTTTCTCAAGCCTCACTCCAGCCCTCTATCCAGAGGGGCAAACTTCCTGTCCCTTATACATTCCAGAACTGTACCATTATGAGAAAGTAGCCACCTCCACTCCCCAAATCAGGTCCTGCAGAATATTTCCCGCATTGTTTAGGAACCAGTTTAAAAACTGTATTATGAAAAGTATCCTTTCTCTTAAATAGTCCAACAAGGTCACTTAGACAAAACATTTCTGCACCATGGCTTAATGATGAATTAGTACTCCAACAAAGCTATGTTCACCTTACATTTCATGTTTAAGGATCAATATTCCAGTTGTGCTTGCAAACTAGGTAACTTGCTAACTCGTTAATTTTTACCAGATGTATAATCTTTGTTACTCTCAGGAAGTTATAACTGGGAGTCAAGTATTTAAGTATTTTGATAAAAGTAGAAAGGCATAACACATTGAAGTGTAACATTTTAGAATAAATTCAATACACCTTTAAGAACTACATTCCACATTGCAGGACTGAATCTATACATGATGATTTTGTGGTGGTTCTGAAAACCATCCTTATCTTAAAGAAATTGGGTTATTTCACACGATAAGAGTGGCCTAATTAGGTATATCAAAAAGGCTAGACCAAAATTATGCTGTGCTGAACATCTCATTATTCCTGTCTCAAATTCAAATTATGTGTATACAGTGTTGTCTTACCTTTGCCTTTGTGTTTTTTCTGCTTCTGCTCACTTAATTTATCCAATGGCAAGTCACTGAGGTCGAGGCTATACAAGTTTCTAGCTAATACTTTAGTTAGTGTCTCCATTGTCAGTGACCACTCAGTGGCCAGCTCCTCCCAATATGTCAGTGACGACATGACAGACAGCAAGTCATCCCAAAGTTCTCGAGAGATGAACACATTTAGGTTTGCTTTGATCCAAGCTACTATAAGAGTCTAAGAGAATAAAATGAGAAAAGTTGGGTTCTGAACATAAGACAACAGTATTCAAAAGTTAGCTTAAAAGGAAGTTTCTAACTGCCAGAGATATTTCTGTGTAGTCCTGACCTTTTTTTCCTTACCAGTACCCATAAACTTCCCATGAATCATCAAATGTAAACATAAGATTCTGACTTAAGACACCATGACAACTGGTTTGACAAATGAAAAACCTTGAAGTATCTTTAAAGCTTTGTCAAAGATGTTTGTAGTGCTGTTATCCATTAGTTCTCATTACATCAGTATCTTGTGTATCCTCTTTTTTTCCTACTGAAGAGTCTGGAGACTTAATAGATCCTCTTTATAGAGAAGTACTGCAGCAGCACTCTGCAACTATAAATCTTGAAAGGAACTGCTACAGCTTAGTCTAAGTAATAAAAAAATCATCTGGTTAGGTATGAATGACATAGATGATTTTTTACTGACTTGAGCTTATTTTGTAATGGTGGAAAGCTAAAACTGCACATATTGCCAATTATCCCAGCCCAACTAAAGGACACCAATTTTTAAATTTTACAGTACTCCAAAAATGGTTGCCACAGTGTCATTAAATATCAATTATTGAACATGAGTGTAACCAGTTCTTTAACCCATATCATTCACATTATCTGGGTAACATGATCAGTGATTTAAGATGACAATCCAGCCAACAGTGGTTTGCTGCATCTAATCTCTTGGTCAGAATTAAGCTGAATTAAAGTGTATTTATTATTAATTGCCTGGAAAAGAGGTCCTGCAAGTCTTCCAGCTAAAGTGGAGTTTTTTCTTCCTTGATACTGCAAGAAGGTTTGGGGTGGTATTTTCAGCACAGATTCAGTAACCCTGAGCAGTACAAGCAGCATCTGTTCCCTGCAAAACAATATTACAGTTTTGTTATACTTCTGAATATACCAGGATATTATTAAAGATAATAACTGAGTCTGATTTGCTCAAGCACATTCTTAACAGCACACAGTAATTACAAACAGCCTAACTTGGTTCCTGTAACAGAAATTACTCCAGTCTGGTTTTCACACTTCAAAGTGAGGAACCCCTGTCACCCTCTAACATCCTCTGCCAGGTCCTTCAAGTGCCATCACCTTCAATGGCCTGACAGTACAGGCAAAGTTTTAATCGTATTTCCAATCTGAGCCTTAGTTTTTTGTTGTTGTTGTTGTTGTTGTATGAATTACAGGTTTTGGCAATGTTATTATCACTAATGTATTTCATCAACTATTTTATGTGAGACAATCTTTGCCATCATAGGCCACAATGACTTTTTCACAGTGATGTGAAACGGAGGATGAAAATACTAATCTAGTGGAATCTGTTGCCTGTTATTATTCTCAAATTTCCCTGTGGCTAGCCTTGACCTGACCCCTTATTTCCTTACAAAAGGAAACAAGTTTCACATGACATGTAATGCCAGCTCTACTTACCCAGAGTTCAGGAAATAATAGTGACAGATTTAATGCAGGTCAAGGTAAAATGCAGTAAATCGGCCATTTGAAATCCCCTTGTTATTGTTGCCTTACAATGGAGAATGGTGTAATATACCACCTCAATAGAGACAGCCATTTAGAGGAGAGGTGGAAATAATAGAAATTAATTTGGAAGTGGGGTGCCCTGTACCTGCTAAGAGCCCTAAGTACTGGAGAGGAACAAAACAAACTAAGAGCAACCCACATCTGATTTTAGTTATCCACACTTACCTGAGGATTTTTTCATTTATTTTAAAATAAGACTGTGAACTTTCATCTATTTTTTCATACTTTAGCACTTTGACATGTGAGCAAAATGCCCTGGAAAATCAGTAACTACTTCATAACCGTCTGTATATGATAGTTTACTTCTTTTTTCACTGAGAGCTAAGCTGCCTCAAACTAGGTGCTTACTACTGGCCTTACCAGAGCAGATAACCTCTTCCCTGGTGATAAGTTGTCTGTGATGTTAAAGTCAAGATACTTACTGATTTAGAGAAACTGGTTCACTAAGTAACACTTTACTAATTTACTATCAAGTAATTTTTTACTTTTACCTTGCAAACTAATAATCTAAAATAAAAATATTAGTATTTTACCATGTCTTCTTGTCCATAGTCACTTGGACTACCATGTGACGGTAGATATTAAGAATGCGTTTACACATATCAGTGTGTTCATCCAGCAGAGCTTTAATTTCATTTGCAGGTTCAAGAAAGAATATATTTGAAGAATTTATTATAAAAATCTGTAAGTAGAAGAGAGTGGGAGTTACAAGCTTGAAGAACTTTGATGTTTTCTGCAATTCAGCTGATAGTAACCAGGAAGAGAAAAAATTGATTAAAAGAAAAGTCTGTGTATACACTCAGAAGTATGTATTATATTATATATATATAAGTTAGCTTGATGTGATAACAAAGCAACAATAAGACAGATTTGTTTCCCATTTTTTCTATGAAAAAAACGTATGCACTCCAATCTGTAACTCAGATGAAGATGAGAAAATATCCTTGTACAACTTATTATTCAGATTAGGAAAAGTGCAGGTTTGAATGTGTGTGGTGACTAAAACTGTTTAAAAGATAAATCTTCTAAGCATTCCTGCTAAACACTTAAAATAATTTGAAAATGAGAATTATTCTTTCAGTGATACAATGCAGAGGAGAATGCATGTCCTAATGCAAAATTAAATATTTTTTTACTGTGTTTTGTAACACTTGTGTATACATTGTCACAAAAAAGGTCAATAAAGATACAGTGAACCACTGACGCTATTATAACACTATTTATCATCATACTTTTTTAAACTGAAATAATTTTTAAAATTCAGAGATGCTTTGAAGGAGCATGGAATTCTCTTGTAGGAGCAATACATTATATTCTCCTCCTTATGTGCTGATAACAAGAGCTTTATTGTTAGGATGAAAATTAGATATCAAGCCCATTTCATACCTGCAATACTGACTGCACTCCAGCTCGTACATTTTGCTCTTCAGTATCAATTTCAGACATTTTCTGCAAAGTGTCTTCGTAACAGCCATTTCTTGACCAGTTTGAATTTCTAACATGAGTGGAGTTTTTTCCTTTTTCCTGAAAAATATTTTTTCTTAAAAGCCCAGATTCGTAGATGTCTTTGGTAATGATTTTAAAGTACCTGGATTAAATTACTACTATTTTCTCCTCATCCCTTTATTTGCATATTATTTTTACATGGCTGAAGGTTGGCATACTGAATAGTATCTTGGAAATAGTTCATGAAACTATATGAACTTTTAAATTGAACTAACCACTTTAAAATATATAGATAATGGACAAAATTGTAGCCCATTCATGTACTGTTTAATTACCATTGATTTTCCCCAAAAGATACTCTGACATCGAATTAAACCACTTCTAATTTCTAGAGGAGATGTCTCCTCTGGTTTACCAAAAGGATGCACAAATATTAAGCAACAGTATTTTACCTCTTCTCTTTCTTTTGCTTTGTCTGATGAACTGTGGTCAACAACAGTTTCATCACAATCTACAATTGTGCCCTGCATTATTTCTTCAGGTTCTTTCATAAATAAAGGTTTGTCTTCTTGCTGAATCCATTCCTGATACACCTTTACCACTTTCCTCATGGCAGCTGCTTCACATATTGGCAACAGAAATGCCTGTGAGTATAAAAGAAACACACGCAAAAAAAGTTACAGTACTTAAAATCAACTTGAGCTCAATAATGTACAGCTTCAAAGAGATAAGGGGGGAAAATAGAGCCAATGTAGAATCTTAAAAAATAACTACTGCTAAACTTAAATATTTGTTCACTTTCTCCATCTGTAAATGCAAAATATGAAAAAATGCTTTAACAAGAAAATCTGTTAAGAAAGAACTCCAAAAACTTCACTGCCAAAGAGAGAGAGAGAAGAATCCAGAGAGGCTTATCTACTCACACCTATCTTGCTGAAATTAACACACAAACACCAAACACTCAACAGAATTATGCAAAACAAACGAGCAGAAGCTGCTATTACATCTTCCATTGAGAAGATTTGGAAGAGTGGAGTTAAATCAGTTCTGAAAGACTAACAAAAATTCAGATCCACATGCTACCAGTAACCATGTACCTTAAAAAAACAGGATCTTTAAAACCAATGATCCCCTGAAAAGACTTCAGAATTACTGTTTCAAAATATCGTGCACTTGAATAAGTGTGGTGGCTGATCAGTGCCCTCTTGAGGAGGTTTTCTGTATCTGATACCAACTGATAACAACTAGTGGCAGAACAGAAACTTTAGGTTTTAACTAGCTATAATTACATTTACCAAATATCATTAAGTCCTAATTGTATTAAAAAACCCCCAGACAAACTACACAAAAACATAATTTTATGGAGTCCATGGTGCAGATGTTGAAAACTCACTGGCCATGTCTTTAAGGAATGCCCACTTGATACAAATGGCACATTCTCTCTGGAAATTGGCATTTCATAAAAGTATTTCACTAAAATGGATTTTGCAGTGTATTACATAATTCAACTGACAAGTTAATCAGTCACACACTATCAGTCCAAGTTTATCAGTCTTCTGCAAGCCCATACACATTTTTTTGTACCGTGGAGTATAAAGTGCGTATTTTTTTTTCCAATGAAAGGTTTTTTTCTACAATCTTCCCATCTTCCAGTACAACTAAAATCTCCTCCTGACTGGTTACCCCTAACGTGTCAGAAACATTATAAACATATAGCCTATTAGAAATTAACTTACAATGAAAACTTTTGGCCAAAAAATAATTTAAATGAGATTTCCACGCATGAAATCCAGATAATACACGTAACTCATGAAGTGCCTTGCAAGGAGAAGAAAGAAAATTGCCTTGGATGTTACTTTCACTGGGGGAGCATTTTCTAAATAGACTGTGAATAATTTGGACTCTCTGTTCAACACCTCGACTCTACAAATCTTGGGGTAGGGATAACTAAATTCAGGACACTCCTTTATCTCCTTCAGTAGGGTGGCTGAGCTCTTCAACACAAAGGATGTGGAAAAGCTTCTGACATTTATTTACCTCATTTAAAAATACACATTTCATGCAGATATACAAGGGTTCTAAAATCTCACATCTTCTGTTCAAAGCAATTAGTGTCACAGATTTCAACTGAAACTTTACTCATATTTAGAAAAATCTCCAACTTTTGATGGAAAGCATGAGGCATAAAGAAAGCTATTTTGTTCTATTCTTTCACATTGAACTCAAATTTGTACGTTTTCACCTTATAAACAATCCATATTCTGGCATATGTTCTCAATTTAAATTTGTTTAATAGTTTCCAGTTGAGAAACATTATTTTGAGTAAGCTCAACTAACATTTCTGGTTGCAGTAAAGTCAAAGGCAGAAGCTGTTACCTTCTATAAAAATCTGTCCTACTCTTCTGATGAACACTATCAAGGTAAGGACATTCAGTTGCTCCTAAAACAGCTCTTGAACAGCTGCAGACTCCCACAGGAGGCTTATTTTAACATGTTTGGTGGAGCTAATAGCTACACGATTGATGTATGAAAAGATAAAAAATTCCTGTCTAATGGTTAATTAGGCAGGAAAAAGCTAAATGGTTTTGAACTGGTTATTAAAGAAATAAAATTACAAAAATCAGGAACCAGAAATACCCTACACAGAAAATATTGCGTAATTTTAACTTTTCAACTCTTAAACCTTAAAGTCAAGATGACTAAAAAAACCCTGTAGGTTTATATAATTTTCTATTAGTAAATGCTCTTGAAAGAAAACCTTGATATAATGATAATCTACAATACATCAACCATGTCTCTTGCATTCTGAAGGGGGTTCTTTACCTGCCGAAAAATCTCAGTTAGAAAATTCACATTGCTTCGTTTAGAAGAAAAGACTTTCCGGACAATTTCAATATCAGTTAAATGTTCTTCATCAATACTGCAGAGGCTGGAAGAACTTGGTTCTCTTTCTGTTAGAGTGCTTGTATTAGAATGAGATTGCTCTGGCTCTGCATTTCTATCCTGTTTATCAGTACTGTCATTCTTGCTGTCCTCCCTTGAAGCCATGCTAGCAGCTGCTCTCTGAAATAAAAATCAAAGAACATTTTTAGTACAACAATTGAACAGTACAATTTAAGTGACATAAGTGTAATTTTAAAAAATACAAAGAATTTGGGAAAGAAAATAAATAAATAGGATTTGCTGCATTTCAATACTTACGCCTATTTGATTAGAAACAAAATAGCAGAATTTGAAAAAAAAAATTTAGCAAGTCCTTCTAAAGTGAATTCATAAACAGAAAATTTGTTTAGAAATTCCTCTTTAAAATTACATGACAATTAAGACCAAAAAAATGAAAATAAACCATTTTTTATATATTTGGTTTTACCTGAATATTCTTTGGCACATTTTCACCTTCCATCCCAGGTATATGAGGTCCTGTATGTGGTTTTGGCTCAAGCCAGAAAGACACCAACCATCGAATGACAATAACACGGGCCTTAATAAAAGGTTCCTTTGTGCAATATATTGCCTCATTGGTTTCAGCATCTTTCTTCACCATTACATAGTGTGGCTTTGGTCTCATTTGCGGTATATCTGTAAGGAAACACACCACCTTAAAAATACATACAGACACAAAGCTCTGTATAAGAAAAAAATCCTGAAAATATAAGCACTATATGTGAACTTTCAGAGGTGCTCTTTTCTCATATTCACTATTGCACAACTCATGTGCTGAAATGGACATAATTGAGAAAATGTCAATCCTAGACTGTAAGACTTCAAAAGGTGTAATTTTCTCCTGGAGTGAGGCGGTATTATTGGTCCAATAGATGGCAACTTGTTTCTGCTATGCAAAACCTTTAATATTTTATTTGAATTATATTACTTTAGCCTCACATCCTTGCTTGCCCTTTTTTTCTAAGTAAGTAAACACATTTCATTGTTTTCAGCTTCTTTAAAGCTACACACGATGCTCAACATTTAAACTTCATCAAAGTCATGGCTTCAAACTTTCATCAGAAGCTACAACAGAATTCTAAGTAGCAAAATAACTATTAACTAGACTAGAATGCAGCCTATACCAGAATACAATTTTCACACAGAATTGATATTACCAAATTTTTTAAATTTTAAGAAGGGTTTATAATTAAGTTACTAAGCAATAATTGATGCAACTCGCACCATTTTATAGCCTTCCATGAGTCCTGTTTAACCTTTTACTATCAAACCTACTGGGAAAAGCAGATGCAGTTCAGATGAAAGAACTACCACATTTCCTAAAGCATCCCTAGAAAGATGTCTATGTTGGGCTGCAGCAACCCACAGTAAAACAAAATAATTAGTCATCATCAGTTCTTTACATCTACCCTTGGAGACAATGGGAGAGTTCAAATTCCAAACTGTAATCTAACAGCACCTGTAATAAGCACAGCCTCTTCTGGCTACCAGTAGGTGACAGATGAATGGAATGGAGAGAAATCCTACTCCAAAGCCACCCGAGTTTTGCTGCTTCATTTATTGCCACATCTGCACTCCCTGATTTTGCTGGACTTTGCTGCCAGAGCCCATGCAACTTCCCATGACTTAGCTGAAAGGTAATTCAGTGGCAATAACTTCTGTATTAGCTTGAAAGGAATGTAATGAATGATGCCCAGTAGCATGCCAGCTGGCAGTAACTGTGGTTATGTGGGGTCTATAACCTACAATTCTATTTGCTCCATCCCATGTTCTACACTAGTGATCAGAACTGTTTAGCTCTTCTGGTTTTCTACTGTGCTTGTGACAAAGATGTCGAGTGTAATCAGTCTTCCTGATTCTGCTTTAGAAAGAAGTGACAGTCCTTAATAACTCACAGCCCAAGACAGGGTGCAAAACTGTTCTGCAAAAACCAGTCATCAATCTGAAGCACCCACAAAACTTTTAGGTGGGAATGACTTTCCTCTGGGAGTGGTGTGACAACTCTATTTCTAGTTCTAGAAGGACAAGTATGAGATCAACTTCAATACAAAAAGTAAATGAACATTTGTCAGACAACTGATTATGACACGTGCTGTCAGAAGACACTCTCCTGCTGGTGTTTCAGCATCATGTTTTTTATCTGGTGACAGCATACAAAAAAGACTCCCCAGAACCAACAAAAAGTCAAAAAGAAGGAGACTTGAAAAACTATGGTCCTATTCAGACACGGAGAGAGAGAGATTGGACAGAGATGGTACTGCCTCAACTCTTCTATTGCTTGTAGTACATCAGTAAGAGATATGTTCCATGCTTTTACAGCCCAGAAGACAGTTTGAAGATACTAATGGTGGGAGACAAAGCTGCAAATTGCTCGTGTTGAAGAATATGAAGTTCTTCCAACTGTATCTTCCTAATGCAAGATCAAGAGTTGTGTCAAGGGATCAGCAACACCTTCTGCCAGGTTATGGTATCATAATCCAGAAGGAAGAAATCTGGATAGCATCAAAGAAAGAATCAGCTGCTCTCTAGTCAATTAACTTGTCATAGCTATGTATGCTTCTAGGCATTTGAAGTGAGTGCTACCGCCCAGACTGACACGAAGCTTTCCTTTTTTAATGGTACAGATACATAACACAATATCCAGAACCAGTACTGAGGATATCCAAGCTGGTACATCTCTGTCATTCCAACAGCCATACAAAAAAGTTGTGATTAACACATGATAATTCTACTAAACTGAGAAGTATTTCCAGAACAGACTTTCACAATAAATCCACTATTTTTAATGGAAGCATTATTTTTAGGTGAAAAAGGTCCAGATCTTGCATAATATCAACTTAAGTGTGTAAGAAATGCACAGGATACTCCTTTAAAAGCTTACAAAGAGTTTATTTACTACAAATAAAACCCAGTACATTGTTTTCATTCTGTGGAAAACGGCGGGATAGTAAGATTAAAACCCAATAATCTTAAACAGAAGCATCTATAACAGCACAATCAGTGAAAAAAAGGAAGCAAATGCCAGGTAGCACAGCATTTGAAGATCCAAAAATCGGTTCTCTCTGGTCTCTATTAGCACCCAGTAGGGCATGAAGGTTGCAATACTGGCATTTCAAAAAGAACAAGACATTCAGCAGACATGCAGTAAGTATGTCTTTGCAGCATACTGTCGTCTTCTGTAGTTTCATGACATCCTTTAGGAACATCCTCTCTTTCTGTTCCCTCCCAACTGTATGACATGCTGCAGCTGCTTCTCAAGTATATCCTACTTCGGTCATTTCTTGTATTTTCATATTTCTGTCCATCTTGGAAGTAAGTGTCAAGGCTCCAGATGAGGACACTGACATAAAACCAAAGCAAGACAGCTTATTGGACTGACTCAAATAGTAAAGAAATATTCCCTTATCCCAGCTTTCCATTTTTCCTCTCTGTTTTGGTTTGGGCTTTCCCCACTCTCTGCCCTTATCTGTCTCAGAACCTGATGTGAGCTGATGCCAAAAAGGGGCAGCAAGTTGTAGGTGGTGGAAGGCATACACAGGGTAGAAAATAAAAAGGCTATCAAAAACAGTTATAATGGCAGACACTTCTAGTTTTGACAGGGCTTACTACTTAAGGCAATAAAAGTTTCAGAAGGAATGAAGAGCTGCAAAGAAGTGTATCAGAGCCCGCTTTCTTGTTTCTCTGTAAATGAAGGATCCCATCTAAATGGCTTGGAAATGGCACAGATTACTAAAATGGAAGAAACAATATCCCTGGAATCTTACTGTCATATCTGTAGTCCTCACTAAACAGTTTCTAAGGATTACCTTACTGAATCTAAATAGATGCTAAGAGACATTCAAAACAACAATCTCATGGGCTCTTCTAAGCCTGTAATATTCAATTAGGAGAAATTTGAAGAAGACACAGTATTAGCTTCTTGTAACTGGAATGGTCAGTGCTTGTTACTGTAACCAATACACTTATCTGAGAGAAAAAGGGGAAAAAAGGGAAAAAGGGGAAGGAAAAGAAGAAAAAAAAGAAAAGAAAAAAGGAAAAAAAGGAGAAGAAAAAAAGGAAGAAAAAAGAAAATAAAAAAAACCAAAATAATTTTCAGTCTCTTTACTATCTCCAGTAAAGCCCTGTATCAATGCTTTCTTACTAAAATTACTGTTTTGATTGTATCTCAGGACTTCTAAATTAAACATTACATCAGTAGCATCCAAACTGTTTTTAGTAGCAGGCTCAGCATCCAAGTTTGCGCTGGTTTCTGTCTAAAGGCTGTAAATTTTGCTCAGAACTGGTACAGGACTGCATTCCAGAGAAGAACCTCTTAGAGGAGAAAAGACTGTTCAACTTACCAGTGTTTTTGTTGCTTTCATCACTGTATTCTTCCCTGAAATTCTGATCACTGTTGCTGACTGCACAGAGTTTAAGGCGCTGGCAGCAGTTTTGGAGGACTGTGCCCATTTCTTTGTCTTGTTCCCACTGTCCTCTTCTTTACTAGGACCTCTGAAGTTTCTTGTTCATGATTCACAGAAAAAGACAGGACTACAGTAACACCTCTACAAAAGACTCAATCAAGATCTTCACAGAAAGAGGGAACAGTGTTTCCACATTTCTTGTTTGAGGACACCAAGCAGCAGTAGGTTTGCTTCCTAAGCATTGCTTACCATTCCTCTTTAGCTACTTTATCACTGGACCTCTTCAGTATCTTCACACCAGTCTTGTTCTATTGTTGCTTATATAGCTATATAGCTTATAGCTAGATTCATACTGTTTCTTCTCCCCTAGATGACAAGGTCCACTGCTTGTCTTGCCCAGAAGAACAGTCTTGAAACATCTCTCTCTGAAGAAAGTCACAATCCAAATACATGTAGATGGACTGGCAGAAGCTAAGGCCTTTTCAACCATCTTCCCTGACAGCTTGATTTTAGACCATGAAGTTGTATCTGGACATCACTATCAATCCTTGTGAGATGAAGCATCAGCAGGTAAGAGAAGCAGTGAGGCGTCCATATTATTCAAGGAATGAAGTGGCAGCTTAAAGCTGGTATACATGGCATTGTTTTGCAAACAACCCTGATGGCTTGCAACAAACATGTGCATCGGTGGATGCAAATCTGAGCTAGCAAAAATCAGTATTTGCAAACAACATTCTAGTTTAGAAGATGCTAAAAAGCCCTGAGCAAAACTCTAGTTAGGTTTGCTTCACAAAGAGCTAAAATTCCTCTCTCTATAAAGATATATTCTAGCACCATCAGCTTTAAAGACTGTGTTAAACCCTAGCTTCATCTTGCTACTGTAAGCTCTTGACAAAATAGTTGTCACAAAACCGTAACTTTGTCCTGCTTCAACTATAAGCAAGGACTGTATGATCCAAACACCATAATTCTAAACAGATAAAGTCAACATCCCCCAAAGTACAGCACACTAACACATTTCATCTCAGCAACAGTCATTCCTCTTCAGAGAACAACTTAAATCCACAACAGAAGGAACATTAAAAGAACTGTTTTTCAAAAACAAATATTTAATTTACCTGAATCAAATTAATATAGAAAGATTGACTGTAATGAAAGGGCCAGGTACCTCCAAAACAGAGAACTGAAAATCATGAACAGGAACCATAGTATGATCTTTCATGAGAAACACTTCTGGAGAATGTTCTTTATGGGGAACATAGCTGCTTTGCTGTACTGTTAGAGAAAATGTAGCAATTTTATCAGCTGTGTTAACACTTACCAAGTATAGGGTTATACAAGCTGGTCTCCTTACAGATGTTTGGGAAAATGGAAGGTAAGTAGTATTTCTTAAAATTTGAGAATAAAAACGAAAATCCCTTTTCCTGGTTTTCCTTGTTCTTCCATTCTAAACTCTTAACCTTAAAAAAAGAAGTTGGATAAAGTAAATATCTAGAAGTAAAAGAGAAAGATCACCAAGGAAATGTCTTCTAGGTTATTTCTTTGGAACAAAATCATATGCATTTTAATAAACATTTTTAGAAAGATGGAACAAAAACTAGCCAAGAAATGTCACTGAAACAAAGACTGTTGTCTTTGTCTCTCAAGAGACTTCAGCAAAAGACTTCAGCATTCACATAGTCAACAAGTTATGTGACACCTCTCTCAATGACTTATATAAATTTAAACATAATACTACCAACTGATTACAGAGAGAGCAGTTATCTTCAAGAATGTAAGCAGTATTTATATTCAAAGTGAACAGTCACCATCAAGCTCACCCTACAAATCACAATATGATGATCTCTATTCAAACTGGGAGATGCTGGAAGCAACAAAATGAGGTTGCAAATTATTACAGCACTGCAAGTTCACAGAGTAAGAAAGATAAAGGGAACCCATAAAATGTTTCAGTTCACAAACTCCAAAAGTGTGAAGGAAAACTTATGGATATCCACCCAACTGGGTTCTGCTGGACAAGCCTAGAAGGCACTACCCTGGAATATCTATTGCATGTCAATAGTGATATACAGCCAAGTGATTTTCTGGGCTTATGCCAACACAGCAGGCTCAGAAGCAGCATGTGCTAACTGGCCAGCAAATACATTAGAGAAAACATAAGAGCTGGGCCACAATTTTTGACAGAAGCTCTCGTTATGCACCATCCCAGGCATTTCTAGTACTGTCCTGAAGTACATGAACCAACTTTCAAATACATGGAAGTGTCAAGGTACAAAGGGAAGGACATCGTGTGTGCCCGAGTTGCATACCATGGACAGGATCCTAATTCAAGTAATTTTCTGAGCACAATTCAGCTACATAATCTGCCCTTTAGGTAGCTTTGGGTCTGCAAGATCTCATTAGCTGGTGTCTACACAGAAATGTCACCAGGTGAGTATAATCTCAAGCAGTACCGCTACTCTGAAGCAGAACCTAACTCCTAAACTTTGTCAGATTTGAAATATTCTGAACATGCACTGTCTCCCATTGACTTTCTTCTGAAGAGGTTCACTTGCTCAGCTGCATTCCCAAATTTTCTCTGTGCAGGGGTACTGTATTATGCTTGACCTTACAAGTCTCCTAAAACTACAGTCCTGGGAAATTAAGATACCAACAGGAGTTACCATACCATTTCTGCAATAACTGGATAGTGAATATCTGTTGATCAGAAAAAAGAAAATCATGCTACACACCAAACCAAAACACCCAAAAATAACCCCAACAAGCAACACTACAAACTCTTGCTAGAAAGCCATAATCTCTGCGCCACACTCTAATCACCCCAGAGCATTCCTACAAACCAGAACTACCCAGTAACTGAATGTTTCCACTAAAGAATGAAGAGGACAGCAGAAATTCCAGAAAGATAGCTGGAGAAAAAATATGACCCTACACACAGAAATTGACAGTCCCAGTTTAGAAACCACTGTTTGGTTTTGCCAGCTAGCCCATGTATAAAACCTAGGAAAAAGGCCAGCAAAACTTAAGGATTCTTTAAAAGCTCTTATCACAAAATCCCAATGCTTTCAGTTAGGACTTTCACCTTAGTTTGAAGAGAGAGGCCCCTGACCACCGCAAAACCCACATAATCAGAGCAAGCCAAACTGATCCCTTCACTGGTTGCAGGCAACACGGTGGGGACGGAAAGGTGAAAATGGGAAGCAAATTGGAATCAGAATTGCTGAAAGTGACTGACAAGTCTCGTTTTTCCTCCATGCTGCAATCTGATGCGAGACCCTGTGGTTACAGACCTATGTATCTTAATAAAGAATACAACTGAAGACTTTCTAGGAGAATTTTATAAAAAGCAACACGAACACTTGAAGGAAGGGTGAGGGAGAAAAATGTTTATAACAATTTTGTATAAATCTGCAGTGCTACTAGTAAATGCCTTCTTGTAATGGACAAACAGATGTTGTTTCATATTTGTTTGCTTGAAAACTGCAGAACATACCTGAATTACTATGTATTTCAAAAGTGCTTCTAAGAAATAGCTTGTTAAATCTTCTTGTCCTTTATCTCCTGACTGTGGAGGAACGAGTGGAGTGATTTCCTCTATAGTCACTTGAGCTATGTAAAACAACCAAACAGATAAACAAACAAGCAAAAAAAGCACACATCTAACAGACCATTTCTTCTCATGCATGAATATCTACTGAGTTAAGGAAGTAGAAATGTACTGGGATAAGCAGACACAGCTACAGATAAAAAAATCCAACCACAGATTAATGAACATGAGAGAATTTTAGCTAATAAAGCAGCAGAAAACTGATTTCTTTCATGTATAAAAACACAGGAGATAAGTTCTTTATATGTGCCTTGGCAATCTACCTGCCCAGACCAAATTTTTCTAAAAGGTGTAGTCCACTTCTTTTGGAATTTATGCAAACAATAGTCTAACACCTGTGTCGCACAAATGCCACATATTCATTTATATCTCTCACTATTTTCTTTCTTTAGCAGCTGATCAATTACATTTGTCTTAAGTGATACCAGTGCTATCCTTCCTTTGCCTCTACAGTGAAGCTACTTCACAGTTAATTTTTCTTGTTTCTGCAGTTAGATGGTCACATTTCATTCTTTGCACTCTACATTTCTATGCTGCCTACATCCCCTCCAGACTTGTTCCTCCTTTCCTGCTAAAGAGATTTAACATAGGGTAACTCCAAAACAGGGCTTAAAGTATGTAGCAAACTTTTATCTGCACAGCTATCCTGCCACAAAATTTGTCTGCTGTGCTTCAGTAAATTTCATTACCCATCAAGGAGGCACTCCTTGCTTCTTGAAGTAATGCTTGTGTCCACTCTAAAACATTGGGTGGTGGTGGAAAAATAGCAACAGCACTTAATGTTCTGAGGAAAAAGTGGTTAGCTTCTTAGTCACATATATGTGACTGCACAGTTTGCCCATGTGACCCCATCCAATTCCAACTCATTAATAAATGAGCTTGAAATCCTACTGACAGGAATTAATTGGGAGGCAAGAGGCCTCATCAGTATCTGATATTTACTGCTAGAGTGAATAGGCAAAGAAAAAACTGATGTAAGAGTAATCTTAAGAGAAAAATCACCCTCACTCGATTGATTAAAGATAATGATCTTCACATTTAACAAAGTAAATCTAGAAAGTATTAATAGCTTAGCTGAGAATGCTCAAGACCTTCCACTGAAGCAGACCACTCTGGCCTCAAGTTTTGCAATTTACAAGGTCTAACTCTTCAGGAAGATTCCAAGCCACAGGAATACCACAACTTTAATTGCCAGATCACACACTGACTCAATAGGAAGATCAATCACTTGGTTAACCTACTGTCCATACTAGAAATTGATTTGCATAGCTTGTTCCCTAGAATATGATCAGTGCCAGTGCAAATGTTTAACACAAACAGAAAATATCCCTCACCACAAAACAACAATAAAAATTTTGAAAAGCACTCTGAAAAAAACCAAAAAAATATTACCAAGTTACTTACTTTCTTGAACATTAAGTGGAGGGTTAATGAGATTATCAAGTGTTCGGGGGCCATATTCAGACTGTGGAGATGAAAATCCAGGAATCAAGCAAGAAAACATCCATAATTGTTCTTTACTACAGTTATTCTGAAGCGCTTGCAGCCACAAAAGAAAGAGACGTATGCCCTCTCGTCGTATCTTAAAGGAAAAAAATGGAGTGAGTCAACTTGTCCCAGATCACACAAAAGCATTTCCATTTGTCCTGGAGGGAGAAGAAGGGGAATGGTAGAAAAGATGCGAACAGATTGCATGACCACCAGCAACAAGCACGGACAAGCTAGCACATCTATTACTGCTCCTGCTGAAATGAAATGACAACCATGGCACCTTCACTACTATTATCCTCACAGAATCCCTTTCATAGAGTTTTCTCTGAAGTAAGAGGAAGAAAACAAACACACGTCTAGTTACTTGCCTGACTATAGCACTGCAAGATGTCACTGTGAGTTTTTCAGAAAATACAAAACCAGCCATAACATTTGTAGATTTGTTTCTGAATTGTAGTAAGGCAAGAGAGCATTTTGCAACAGAAGGAACCATTCTGCCCTCTTCCATTTCTTCTTCAAGAAAACTGACATAGTCCTAGAGAAGTCCCCTCCCAGCTCTCACACTGGAGAATTTCAGCACCAGCCAAGCCTGCAGGTGGTTTACAGCAGTGGCACGGTTGCCTGCTGCAATACCAAACCTACATGTTACACTTGGTGGCTTCTGTCCCATGATCAACTGTTATTACACTACCCACAAACAGGTCTCTTCAGTGTAGATTACCTTCCACTCCCAAGACAACCTAAGCCTCACACCCATTTTCCTAGACCCTAACAATTAATGGTTAGGGCTTACTTCTGCTTTAATGAAAAACCCTTCAGACCATTTGCACGAATGCTTAACTTGGCTACACCAGATAAAACAGATTACTACTGCAAGCAGTTCTATTGAGGTAAAGCTGATGACATGAAGTCACGCTTTCATGACACACAAGTCATGGTCAGGTTGTCAATCCTCTTCTACCATAAAAATGGACCTTTATGTTCCCATTTGTATTTTAGAAACAGCAGTATACAATTTTTTCCAATACCTTTAATGAATTTCCAGTGTGAAGAAGCTTCTTTAAAATCAACCCTACAAAGAAGAAGAAAGGAAAAATACGTATTTGTTTGCTGTTTTGCTCTTTATTGTAAGATGTCGGAGTTCTCGGTCAGACTTGATAGCAACTTTTAAACAAGTCCTTGGCATTCTCCAATTTAATCTTGGTGAACTTGTTATCCTCAGGCAACTTTCTCAATGCCAGACGGAAAAAAAAAAGATCACCTTTCGTAGCTTCTACATAACCTTTAACAACTTTCCCAAAGGACTTTTTGGCATCTATACATTTAAAGTAAATGATTAATGTAAATGTATTGTAAAGTGAATGAATAATGGGTAATGTATCAGCATTACCCATTTACAAATACAGACCTCCTCTCAATTTTGAAATCTGTTACTAAGAGAAAAAGTTAGGAAAAAAAGAATTAAAAAGCAATTTTCCACCTGCCCTTCTTCTTTCTAGTTCTAGTTAGAACCACTAACTAGTTGGTTCTAAACACTAGTCAGAACCACTGTTCTAGTTAGATTCACAGATTTAATTGGGTAGAAGAGTATTAATTTCACTGATGAGGCTGTTTGTTTGTTTTTCTTTTTGAGTAGCACAGAATACTAATAGCTACTAAGAAAAAAATTTTTTTTTTTTTTTTAAAAGGGGATAATAAACTCACCAATACTATGAAATTGCCACCTCTGGTGAATCCTTTCTGGAAGGAGTTGCAAAATTTTCTAAAAAAACAAAACAAAACAGAATCCAAGGGTCTGTGTTGCTGCTCCCACTCTTGAAAGACTGAAGAATGCTTTCCCAAAGACTTCAGAAGCTGTAGGGTTAACTTAGAAAATTTTCACACTGCTTTCCTTGGAAGCATTACTGTCCTTCCAAAATAATCCCACTCCTAAAGCTACAAATCCCAAAGACCCTGACAAACTGTCTGGCAAGTTCTGCACTGGAGACTTCAGATGTTACTGCAGCTTATCAGGTCCACTGCTGGATATTGCTGCTTATAGCACAGGGAGTGGAATGGCAACAGTCTGTCCCAGTTACACTGGTTCACAACAGATTGTATCAGGTTATTCCACCTTTATAGTGGAATGCTCAGCTGCCAAATTGCTTCTGTAGCACAAGCAAACATTTGCTTCACCCTTCTCAACAGAGGAGTAATGAGTTACAGCAAAGCCATTACTAAAACACCTGAGGCCAACACCTCTCCAGTTCGATTGGAGGATGATCATCTTCAGATGGCAAGAAAAAGCACAGCTAGTGACAGAGGCAATTAAAAAACTACTGTGTAGCACTTCAACGTTTATGCCAAAAACATTAGCAACTTGTAAATAACCTGATTTTCTAAATGATTTCCTGGCCATGGCCTTCCAGGAGCCTCTGCAACTGTTCCCAAAGCACAGGCCATCTAACATCCTCTTATGTAGGAACTAGTGAACATATGACCTATCTCTCTTCAGACTCACTCTTGTAACAGCTAACCCTATAGTTTTAAAAACCAATGTACCTTACTAGAAAAAAAAAAATCCTGAATTTGTATTTAATCATGTGATAAGCATTCATCTGCTTTCAATGGTAGCTATTCTTAAAAAACACAATCTTTGTTCTGTAGTCAGAAGCCTCCATCAAAAAGGAAGAATAAAAACTTGACACACTAAGCTATTTGTAAATTATAGTTTCTGCTCAGAAATGTTGATTTCATTACAGTAATTTCTAATCCATCTTAAGTAAAACTGCTTTTGGAAAGGAAATTGTGAAATTCTATTTTCAAATAATTTTTTTTAAATAAAAGGGATCTATAAAAATGAATTCCACAGTAGTAATCTATTTTAAGAAAAATCAGAGATAGTATGGTACCAGGAGGTTAAAGAACATGACGAATCAGAGATCATCTCTACATGAATTTTGAAGTGTATAATACTTTGGAAAGGAGGGGGAAAGCATCACCACCAAAAAGTAATGAACTATCTGCAGATGCAAAAAAATGTCTTTTTCCGGTTTAGGTATTCTCCTGTAAAACTGCAATTAAACTGTTTTTCTTCTCACACAAAGCACATCTAATCAACTCTAAGCAAAAGGAAAAAGGAACACAGTTAAATGTAAAGTATATTTCCAAACAACTGTAGAATAGCTGTACTGTTACTAATATAGATTATTCAGGATATCTTACCTCAAAAATAAAAAGAATAGAATCTAATTCTTCTCTCTGTGACTTGTGACCTATATACAATTAAAAATAAATAGAAGATGCATTTTCATTATCAAAACAAAATGCATAGAACACTGACAAAGATCCTTAGATGTGCAAAACAAACCCATGTATTTCTACAACCATAATTTTGCATTCCTCTGCAAACAAAGTGTATTTCTTAGTTATGGTTTGTAACAGTTAAAGTTTGTATGACTGTCTATTATGGCTTCAACAGCTGGTAGAGATTAAGTTACACAGTATCTTGTTAAAAACTTAGAACTTAATTCTGCAGAACACAAGAAGTATTATCACTTTAAAACCCCTCATTTTGCAAAAGGGCAAAATTAGTCCTTCGAGAAAAAATGCTTCTTGCTCATCTCCACTGCACGCACCTCTAATTGCTCTGCCTTTATCTGCAAAGCTAATGATTACACACATTTTGCACAGCTGATGTTGCTATTTGTGACCAGACCCGCTGCTCTATTTATAATATCCGGCTTTGTTTTATTACAAAAACACAAGCACCAAGACAAAAAGTGTTCCATTTGAAATACTTACCTTTTTGTTTAAGCCCTACTTCGATAGTCACAAAATTTTCAAAGAACACATAATATATATGTGAGAAATGTAGGTCGAAAAACTGCTTGAGATCAATGGATTCTGCGTTCTCTGAAAAACAGAACAGAATATTGGTTTTATTTCTTTCAAATATTTAGTCAACCACTGCATACTATTATCCAGTAGTAAGCACCGAAGGTTTGGGTTTTTTGAATTATTATTACTGGTAAGTTTTTGAAGTTTCATTCTTTCAAATTGAACATAGTGAAATACAATATGCCACACCATAAGTGCCTAGTGAATTTTAAAACAGGGAGAATTGTTTTCTTGCATGCTCATTGTTTGCATGACAGTAATGCCTGCAAACCCCAGTCACGAACCAGAATTCCACCAAGATGAGCACTTTACAGATGAAGGTCATTTTAATTTTTAATTTAATAGGAATAAAGCTGATAACACTGCCCAAACTCTACAAGAGAAAGACTACCACTGTCCCCAGCTGTAGTTACCAGACACAACTAAACTTTCTTAAGTGGTAAAATGACACGTGAGTGTCACCTCTGCTCTATAGAGAAACAGGTCAAGAGAAAGCAGACAGCAACACTGGATTCCTACTGCTGCCTCCTTACTACCTCCAAGCTCCAACATTCACTTTCCTTTCCAATCTGGCCCAGTCCTCCATACTCCTTTGACTGTATGATCTCAGATCAGAAGCTGGGACATTAGGACAACCTGAGGTGGAAACATTGTGAGTGTAGAGGGATGTGCTTTCTTGTGTACTCGAGTAAGGTTTCTGAACACTCGTCCCACAACTCTGGGTGGTTTTGTGCAAATCCCCAGTTAAAAAAATATTAGTTTAAAATTAATCTAGATAAATCATCATAATTTTAATGAATTCTTCCAAGTCTTAGTGCACATTAAACCAAAAGCACTCCCTGTCCTTCTATTTATCTGGTTAAGACTAGAGAAACTAGGTGGACAGAACAACAGCATGGAAGCAGAGAGGAACAGGGAGACAGTACTTCAAAGGCAAACCTCTCCCCTTTCAAAATACTAACGTGAAACAAATAAAATGAACCCAACAACATGAATTAAAGTGAGATAGATGAAACCTTTCTTCACCTCAACAGCACTATACAGTGAGGCACTATCTCTCACTGTGGATGTATCTTTTCTAAGTGCCTCTGTAATTCTTTATTGGATCATAGTTTTTTAAGCCTTTTTAGAATGACATCAATCTTTGTCATTGCACATGCCTGGATATACAGCTGGTGGAGTATAAAACACAGAAACAATGGTAAGGATGCCCAACAGCATGGCATATTTTCAGTTCTGTTTTATTATGAAGCTCTTGAGGACTGTCAACTCAATTTTATGACAAATCTTACTATACAGGTTTCCATTACGTGTTCAGTTTTTTGCAGTACAGCAGTGTTCTGTCACCTTGTATCATCAGTACAGTAAAGCCAGAGAAGACAGTGCTACATTAACAGCTAAGATCAACTCTTCAAGCAGGGCAGCTTAGCTAGCAATTAATTTTTAGTAGTACAGAGTGGCAAGAGTATGCCTGACCAACAGCAGTTACCAAACCTACCGTTTTGCAGAACTGCTGCACCACAGACCAACAGCTGAAACACTACAGCTAAGAGTCTGAAATATTGATGTGAGGACAGCCAAAAAACCAATACCACTGTAAACATACTAGACCATGGTTTTCAAGCTGTCAGTGCAAATGCATCAGAAATGGAGCTATACAAGGTGCTCACCCTAAGTCAGTTCGAGACTATGGACAAGAAAATAGAGCAGAAAGCAAATCAAAAGGGTTTGAATAGGATTAAAGGGGAAAAGAGACATTATTGAAACTTTTGTGATAAAGGATGGTGGCAGTAGACAATCTTTTAGTCCATATATTTAACTGCTGCACGGGATTTGCACACAGAAAGCAGTGGAACTGTTCACTTCATGAAAAGGCACAGAGTTCCAAATACTAAAAGGATCAGAAGGGGTCTCTGCCAATCAACACACAGGAATGCTGCAGGCTCTAAATGTTTCGTTTCCTGAAATAGGCCCTCATTCTTTCCCCGGACATGGGTCAACTCAGAACAGACAAAAAACCAAAAGAAATGTATTCTTTAAAGACTCAATCTTAACACAAAAGTTCTGAAGTTTTGGAGACACTATCTATAGATTCTTCAGGCAGTAAACTAAAAGCTTGCCTACATAACCAGCTGAACAGTGATTCTCCATTTACCACATAATTACCCTGCAACACTTGCACCCCTTCAGCTGGTGCTCTGTGACACCCTTCTGCCTGCCTAGAGTTCTGCTTGGGGGGAATTTTAGAGGGTGGTTGCTCTTACCTATTTATTTATTTATTTTGTATTCATTTATTTAAGTACAATGTGGTGCCAATCATCTCAGAAGACTAAGAGGAGCACTGAAGACTTGTATTTTTACCATTAATATCCAATTACACTTAAGAGTATATGTGCAGAATACAGCTATAGCTTGAAAGAGTAGGATGAAATAAATACATTCCTTGCAACTTTTCTGGCAAATGCATTTCACCCTGATTTCTTCTGAAGATCACACTTGACTAGATAGCATAATCAAAACCATTTTTTTAAAATTCAAAGCAAACAGTTAACAACTGAATTATTATAATAAATTCTATTGAGTTCTGATGGTAAATGATAAACATAATATTTTATTTAATGGGAATTTTGTCCTGGTACTACCTGAAAAAAAACACTTTTTAGTAAACTCTCAAACTATCTCTGTTAATTATGGAAATCAGTTCGCCTTCTAATGGGAGGAACACACACTTGTGTAGCCTATAGGTTTGCAGTCTGGAGCACAAGAGAGCATTTGCTTATCCTCAAAGAACACCTACAATGACTCAGTAAGCATCTGGTCCAGAAACCCGGAACCTTGCATTGGTCAAGAAGTTTGGAACCCATTATGCATACCCTGATCAAGCATTAAGACAAGAATTAAGGGGAGAGGGAACAGATACAGCATGGAGACAATAATGTAAATAATGTGAATTTTCATCTGGAAATCATCTAATCCAGTCAGCTGCATGCATCATTCCTTTTCACAGCTACTTCTCCACTGAACACAATTCACATGACTGATCCACAGCTGCCCTTGATTACTTTAACATTAAGATCTCCAGATATACATTGCTGCTACAGCTTGCTTCATTAACTGAGGATATGAATTTATTTCTCCTAATGAAAGTGTCTCTAGAACATTCAGTTCACCACTATACTTGTGATCAACTAAAGACACGGCTCTTCAATTCACTGATCTTAAACCATGTTCTCCAGCGCTAGGTTACTGTTTCTTCTCTGTGCTCTCCTAAGTATCCTGAATGCTGCACTCGGAGGCACTCCATCCACTACAAGGAGCACACATATGTTCTTCTCACACAGCCTTGAAATGGGAATTTGCAGGAAGTGGCTTTTCTGCTCTGGCTACTTCATTTTTTCTGCCTTTTTAAGAAGAGACACATAGCCTTGTTTTTACTTGAAGTGGGATCACACAGAAATAGGCTTTCCTCCCTAACTTACAGTGCATTTCTTTATTTATTTTTGAACAAAAGAACTCTGTATTCTCCCACAACAGATTCATGTTAACTATCATGAACTAATGTATTCCTTGTGTTCTTGGTACTTATGACCAGACTGCGAGTAGTAAAGAACTCAGAAATAGATCTGGCACCATATAATACAGTTAGAAAAGTCTTTCAGAATGGAAAAAGGAAAAATGGGACATTACAGTATTCCAACAATGTGAAAACAGCTTCTACTGTGCAAAGCATATTTTCAGTACACTAAAGCCCAGATTTCCATTATCATCTATGGATGATAGTCAAGAAAAACTTAAGTTCTTTTCACGCTTCACCAGAACAATAAACATGGATCTTTGATTGCTGACTTCTCAGTAATAACTTTCTGTAACCTAAAAACTGGTACAAATCTGATCTCTGCATTAACTCTATGTGTTCAGTGGTGCTTGTTTGGTTTGGTTTGGGTTGTTTCATTTTGGTTTGTTTTGTTTGTTAGGTTTTTTTAACAAAAAAGTTACATTTAAGCACAGAGATAGCACATAACTTCTTTGTTCTTTTTTTCCTCCCATAAAACTTTTCTAAAGGTAGCTTTTTTAGGTTTTTTCTAGGTTCAGCATTAAAAAGGTATATTACATTTTCATGTGTAAGTTTTAGAACTCATATTCAGTTAATGGCTTTCTGCTCTATTTTGGTACATGAAACAGAGAACAAACCTAAAAATGAGAGACTAATTATCAAAACTATTCCTATGACTGATATTACAAGAGAATTCAAGAGTATTCAAGATCAGATTAAGTAGAATTCATATTTTCATTAAACCTGCTGAAATTTGGAAGTCCTAGTATTCCCCACTTGATAGGCAGGAGCTATAGCAAAGAAGGACTCAAAAAAACCCACCAAAACCCAAACACCAAAAAACAAACAATAAAAAACTCTGCCTCTCCTACCAACTTCTGTGATGACACGTGGCTATATTTTTTGGAACTTACTCACCTGTATCTTCAAGTTGCCAATTCTTTTGAAATTAATTGTACAAAAATTTCTGAAAGGTTACACATTTTTTCAAGTATTTCAGTAGGATATTCAAAACTGAAGTGTCCACAGTGCTCAATTTTAGGAAAGGAAGATTCTAGGCCAGAAGTTTCTTGTAGAAAATTTATTCTGTCACAGAACCCTGCCCAAGAGCAAATTCATTTGCTCCAATGCTTTTATTATGGTTCAATTGTCAGCACATCCCTTCTTAACCAGAAAAAATCTGCATTCACAGAAGTTTTTCAATAAGAATATAACACTTTAATATTACACCTCAGAAGGAGCATATTGTACCTTTAATACCATAGTCAGAATTACAACACAAAAGTACCACCCCAGAGACCCTAAACATTTATTTTGTCAGATGTAAAACATGAAACAGAAAAAGCAACACAGATTTTTATTGTGTTGTTACATAAGGGAACACCTGAGCCAGATTCTGCAACATTTACAAGACTGCACATATAACACCCCAATCCTCTGTAGGAAGATCATCTCAGTGGGCTTTAGCACATATTACACACACTTTTCCTTCTCTTTTGATTTTGCTTACTAGATATTACACTGCTATTATAAACTAACCCATAACATCTATTACATATTTATAAATCAGTTGAGTTAGGAAGGGATACATCTCTATTTTTTAGGTTACTTCCTGCTGCATAGAATTGAAATATGATAAAGCTGGTAAAGGTGTACTTTCTTCACAGGACAGAACTTTAAAGATAATCAGTCAAAATACACATCTTAAAACTAAAACAAAACCCTCACACAGATCTTATATACTTATTAACTTTTCTGATCAAAACATTAACATTCATGAGTTCATACAAAGCACTGCAGGAATTTACCACAGCATTTAAGAAAGCAATCGGCTTCATCACAGATCAAATTGTGGTTAACTTTACATTCAATTTTAAGCATTTCAGAATTTAACATTTGTTTACACAAATCTGTTACAGTACATAGTGTAACAAAAACACTATCCTGTCTCATTCTGATGTACTGGCTTTAAAGTCACTTTCGCTCATCCTTACCCAAAAATAAAATACCAGTGACAACTGCAGCAAACAATGACCTGGAAGACAGCCAGACTTCTAGTTCTATTTCTGTCAAGAGAAGGCTTGTCACAGACTGAAGTGTTCAGTGTCAATTCTCATAACAAACTGCTGCCATTAGAAAGCAAGAGGTTCCTAAGTGTCTTAACAAACGAGCAAAATGGTGAACAGAATTTACTGATTCTTAATTCTCCAAGCTGAAAAATATAATGGCTGCCTCAAAGCTAAACAGCACATTCAGTCACATACACACAGTCTCTCGAATAGAAAAGCATGTAATTTAGAAAGGTTAAGCTGAAAACCTCCGGAACTGACTGGTGGCTCTGGCACAGTTAACTGACTGCCAAAGCAAAAGAGACCTGATAACAAACCACAAGGTTTCAAATAGTGAGTTACAAATGCAAATGTACTAAACAAGAACTTTGAATTAGTCCTTACAGTTTCAGATCACCACCAGCAATTTGACAAAAAATGTAACAAAAAATTCAACTTTTTTTAAAAGGTAGTTTTGTGAAAAACCAAAAAAATTCTGGCAGGTTTTGGTACTAAAAAAGGTACACACCTCAAGAAGTCTTTTAATGGACTTCTATTTTGCAACAGACAAGTCTGAACTCCTGCTCACCAACATCGATATAAACATACAGGACAAAAAAAAATTAAGTCAAGAGCGCAGGTTAACAGCACCAGTGAACATGATTTACACACAAACTGTTAAAATTCCAGCACCGGTGCTCTACAGAAATCGGCAGAAGCGCCTGACAGCTCTCCAAGCTAATTCTTACTTCTTTCAAAAGTTTGCTTGCAAACTCCAGAAGAGTTACGTTAGTAAGCTTTTAAGAAATGCATCCATAACAACTCACACATTTTCCAGAACTTAAGTTTTTATTCAAAAAACTTCAAGAACTTCGTAGTAATGTACTTATTTTCATTGCAGAGATCTTCCCTTCGCATCCAAAGCCGCCCCTTTGCCTCGCCCGGGGCTCTGATGCGGAGGGAAGATCTCTGCAATGAAAATAAGTACATTACTACGAAGTTCTTGAAGTTTTTNGGTGGGGAGGGAAATAAATCTACAACTCTTGCCAAAAATAATACAGCTTTGTACATCCACAGAAACTTCTGGAACAGTTATCTACAAAGAAAATTCCAGGCAGCTAATTTTGCTTATCACTCGGCTCTCGTTTTAAAGATCATAAACCATTTTTCATTTATTATGGTACATAAGTGATATCATAGTGAGTGATGTTGATGATGTGCAACACCCATGAATGTCATCCAGCTGAAGCATTAGGGCTGACTGCCAGCTAAATAGATTTCTTAAATTAAAATCCCTTTAGACAAATGCAATCTCTGTTTAAGTGTATTGTTTAACTATATATCAGAATGGATGTCTAATGTATCCTGTTTCATCCTGTTCCCTATGGCTTGTCTTTTCTTTTTCAGAGATGGCTTACAAGAGATGTCAAGCACTAAGAATAACAAAACAAAATAATAAAAAAAACACCCCACACTTCTCCTAGCGTAACATTTTACAAGCATTCTCTCTGTGGTTCCAGAGATGCAAGGCAGTATATTTTTAAGATATTACATGCAAATAAAATATTTTTTGAGAAACAATATACTCTTTTTTCCCCTTTACTCTGGATTAACAGTTACAGGCCTGTTAACTCCTGTTCTACAAAAAAAGAAGGAAAAAAAACAAAGAAAAAAAATGCTCTTAAGAATGCAGTAATAGAAATAAACCTTAGCCCAAGTACATTCACTCGACTTGCTTGCACATAATAAAATTATGCAGAAATCAAAGCTTTTTTGGAAAAAAAATTACAAATTCTGACTGAAAATTCAACAGGCATCAGCAACATATTTGGTAACAAAAGTAGAGGAAAACAAGAAGTCAGTATTGTGTGTGACGTTATGAAAGGGTCACATATCTAGCTGCCTTAACTATTAATGGAGTTCTCACAGCACTGTTATAACAAAGAGACAAAACAAGCATGATTTGATGGTTAAAGAATTACTAGAACAAATTTTTATGAACTACCACTTTAAAACCATAGAATCTTAGTTTGATGTTAAAGTCTGATGAAACAGTGCAACACTGATAGTAAGAACAATGCAATACTATTTCCCTGTCATCTCCTCTTAACGATCCAGCTGCTAATTCACTGTTGCCTGCTAAAAATACGTATTTTTCTGGAAAATCACAGGCTTCAGTCTGCAGGCAATACCGAATTCCATAGAGTACACTATAAGCATCCACTTCATCAGCTAGAAAAGCCTCACTGATGACACCTGCACCAGCTGCAGTCTTCCTTGCAGCAGGACCTTGCTGCTGAGGTACTGACATCCAACCTGCCAGGGAATCCCATCCCACCTCCTGGTGAAGGCTGATGCACTCTAACCACTGCAGCAGTTCACAGTACACAATCCTGCTCTTCCAGCATAGAGAAAAAAGACAGTATAGTAGTTTGATAAAAAGCCAGAGAGAGACCAAGATAACATGAGGAAAGTGTATGAGACTAGGAGAGAACTAGGAAGGAAGGGGGGAAAAAAAGGAAAAAACAAACAAGAGGGATGAACACTTCTGTATGGGAAGAAACCAGTCCACCTCAAAAGAATCAAATATTTTAAAGCAGATAGTTCCAGCTGTTTGAAGAAAAATGTTGCAGGAAAATAATGACACCTTCAGTCCCAGACTATGTCCCAGGATAAGACTTTAATCTCTTTCCAATTCTTCTCAGCATTAGTATTTGTTACTATTTGGAGGTCTCATAAAGACTTTACCCTCTATTAAAAAAAACTTATGCATGTAACATGCACAAATTTGTCATGTATTATTATTTACTTTGACAAATTATTTAATAATTCAGAATTAGTCACCTGAATCTCACTGAGTTTTCCATGGTTCCTGAATTACAAAGAAGGCTGGATAGAGCCATACTGAAACAGAGCAGAGAAACAGCCAGACAGGACACTAAAAGTGAAGTCACAAAGAAGGCTATCTACAAAATAGTTTCAGCCAAAAAAATATATTTCCCCCAGTACGCCTGTAAATGGTAGTTAATCTAGCACTCAGGAGCTTCCTATGCCAAAAAACTTTTACTGTGACTTCAAACGTGGTAGGACTTAATTGACTTTATTTCCCAGCCTTTTTAAATATACTTTTACATATTTTTCACTATCTGCCTCTACAGAAAATGTTTCCAAAGCTTTCAATGTCTTTTCACATTAAAGTTTTTCTCTCATCTGTGTCATTCCCAACTCCAATTCTTGTATACACTGACTATAGCGATGAGACTACTAAAACTGCAATGATACTTTGTATAATGGTAGACCACTGTTCTACAGACCCATTTTCTATATTCCTTATGCAGACTAATTTACAGTCTTTACTAAATTTAAACTGAGTTGTCACCTATGACAAGATACTTTTTCCCAAAATGATACAACTTGCTGCATTCTAAATTGTCTTGTAAAAGGCATTTAAGTCATTCTACCTACTGTACACTACTTTTAATTTGCTAAGAATAAATGTCGCTTGCCTTTGTGCTCTCCATTCACTCGGCTTCATGTAAGGCTCTCTGAAGTTTTTTCAGTCTCTCCTGGTTTTACTAACAAGCACATTATGCTACCTTAAATATTTTTAGATGCCTGACTTGAATGATTGCCTTACAGGATCCAACCGTCAATCTTTTACTATAATGAAACTATTTAGATTTCTTCTCTTTGGCTAACACACAACCAGCAGTCTGTAATTCACAAGCACTCACCTCTTCTCATGATTATTCCATTATTTTAGCTCACTGGAGAACTGCTGTTCTGGATGCCTTGATAAATTAGAGGGAAAACAAACTCCTACTCCCCGCAAGTCTTAACTTAATCCAAGGCCATCCTTCAGTTTACTGGTGTTGAACCTAAGACTATTAAGTACATCAAAAAAGTTTAGCTCTGGTCCAATACACCTTGCAGGCCTACCAAAAGGAGTTTAAGAATAAAAGAAAATTCTCTCCTTCTGGATGTGAAACAGCAGAGAATTCTCTTCTGGATAGTCTTTTAGTCTCCAATATGGAACAGCTAAGAGCAACAAACATGGCAAATAATTTTTCATTCATAAAGATGACGAACAGAGATTTATTCCCTTCTCCACTCAGATAGTCTGTTGGCAGTAGCTAGCTTGACTCTCCTACGCACTTGGAAATGTGCCATTTATTATGCCAGGGGAGTTGTCACTGACGAAAAAAGATAAACAGGAAAATGCAGCACTTTGCTGCTCAAGCTGCAGGATGGTGCCTGGGTGTGAAGCCATCTCAGGCAGCAGCCTGTCCTATGTGGGTACATTTCTTTTTCAGTCTGGTCCTGCAAACTAGTCAAGGAAACAATTAAATAAGGAGCATAAAGCTTATGCTTTGAAAGATAGTTGAGGTAGCAGAGAAATTTAATGAGTAGTGCAAGGAGGTCATCATAGGCCTCAACTGAGGACAGACTTCAACTAATCTTCTATATACTTCTCTTGCACTAGAGTAGAAGTACATAAATATCTTGCTCCCACTGCTCCCCAAAAAACCTTGATTTTGCACCTTGTGCATCCAAGAATACCTGCCTAATGACAAAATCCTGCAGATGCATCCAAGATGGACAAGCTGAAGAATCCTGTACCATCTTTACTTACACAGCCACATCCTCTATTCTCTCAAACTTAAGCATATGTGGCAGCTGTGCTTCAACAGCCAATATACACACACATGCAGGGGAGAAAGGGGAATGACAATTACACAACAAACATGCCCCAATAGATTTATTCTGTTCTACAGACAATAAGCAGAAACCCTAGGTTAGACAAGAACTTCTGCTTGGATGTGGCTTGCATCTTACAGGATACATCCAAGTATAAGCAAAGCTGATGGAAAATCATGTAAGTAAAAGGCAAGCAACAGACATTGAAAATCTACAACACGGGTGAAAATAAGCAGGACTGTTTTGCAGATTAAAGCAAAACTAGAAATATACCACATACTTTAGCCAAGACACCTAAATACAGAGAGGTACTTGGTGTTTTTTATAATGTTTTTTCCTCTTAAGTTTTAACTGATGGAGTAGCTAGAAGTAAATATCTATCAACAAAAAACATACCACAACTGCCTTGTTACAGCTGGTTAAGAAGACTGGTAACATTCTGAGTGAAGCAAGAGAGTACACATATAACTACTGACGTGCCTTGGGATGGCTAGTTATCCAATTATTCTCCATTTTAAAAGTCTAAATAATAAGTCTGCTGCAGAAAATAAGTCATGCAGCAGCAGATGCTGCCATCCAGGAACGCTTGTTCCAAAAGAAAGAGGGAGCAATAGCTGCATCCTTTGAAAGGAAAGAAACCAGCTTTGGAGGTCAAGGTACCTAAATACCCACAGACTGTGGGAAGAACCCAAAATAATCCATTTGGTACTTTGTGCTAAATACAGAATGGAGTTGCCCTTGACCCAGCCCTGCTCACGTGCTGGTCAACTAGCAGAAGCAACACACACACTTAGAGAACTGAAGAGCTCAAAAGATATTCCAGAGCAAACATCTTTTTTCAAAGACAGCTTGATGACAATGACTTAAATTTTTACAATCACCTGCAACTAACAGATATTTTGGAATAGTTAACTCTGGTTTTTCCCCCGCTGTTTTTTCATTAGAGGATTATTGCATGTGATCACAATTCACTGGTCAGGTTGAACAGCTGCTCACACGGAACCGCGGCAGCACCTGAGCGCTCACGTTGCCTCCTTAGCCAACTGGCAAACCAAAAGTGTTTTCAGACTAGCTCATCTCCATGTACTCCAGTGAGCACTTACTGTTCTAGTCTTTACCGTGAAAACATACGAACATAAGTTGTTACTGTAAGCATTTAGGGGACATGGACTGGGCGTCACGGGCACCCTCAGCACTTACCAGCCACTTCTATTCAAGTGTGCCGACCGGGCAGCATTTATTCTAGAGAGTAATTCACAAGGGAAGAAGGCAAGCTTTTCACCTCCAACCACAGTTACCAGATGAATTCCACCTTCAAAGCCAGTGCAGATTTAGGTGCACAACAACGCGGGCCGGAGCATCGGGTCGGCTCCAGCGGCCCCCGGCACACAGCTGAAGCCTCGCTGCCGCCAGCCCCGCGATGCCGGGCATGGGCCCTGCCGCCGGCCGTCGTGCCGAGGCGAGGCTGGGCCGGGTGGGGTCTCTC
>JAAWXA010000009.1:14721064-14827157 GCA_038090715.1 Florisuga fusca
GCCCGGCCCATCCCAGCCTGTGCTCCAGCCCGGCGGCTTCTCCTCTGGCCGGCGGCCGGGGGGGGAGGGACGTGGGGGGCCGCATGGGCAGGGGAGGGCGGTGTCGGCCTGAGCCGCCGGTCCGGTGCCGATCGGCAACCGGTGTTGGCGGGCCCGGGCAGTCCGTGTAGGTGCTGTGGGCTGTGCCCTGCCGCAGGGGGTGAGGGGTGTTCTCTGGGGTCTTCACGCAACGGCTGGCGTACGTACATATGTACATACATACATACATACACACACACCAAATACAGGCTTACCCGTGTGTACGAGTATAGATGTATTTTCCCGAATGCAACGTAGTGAATTTCAACTACAGGTTTTGAGGCCTGTCTCTGAGGGGGCATTGGAAGCTCTTGTACCATTGGCCGGTTCTGCAAAGCGTTACGATGTCTGCTCTGTTGGAGTTCCCTTCATTTTCCTATAGCTGGACTGTAGATTTTGAATATTAATAGGTAAATTCCATCTTTAAAAGGATTACCTTTTCTGTGCTCTGTTTCCATGTGTTAGAAGAAGGTTAATATCTCTTCAGATCCCTTACAAGGTCGCATAGTGGGAAATCTACTGATCATCAGATGCATACACCACTGCTCTGGAATCGCCAGGGCTCCATAAGTAAGTTACCTTCACAAGTAGGATCTTTGTCACTAGAAGAGCTAGGGACAACAGTAGCTGTGTTCACTGCTAGCTGTGGTCCTAATGTGGTCCTAATGGCAGCTTTAGTGATTTAGAGTGTTTGCTGGTATCTTGTTCCATGCCTGTACTAGCACATTGACCAGTGACATGAGTGCCTGTCTTGGCACAGTGAAAGGAGTAGGACGCCATGAACTAGACAAATTAGGCAGCTGTGATAGTATATTTTTACATATGTTGGCTTGTGGTTAATTTATCTGAGTGAAAGTCATCAATGTACAGTTAATTCTTCATTTTTGGTGTTAAAGATCTGGGAGATCTTGAATGCTAAGTCCTATGGTTTTTGTATGCAGACTGACAGATGCAGCTCAGGCAAAGCCTTGCTGTGGTGGTTCCATGTGGACTCATAGAGTCTGCCTTTTTCTAGGCTGTGCATGGGCTGCCCAGGGCTAGGGAGCCCCACAGGTATGTATGGTGCAGAAACAGCCAAGCTGATTATACAGCCAGGATGAAGGCTTGACCAGTGCTAGGAAAGTGTGGGTGCCATACTAGGAGAGAGTATAGTCATGCCCTTAGACCTTGGTTTGAGTTCATAACTCACTTGGCACCAGAGTTGATCTTCCAGTAGAGGCCATGATTAATCCACAAATCCAGATAATCTGTCCATGACTTCTACAGAGCTTCCTGTGGTGTTTTTGTTTGAGTGTTTTTTGCTGTTTTTTTTTTTTTTTTTCCTTCCCCTTTCCCTTTTTGTCCCCCACCCCTCCATGCCTTTAAGGTGGCAAATTTTGCTGATTGAACCCCGTTTTATAAGTTAGGCTGCTGGCCCAGGACTGTGCACCTGAATCAAATTTCTGGTTGCAACTGCCCTACCTCATCTTTACTCACTCTCCCTGGTATGCTGTGCTTTCCTGTCCCCTTTCTAGTACTGTGTTTGATTCTTGTTGGGCCTATTCTACACAGTTAGAAAGAGAACCTATTAAAAAGACTGCTAGTGAAAATGTCTCAGGGAAGAGTCTGATATATACGTGGGAGGTACTGGGGACTATATCAATCAGTGGTTAGATAAACTGCACCTTGATAGAAGCAAAAGTCATAAATTGTGATTTTGTGAGAATATGTAAACACCTCCACTTAAATCATTGTCTGGTGCAATGCTACACAGGAGATCTCTTCAATCAAACTGTGGACCACTTCCAGGCATAAGCTTGAAGAAATCAGCAAAATTATTACAGACATAGTGATTTTATTTGCATCTGTATTTGCAACTGATTTGGCAAAACAAGAATGGAGAATAGCTGTGAGTAGTACTGAGGCCCCTATGCCTCCAGATTAGCTAGGGTTAGTTTCAGGTTATCTGGACTGAGTATGTTTGGTTAGAAGCTGCCTGAAGGACAAGTCATTGTTTCAAACCCTTGTGTTATCCCCAGATGCTGGAACACATTTGAGAAGTACCTGGAATTAAGCTTTGGGTTTAATGTGAAAGGAAAAGAACTTTGTTTGTGTTCGCCAAAACTGCTGCAAACTGACTCAGTGTATGATATGCTGGACCAGTCATGGGACTGGCTTCCAAGCTGTGCTGCACTGAAACTTGAGTGTGCACACAGCTTTTATAAACAGCTGGGCTGTTACTGGTAGAGACTTAATTGATACAGTTACAGATCTGATACCAAGGAAGGCTGATCACTCTTGCAGTGATTCCACTGAAAAATAAGGCCAGAAAAATAGGCTTAAATTGTCTTGGGTAGTCTTGATTAAACTTAAACTGGGCAGCATCTTCACCTGGAAGAAAGGTGAACTTCAGTGAGAGTACCGTGGCAAGCAGCTGCAGATAATGTTGGTAAAGCATATCTGGTTATGTCCTTGTTTGTACAGCTACCTATTCTATTCCTTTCAGATATGACTTACAAAAGTATGCTTCAGTTCTTTTATTATTGGAATTGTACATGGTCTTAAAAGTGAATACTCAATTTTGGATAAATTCATGGAGACAACATTTCTGTCTGGAACATGAGTGTATTTCTAGAAGTTCTGATATATGAAGTTTCTTGCATCCTTCAGGGGAAAACAGAGTGTAAAGGAGGAATATGCAGATTTATTGGGCAGTAGGTGTGTGAGACGCTGGGTTCTGAAGGACTGGTTGCATTGTAGCTTGATGCCATCTAGTAATGCCCTTTCTTCATCTCTTATTCTGGCTAATCAGTATGTATAAAAAAAATTGTGACAAAGGGAGTTTGATGTAATGGATGTAAACTTACCTCTCTCTCTCCTCCAGATCTCTTTCTCTGGTGAGTTGTCACTGTTAGTTCCAAATTTAAAGTTTGCTGTTTTTCAAAACTTGCCTTTGCTCCCATTTGTAGTTGTGTTGATGTTTTTAAAGAAAACCTTGAAGTTTATGTATCCTCAAAGACACTTGGGTTGATTTTCTTTGGAGGCAAATAATTTGGTTGGCTTGTCCTTGTCTTGGTTTCTCTTGGAGGGAGAAAGGAGGAATTGCGTTTTAAGTGAATGTTTCTTTAAAGCAATACTAGAAGCTCTCCTGATAATTTCTGTTGCATTCCATGGAAATTACATGCTTGCCTCAGTGTCTTGACAAATATAGACATACTCCGTGGAAGTGTATTACTTCTTCAGACATAAGATAATTAGCACTGCAAGAAATAAGTCTTAATAAAAATTACTACTACTAATTAAAAAAGTATTTTGAAGGAAAGGATTTTTTTGTGAAATTCATCATTTGCTTTACTTGCAATTAGACTTTTTTTTTTTTTCTTTTTGTCAGTAAATGCCTGGGAATATGGAAGGTTTGGTTAGAAGAAGCTAAGAAGCTTGCCCTTGAGAGTTGGCACTGGTTCTCTCCTGCTGCTTTTGATTCTATGTAGTTAGCACAGGGTTTTTCAGTGACCGGGATGTAGAGTAGCATATTAGGGATGAATAAAAAACCACAAATTTTACTCACCATCCCAGATGAGGATTTGGCCATTTTAAAACGCACTTTATATAGGCCACAGCTTATTAAAAAAAGCTATTTTAGGCACTGTTACATTTTAAGTACTGTGGGGTTTTTTAGTCTTTAAACGAGGCTGCTCTAGTTACTGAATTGGGCACTGCTTGAATGTAGTAGGAAAAGAATAACTGATTTTGAAAGTGTTTAAAAATACCTTAAATAGTTTGTGCAGTATGAAACTTCATGGGAAATGTGAAGTCTTGAGACAGGAGGGGCCTATTAGCTAGCATTTTATTATGAAATGTGGGATCTTCCTTCTGCTATGTAAATTTTCAACTGAAAAGCCACTGGATTTGATCCTAAAACCTCTTGCTTTTTCAGTACTCCATATTCCTCAATCTGTATGTTGTTTAGGGCTGTGAGAAAGAAGTTCTGTAAGTGAGGAATTAAAGATATTTCAGGACTCTAAAAATCTTCATTGTGTTATGAAATTTATTGGAGACAGAATAAAGGTGAAACAACTGAAGAATGACTTAGCATGTGAATTTCCATTCAGTATCAGTGATAGGCAGAGCTTAGACTTCTAGTCAGAAAGTCAGAGGCATATGAATGTATCTTGTAGCTGAGGGAAGGTTGGAGTTATCTATGTGTTATTTCAATGGCTGCAAGAGAGTCAGCTGTGTTCTCAGATACCAATACATTACAGTTTCCTTGCAACTGGAGTTTAAAATATAAGATGCAGTCCCCTTCCCCTGCAGCAGTGGGTGTTGCACTGATCCTCTGCCAGGGCTCCAATTCCAAGCTGTTTTCTTTGATTTGTAGTTCCTAAACATACACAAACAATAAAGTCAGTGTTAAATGAAGGAAAAGCTTCTGACTGAATTCCTTACTAAAACATACTTAGAACCAAAAGCATAGCTGAACACAATTGAAACGTGTTTGAGAATAAGGTGGAAGAACTATCAGTATCCTAGTGCTTATTCCTGCCTGGCTTGACAGGGAGGTACCTTCAAATTTTAAAGGAGCTTTGTATTTATAGACAACTCTTTGAGTAATGTGACTGCCACATTCCTTAAGCCTAGCCAAGTTGAAAGTTGCCCAATCAATTTTGGACTGAGCGTTATGTCAGGCAGCCAAATCAAACTTTACACTTTAATCTGTTTTTCAGCCTTTTTCTGGGATTCAGGAGCTGCCCTTTTTTTAAGGAGAATATTTTAAAGTAAACAAGTATCTCTTAACAGCCTTACACTCTCTTCTCCCATGCTCCCTGGTGTGCTAAGCATCCAGTGTATTTTTTGGAAGTTCTAAGTTTGCTTACACTGCTTTCAAATACTTCAGGTTATGTCATGTTCTAAAACTTTGTATGCACTGTTGTTTGCTAGTACTGACTGTACTGTGGCAAACTGCAGATTGTCTTTGATTTGGACTCATAGGTGCTGCTGTAGTGCAAATCAGTGTTGCTCCATTGCTTGCTAGATTTCATATCCAGGCAGAGAAGGCTGGTGTAGTTTTTAATCTTGAAAGCTTGTGATGATTTCAGGAAAAAGCTGTATGTGGAAAACTGATACATTCAGGGGTCTCAGTGGAAGATCTGGGTTAATCAGATCCTCTGAAGTAGCTATGCTGGCCCTGAAGATATTCCTTTCAGCTCATCATCTTTGCAGATTGCTGAATGCTTTTTGAAAAACAGCAAGGATGGAGGCT
The DNA here is from genome assembly GCA_038090715.1 of Florisuga fusca. Classification (NCBI taxonomy): domain Eukaryota; kingdom Metazoa; phylum Chordata; class Aves; order Apodiformes; family Trochilidae; genus Florisuga; species Florisuga fusca. Next base: position 14,726,382 of record JAAWXA010000009.1, read on the forward strand.
TGTATGCTGCTTCCTGTAGCTGGTGTAGGAGAGTGCATGAAGCAGTTAAACATGTCTGCTGAAAAATCAGCAAGTGAGGAAGAACCAAAAGCTCAGAGTTGTTTATGGTTTAGAAGAGTGAATCCAGGCTGTCTCTGCTTGGTTCAGGATCCTGCTTTGCCATTCTGTCAGGAGTTAGGATGGTTCTTGGCAGAGTAACTCCTTAGATGGCTGTCTGCTTAGCAAAGCCCTTTCTGTCAAGCACTTGGCTCTTTACACCAGGTCAGTCCCAGTTCAGCCCTCCCTTCTCTGCATGTCTTCTGCTGATGATAATTGGTCAGTTCTTTGTGACCTGTAGAGTGCAAACTCCTGGAGATACAAACGCTATGAAGCAGTTTCAGGACATCTCTGACTTCTCAATATGGCTTAACGGAACAGCTTTTTTCTTCTGGGGAGGGTGGGAAAAAGATAAGAATTTCATAACTTACTTTTTCGGTTTTCTAGTCTAAAAAGAGCAGTGGAGGTGACTGATGTGTAGTAACATCAGATGTCTCTATGGCAAATGGCAAAATTTTTGACGAATAAATGGGTGTTTATTATATTTTTCAATTATGTTCACTAGGTAAATTAAGAAAAAATCAGGAATATAAATTATTCCTGAAATGAGTTAAAAGTTAATTACTCTTGCTGCATAAAAGCATATAAATTCAAGTTTCTGCAGAATTCTAGGCTTTGCAGTTTAAAAAGCATTTCATTAGAAATGAAGTCATTTTTAATGGTCATGAACATGTGCTACAGATATCTCTACATTATTATTTCAGCTTCAAAGAACTCTCCCAATCTAACAGGAGGAAACCTTTTTCTACACCAACTGTGAACTACTTTTTTTTTTTTTAAATGACTATTAATAAAACAGAACCTTGAATTTTATATGACAAGTGTAACATCGAACTGTGCTTACTTTCCAGGAATTGTTTTTGGCCATACTAACTCAGGATACTCTTGAATTTTCAGTGGTGATTGTAACTCTTCATGCATAGTGGTGCTTTTCCTCTGGTGTGATATACAAAATTAGTTTTTTTCTTTCATGCATTCTTAGGTACACTTTGTATTACCAGTCATGAAATCTAAACTCTTGAAATCTTACAGTGATGTTTCCAGTTTGAGGAAGGAAAATTGCTGTTCACAGGGTTTCTTACTTTGTAGTTTATGTGGCAAGTGATTTCTCATATACTTCTATAAGATAATAATATAGTAGATAATATATTCATAGCTGAAATTCAGTCTTTCTTCAGATTCCTTAGAAATGTAATGTCCAGTTTATTTGTTTATATGTTACATTGTTGAAAATAAATTACCTTTTTTTATTCTTAGAAATGGATGATGAGGACTGTGAAAGAAGAAGAATGGAGTGTTTAGATGAAATGTCCAATCTTGAAAAGCAATTTACGGATCTTAAAGATCAGTAAGTGTTTTAATATTTTAAGTGCCTCATTTGAGGATACATTTCATGAGAATGTAGTGTGCAATGGGTGTTTCTTGTCTATGTGGATGCCACCTTTGGAGAAGAATAAAGATTGGGAGTTCTGAAATTATTTGCAGGCAGTTGTTCGAGAACACTTTTCCTATTTCTTTATTTTTTTATTCTCTGATTATAAAGTGTTTTGAAACACTGGTGTGGGTCTATTGCATCAAAAGTCTTAGAAGAACCAAGGAATTGTGATTTTAGGAAAAATTGTGGTTTCATTTTTTAATTTATTTTCTTAAGATACTTCTCATCCTTTATGTATATGTACAACAGACCCAAACACTGTGTTTACTAAGTAAGAAATCTGGGTGGGTTTTTTGGGTTTTTTTTGTTTTGTTTTGTTTTGTTTTGTTTTGTTTTTTTCAGAGTATTGCAGCAAATTTTATGCTTGGTAGCAATGAAATTTTCTTGTGGTTACCACAAACCAGATACCAATGCTAAAAAAAAAGAAAAGACTGTTAGCTCTTCTCTGCCTGTAGTTTGGCATAATATCTCTTGGAGTAGTAAAGACCTGGTAAGTAGAAGAGGCAAAATTAGTAGCTAGAAATTGCTAAATTGCAAAAATAATAACCAAATACATCATACTCTAACAGTTCACAGATAAGAAGGAGGGGAATGATCACAGACTATTGCTGGGTTTGGTGCACATACTTGAGTGCTGAAGTTGTCATCAAAGTAAAATAATGAGCAGGCTGATGGCAGGTGAACAGGAAGCATTTCTCAAGTGGGCCCTGGTATATCTGTATACATAAACTTTGACTTGTCTAAGTCTTTACTTAACCTATGATTTAAACAAGCTAAAAGGCAGCATCTTATCCCAAAGTGTAAGCTGGGACCAGATGACATCAGATGTGTTAACACATGCCACATCATTTGCCTTAATGCTACAGCTTTTGATTGTGGTGTGCAAGGTAAAAAATGAGAACAGGAAGTTCTGGTTATATTGTTGTTTCTACTGTAACATTACTAAAGAGATGCATAGTAGTTCTTTTAAAAATACTGCTTTTAAATTGTGGTGTTTTTTTTTTTTTTTATATACAACATACATTTTAAAAAAAAATATTTCTTTTATCTTAAGACTTTACAAGGAAAGATTAAGCCAAGTGGATGCAAAACTACAAGAGGTCATAGCTGGAAAAGCACCTGAATATTTAGAACCGTTGGCAGCTTTACAAGAAAATATGCAAATCCGAACCAAGGTGGCAGGTAGGCATGTAAAATGAGTATTGCTGTTTCAACAGTGCAAACTTACTATGCATTTTAAGGTCAATATTTCATTTTTTTCTTTAGAATTGTTAAAGGAGTGGTTTAGCGTTGGAAAAATTGTGACTTCACAGCAGAAAGATGATTGACTTAATATTTTGATATTTTGTGGAGTTTTTTTTCAGAGGAATTGCCTGTAACAGTATAGTTCCTGTTGTACTTTTTTTTTTTTAAAGGAAATTGTTTTGGGGAGTTCTTCAGTTGCTACACAGCACCAGCATGTGTGCAAACTTAACTCATCAAGATGGTAATCTGGAAAAATTTTAAGTATTTTGTGTTGAATGTGTTGAATATGTAAAATCTATGCTTGATAGATACTACATTTCAGGAACCTTTCAGATTTTTGTAGCTATTTACTAGACACATTTTCAGAAATGTGTAAGAAATGCTCCTAATACTCAGAAGCAGTATCCTTTGTATTGCAAGGTGGTTATTTCTAAGAATGGAACAGAGCATTGTTAATTGATGTGATATATTAAGGTCATGTATTACAAAGCAAGCCTTATTTCATATACTAATTTGTAAAAACTTGTTCTAGAATTCAGTTTTTCTAGCCATTTAAAAACACCAAAACATTATTTAAAACTCTTAACTAGAATACAGAAGAGGCCATTTAGTCCTTAATGGATTTGCAAGCTGAGGGTATCCAGGGTAGTTAGAAAGATAGATCAGAAATATGAAACACATATTTTGTCAAGCCGACATGACTGCTGGTGTAATTTTATGACTGATAGGGGAAAAAAGCTAAAATAGCATTTATTTTTCCTCAGATCCTCAGAATTAAGAGGTCACCTGTTTTTATTTTTACTCTGTAAAGCAGCGAGCCACTGTAAGTGCCTCGTATGTCTGTACTTTCCAGTATGTACATATTTTGGGATTTGGAGGCAGTCTTTTCTATCTTCTCCCTAGTGACTAGTGATACAGGACAAGAGGAAACTGGTTCAAGTTGTGCCATGGGAGTTTGAGGTTGGATAGTAGGAAAAATTTCTTCATGGAAAGAGCGATGAAACATTAGAACAGGCTGCCCAGGGAGGTGGTGGAGTTGCTGTCCCTGGAGGTGTTAAAAAATTAGGCACACGTGGGACTTTGGGAGGTGCTTTAATGGTTATGATGGTGTAGGGCTGATGGACTTGATCTTGAAGGTCTTTCCCAGCCTTGATGATTCAATGATTCTAGAGGTAATTCTGAAATTGGTTATTAGCTAGAGAAAGTAATATTGCTGTAATTTGTCTGATTACAGGAATCTATAGAGAGCTTTGTCTGGAATCTGTGAAGAACAAATATGAATGTGAAATTCAAGCCTCTCGACAGCACTGTGAGGTTGTGCCAGCTGTTTTTGTATTGATAACTAATCTCATCTAACTTTACTATTTATCATGCTTTTCAAGTTTTGTACACTGTTTTATTATTGCTGTTATTTGCTATTTGAATGCAGTTACCTTGTAATATTTAAGCCCATGAAAGAATTATTCAAAACATTAAAATTAGCTTTATATGTTTGGCTCTGCATATAAGTATAGCCAAGGTTTCTTATTTTTCATTAACAGGTAATAGATTTTCACATTATTTTTTTACCTTTGTTATAAAAAGATTACCAAGAACAGTAACTAAAATGTTTGACAAAATTTTAGCAGAAAGCACCATACATTTTAATAACAACAACAATAATAGCAATACTGTTGTCTTTTTAAGAGAGACAGATAGTGATAGAATTGCAATTTCAAAAGAAATTACTGGGAAAAATATATTTCCTTCCTTGAATAGAAATAATCCTGTTTAAGCATCTGAATACTGGTTACCATAGTACAAAATTTGTACGTCCAGTGCTGTAAGACAGCTGTATAGATCCTCAGGTTTGCATGACAGCACTCCTTAGCCCCCCCTATTACAGTTCCTTAAGAGTGTTTTCTTCTGGGTGGTTCACCATATTCCTGAAGTCCATAGCTCCTACTATACCAATAATGCAAGGCTGTGGATGCATACATATTTTTTTTCCATTTTCTTGATGCCTTGGGAAGGAACAAGGCATAATGAAGGACTGCTCATTACTCACTGTCTTCACTTCTGAGAATACTCCTGAGGTTGGACAGAATCCTGTAAAACTTGTAGGGTTTGTCATCTGTGATTGAATGATTTGCTTTGACTATAAATTATTCCTCCTCATGGAATCCTTGTCCCTTGTTCTGGTGCTGTTTCTACTGTGAAACCTTCAGAATTCAGACATTCCCCATCCTATAACAGTGATGGACTGTAGTTGAGAGCATTTTACTGTGAAGTTTGTTTTCTTGTTCTGAAACAATTAAGAGATGGAAAAGAGTATGGACTGCACAAAACACCGTAGAAAGTTCACATCAGAGTGTGGTTTTGTTTGTATATACAAAGTGCTAACGATACATCTAACATTGAAAATGTATTAATCTAATCAGAAATTGCCTTTTAAAAGGCCAAGCTAGCTAACTTTTTGAAACCAGTGCTTTAAAAGTGTTTCTCATGGCTTTAAGGTAGACAATTTTGCTTTCACATCTAGATTATTTTATGTGCTCAGTAGTTTTTTTTGTTTGGTGGGAAGATATTTTTCAGATCTATGAAAACAGAAAATTATAAATACTGTAGTAGTAGATGACAATTCTCCACAAATGATTGGAAGTTTATTAATATTGGAAGCAGCTTAGTAGAAAGATGTCCTTGAAACCATTAGCTTTTCTGATTTATAGGGAAAGACACAGACAGCATAGCATAGACGTCACTACAGTTACTGATTGTGAATAAATCTTTGCTATTCAAAAAGAAAATATTGTTTTTGTGTCACAATACAGAAGTTATTCTGGAGATACAGCTCCATGCTTTTATGCAGAGGTAATCATGTAAAGACAATCAGATGTTGCCAGTTAGGAGGAGGAAGGCCTGAGCTCCTGTTAAGCCCACCTGTGCCCAAGTAGGGCTGGCCCCAACTGCACATGAGCAGAACTGGGGGACCAATAAAAGGTGGGCTTCCAGAGGCGAGCTCAGCTCATTCTTGAGCAGTTTGAGGAGGAGGCTAGTTGAGTCCGGAGCGTTAGCACCGAGCTGGGCTAACTGAATCTAAAGGCGATGATCAGAGTACTGTTCTAACACCTTGGCAAGAACACCTACTGGACCTCAAAACACTGTGGCCCAGGAAAGGATTGTCTGCAATACTTTTATATACTTAGTTATTTTTGGTACTGATACTTGATAACTGTGCCAAGTGAGCATGCTTCCTTTAAGGATCTAGGATCTCGCGCGTAGAAAGTGGAGAGAGGGGAATACATGCTTATATGCATTTGGAAAATTTTAAATCTCCTCTTAAATTCCTTCTGCTGTTGCTTTAAAATTTCATATATATTTAGATAATAGAACTTAGTAATGTAAAAATGTGTAATGTCTTGCTTTTTTAGAGTGAAAAACTTCTGCTGTATGATACTGTTCAAAGTGAACTAGAAGAGAAGATTAGAAGACTTGAAGAAGACAGACATAGCATTGACATTACCTCAGGTGGGTGGAAATACAAAGTTGTTGGCACTTTTGTTTGGGTTTGGTTTGTGTTTTTTTAACCTTCTGGTAGCTACTGTTAGTTGACTGTACACGTAATATTGTTGTCTGGTGAGTTTTCAGGTTATCCAGTAGGGTGCTATTCAGCTATAGAGTTTGGACAAGGGTTTCAATTTAAACTTAAAACAAATTGTGGTCTAGTAGTTGTCAGCATCCTGTTTGTGTTTTGAGAAGATTAATCTAGGACTACATAATCGTGTAACACTTTCATTCTGTTCTGAAACAGTGTCTCTCAAAACAATATGCTATTTTGCATTTTCTACAATTTTTTCCACTGTAAAAAGAGCTAAAAGTGTAAATGTTTATGTTTCATTGTGTGTTCTTATGTCTTTTCAGAATTGTGGAATGATGAGCTACAGTCCAGGAAGAAAAGGAAGGATCCATTTAGTCCAGACAAGAAAAAACCTGTTGTTGTATCAGATATCCTTTTACTGAAAACATTGCTCTTTCTACTGCTCTACGGCTAGCCTTATTACACGTGTCAATAGGAACAAAATGAAGCGAAACTTCATTCTCAGAATCAATTTGGCATGGCAGATGTTATTCCAATTCAGACTAGAGAAACCATATTGACATATCTCATTATGAAAACTGGAATTAACTACTAGTAGTAGATATTAGTAGTATCTAACTACCAGTATCATAAAGAGAATATTTCTAAAAGTTGATTCTTCTAAAGCAGAAGAAAGTTAGGCATTATGTCTGTAAAGTATAACCTGACTTATGTAACTTCTGCTGTATTACTTCTTAACAATTGTATAGACTTCAGAGCCCTTTTTGCCTGAAAGTTTAAAATTCTGAAAATTGAGGTGGTTGGTGGTGAGGGGTTTGTGCTCTTGGGGTTCCTGTTGACAAGCATGCAGTGCAGCTGAAACTTTTAAAGGTATAGCTTCTAAGAGACATCATCTTTCTCCAGAGAAAGGAGACACCTTTGCAAACTGTCTCTCTACTCCTACTCCCAGCCTAACATTTTTATAGAATGGAGATGTGATGGCTTAGAATGCTGCAATCATGGAGACCAACTAAGAGACCAACTTCTCGGTATTATATGGTAGAAAGTCCATCTTTCATTGATAGGCTGCTGCAAGAAATCCTGCTACTTTTACAAGGTTTTGTAACATTAGGAGAAAATGGGAATGAAGAATTTTCAGAAAAAAATGCCATCACTGGGACACTGCTTCGGTATGGCTGATTTACTGAAACATATCCCAGATGGTTTGTTTGTCCTAAATGTTTGCTCTTTCAGTAGGAGGTATCATAAGTTCAGTTTACTAAAGATGTTTTTTGATTGGTCCTCAAAAGCCAAGTGGTATTAATCGAAGCAGGTACAAGCAGCTTCATTAGTTTCCTAACTCTTCTTAGCAAATTCAGTGGTAGCTCACGAGAAGGTGTATTTTCTTTTGTTCACAGTCATCCTGGTCTTCAGGATATCCATTTAAGTAGCATTACATGCTATGAATTATTTCCTACCTTTCCATTTTAGAATGCATTCCAAACAGAAAATACTGACATTGGATTAGGTCTGTAACCCCTGCTGCTTCAGGCAACTAATGAGGCTGAAAGTCCTTTCATTTAAAAAAAATGTAAATTAAAGTAAAGTAAATTAATTTGTTCTTATTGTTTTATCTTCAAGTGTTGTGAACCTGCATGTGTGTGCTGGTCTGCAGAAATTTTATGTGGCTTTTGATTTGTAATTCTTTACTACATAGTGGAAAACAAATTTGAAAATGGCTAAAGATTCTTAAAATTTCCAATGGAATGTAAGTTAAAGGTCTTGTATCCCGTTGTAGGAGATTTAGTTTTAAACATCATAGCACCTATTTCTAAACTTGTTTTTCAGAGATTAAATAGGAGGAAACAAACTGAGGATTGTTGTGATGGAACTGCTGTGCTACAGCTGTTTCGAAGTTCAAATATTGTTCTAATACACATTTAAAATTTACAGTTGATAGTTCAAGGTAGGGGCTTTGCCTTTCTACTCCTTGGTTCTTTGGATATTTGATGTTCAGACATGTGGGGGTGTCTACACTTTTCTCTCAAAGAAATATGTAGAATACCATAAAAATGATGATTTTATTAAAGCTGATACTGGTGTAAATGCTGACTTGCAGTGTTATATTGAAACTGCAATGATTTTTAATTGTGATTTTTAGTGTTGCAAATAGAATGATTTTTGAAACTGTTAGGGATGGAATGGTTTTATCATAATTTTTAATCTTATCCTAATTTTGAGTTCCAGTAGTCTGAATATCTTCATACTATTACTTAGGTCTTTTAATAATTTTTAAAGTATACTTCTAGGTTGTATAATTCAAAGATGTTTCTTGAGCTTTTACTTCATATAGGTCTCTACGTGAAAGTTGGCAGAACAGAGGTATTAATATATTTGTAGATGCATTAGATTATTTTAAAATAAAAGAGTTTTCCCTAACTTTTTCACGTCCCTATATAGTTTATATGTTACAAGACCTTGATATACTTGAAGACTGGACAACAATAAGAAAGGTAAGATAAAAGCATGAATGCCAGTGGCTGTGTGTTTTGCATTTGTCCTTTTGCCTCTTACTCCATGATGAAAACTTTAAACAGATTTGTATTTCTTCAGTATTCAGCTAATCATTCCAGTTCATGCAATGTCATTGCTACATTTTGTTAATGAACCCAAATTATACAGAGGGCTCTATAAGGTGGTAGAAGAGAATTTCTGAAATAGTTAGTCTGTAATTTTGCAGGAGAAAGTGAGCCGAAGCCTATGTTAAGAGGATATGTTTATTTAGAATCATAGAATGTATTCAGTTGGAAGGGACCTTTAAAGATCATCTAGTCCAACCCTCCTGCAGTGAGAAGGGGCATCTTTAGATCAGGTTGCTGAGAGTCCTGTAAAGCCAGACCTTGAATGTCTCCAGGGATGGGGACTCATCACCTCTCTGGACAATGCATTTCACTGTTACATCACTCTCAGTTTTCTTATGAAGATTATTTTATAAACTGAAATGCATGCTTTTCCCAAATTATAAGAGAATCAGAGTTTACAGGAAGAGAAATTTATGTGACTGATTAATATATTTGAAACAGGAAGTTCAGCTTCTTGCTGCAGAGTGCCTTTTTCAGATCTTTTCATATTGTTAAACACTGTAATGAAATGCTATCCACGCCTTGCACCTGCAGTCAGAAAATTTCCCTTACTATCCTAGTGCTCTCTAGCTTTTGGCATAGCAAACTATTTATGTACATTCAAAAACTTGCTGGGAAGTGGCTTTGAGTCAGTTTTTATCCTGATTTATACTTGTATGTATTTTCTAACCAAGAAGTAAAATGTGATGCCTATGTGAAAGCTTGTCTGAATTTTCTAATTGCACCAGAGGAACAGAGACAAAATAGCTTTCCTTCAGTTTCTTTCCTGTAGCATAACATGATTTTAAATAATAGCAACAAACACAGAATCTATTGGGGATCTTTCCTTTTCTGGAAATAATCTAAAAAACCAAAAGGCAAACAAAAAAAAAAGCCTCTTGGAGGCTTTTTAAAAATCTGCTTTAATGCTTACGTGTGATCTTGAGTCTGCATGAGAGAAAAATTGTGAGCTTTTAACATATAAAGAGTAGGTTTTTCATACAACATTTTGTTTTTCAGAATGAATTAATGTCACTCTGTATTTTCTTGACAGAATTATACAACAGCAATTTTGAGGGTTTAATTTAGGAAGTATCCCGAGTTATCTGAAATCAGATCTTAATAAAGGAATTGATTTTTTTTTTTTTTTAAATATCTTTGAAACGCTGTTGTATTTAGTTACCAAGTCACCATTGAACACACTTTTTAAGATTTTTTTCTGATTGTGGTTTTTACACATAAAAGCAAGTATGCTGAGCTATACTGTGCATATTTTACAATTAGAGCTGGCAGTTAAGAAAGAAAGATTATGCTATTATGCTTGCTGACTAACTTCATTTTCTTTTGTGTTTCAAGGCAATGGCTACATTGGGGCCACACAGAGTAAAGCCAGAACGTAAGTAAACATTGTCTGGTTTCAGAAGACAGACCTTACTGTGTGCAGCAATGCAAACTGCATCTAGGCAGATTGTGTTTATTTTAGTCCTATACTATTTATTTAGTATAGTGATGGAGGATGGAGTGAGGCAGCTGTAATATATGGCTTTTGTCTTTCGCGGGTGCTGATACTTGTAGCTTGATTGCTGATGATAGTGTTGAGTTCTAGAAAAATATCACTAAAAATTTAGGTTTCTGAAAGTGAGTTACACCATTTAATATTAATAAGTTACGCTGGTGTTTACACAAGATGAGGCAGGAAACTGAGAGCACCTGGATCTTAGGGGTGCATTCTAAAGGATGCTCACATTCACTGCAAGTTACAACCTTGAGAAAGTAGAGCTATGGGAAAGGAGTGGTGACTTATTTGGCACTGAGGTAAGAAGCACATTAATGCTAGGTGAAATGAGATGCTTGGAGGTGGCAAGTAAGGAGAAAAAGGGAGAGTAGGCAAGCAGATGGTGTCTTATCTTCAGTGATGTATTACTATTTGCATGTTGTGATAATATTCTGGTGAAGAGGTTTCAAGTTCTGCTATTTGAAGTCTCTGTACTCAATTTGCAAAATTCCTATAACAGATAAGAAAGTTGTGGGGAAGATAGCTTCTATGTGGAAATGAAAATACAACTTTTAATTTCTCTGATTGAAAGTAAAGGTATCTTGATTCCAGTTTTCTTGCAGTTACTAAGAGAGAGAGGCTACTTCTGATAATGGAAAAAAAGTGTGATCTATGTAAATAATTTCATTAAAGTGTGTTTGAACACATAACTGACTTTGCCAAGTCAACATTAAATCACTTTTATTGATCATTTTAGCACCTGTCAAATTAGAAAAGCATCTACATAGTGCTAGATCTGAAGAAGGAAGACTCTATTATGATGGAGAGTGGTATGGACGTGGACAGACGATATGTATTGATAAGAAAGATGAATGTCCTACAAGGTAAAGTTTACACAGTTTATGCAGCCTCTCTACATTTATGTTAAGCAGTAGATAGGATGATGGCATTGAAGAATAAGGCTTATTTTGAAATACAGCCATCTCAGTAACATTTAGTTACTTCACCTTGGAAGAATTATGAAAGGATGTTGAGTATTGAACTTCTGAGAGAGGCTAGTAAAGGCTGGGCTTCACTGAAAGTAACGAGGTGTTTGTCAAGTTGGGATCTCACTAACAATGTGAGCTCTTACTAGTTTCTGAAAAATCTCTCAGTAGGGTTGAGTATCTTGGTACTATGTTATGTTGAGAATTTGAGTTGTTTTCCCACCCAAAATACTTAATTATGGAAAAACACTTTATGCCATTAAATATAAGCATTTTTTCAATTTATTAATGCTCTGAAAGAAAAGAGTTGGAACCTTTTTAACAGTATTTCTCTCTTAACAAAGGTTCTACCTGGGAATGGTCTAAATATTACAGTGCAAATTGGGTTGAATGTTTTAAGATACCTGTATTTATTTTCTCTGTATCAATAATAGACACATTCTGTGGATAAACCATAGAGTTGTAGAGTGGTTTGGGTTGGAAGGGACCTTAATGATCATCCAGTTCCAACCTCTCTGCATGGGCAGGGACACCTCCCACTAGATGAGGTTGCTCAAAGTATATATCTTAACTGTTATCTTAAAGTATATATCTTAAAGTATATATCTTAAACTATATCTTAAAGTATATATCTTAACTGTTACTGAATGGGGCAAATCAATCTAAGCACTGTGTTGATTAAATATGCACAGCTACTCAGGAAAGTCAACTTCATACAGCATGTGTAAAACTGACTGTTTCAGTCCTTCCCTGTGTGTGGCGAAGGGGAACAGTTTTTGGTGACTGTAATGTTTGTTCAGGGCTGAAACAGGAAGATTTTATAGTAAACTCTATATTCTTTCTGAAATATAAAAAATTCTGAATTAGTTTTGCAGACCATAGCAGTTATACTGGGCAAAAAATTTTTCAAATCTTAGTATCCAGTGTCTGACAAAAGCCAAAAGCTAATGCTTAATGTGGCAAGCATACAGTAGAAGTTGCCCAGCTTTTCAAGATTTCAGCATCTTTTAAGGCTGTGGAGTTTCTTGGAGGGAGCTTTGTCACGCAGTATCTCTTGATCTTTCTTCCATTCAATGCTTTAATTCCTAGTTTTGAGCCATTTTTGTCATCAATTTCTACTTGGTTTAGTTGTTTTGTTTTTGTGTTGGGGATTTTTTTTTTTCCCACTGGGCATGGAGGGGAGGTTGTGTTCACTGTTTGTATTAAGGTTTACCACAAGGAGCTTAAAAGCATAGCTCATGTAAGAATGAGTAAATCAAGCTTTGACTGTATTTCTTATGGTCTTGGTATAATGACTAACAGCTGAATGCTTTTTCTACATTTAATCTTGGGCTTCCATCTGTTAACTTTTTTCCAGATCCTGTGTATTCAAAAGTAGTTTCTGAGTATGCTTTCCAGCAGATCTGGAAAATCACTGATAATCTGTTGTTGTGTTTTCTGAGTGACTATTTTTTTCTTAAAAACAATTATAATATTTGTACATGTTTAGAATTTTCTCATAGGGGAAGAAAATCGATGGCTGAAAAACTAACTACCTTCACTAAAGACACATGCCAAAGAATTTGGTTGAAATTATCCTTACAGTGGAGCCAGTATCTTTTAGGCGTAGCGTTTACAACTAATGCATATCTTCATTGTATTTATGAAAGCAGTTTTGAGGTTATTTATTAGCTTATAAGGTTTCTAAATTCTTCTTGTTTCTCTTCCTCTAACTCTTCTTCCCTCATTTTCTGTAGTGCCATAATTACAACAATTAACCATGATGAAGTTTGGTTTAAAAGACCGGATGGAAGCAAGTCCAAGCTGTATATTTCTCAGCTACAGAAAGGAAAATACTCAATAAAGCATAACCACAACTGACCCTTGCTAACCAGATATGAAACAAGTGGTATTGCCATGCTTGATGTGCCATGGGGTGAAATTTGTATTTAATAGTGTTTTGTATTCTGTATAAATTTACAGCAGTACCTGATGCGTGTTTGTAGTGTGCCGTATGTAAACTTCATATGGATGGCCTTCCTGAATCTGAGGATGTTTATCTTAAATCATGTTGACTAGACATTTTACCTCCAAATTTGGTCCAGTGCCTAAGATATGAAGTATGCTCTTCAAGTGTGATGGCTCTGAACTTCTCATATTTGCAGAAAATAATTAATTTTTAAAAGATTTTTTCCCATTAGTGACCAGTTGGTGTGATAAAAATGATAACTATAGTTAACAGCAACTCAGTTTGTTTTCAGTGAACGTGTCATGCTTCTCTTGTGGATGTAAATTTAGCCTGTTCAGCTGTTGCTTTTAAATAGTTATTCTATTTATCCAAAGTGGACCGATTATTAAAATTATTGCCCTCGACAGCTCTGCTGGTACTGACTTGTAAGTACCTGCTCTATCTTGTAAGGTTTACTATATTGCTTGTAATAAGACAATGCGAGTATTTTGAACTACACTTTTTGAGGAGCACTTCTCTGATTTAGGACCCTATTCTGTAGTAAACAAATGGTTGGCAATTTTGTTTTTTCATTTTCCCCATATTGCCAGCAAACTTTAGGCATAAAGTAGGCCATGTTGCTCCATGTTACACCTAGCCACAAAGAACAACTGCAGGGATTGTTATGTAAATACTGTTGCATGCTCTATTTGTTGGTCCACAGTTTTATAATATACTATGAATCTTTTTTTCGAAAGGAAAATATTTTCCCAGAAATATCATATCTGGAAAATTGTACACTGACTTATTCATCAAATGCCATTTTACAAATTTCTGAACCTTACTTCATCTTATTGTACACTAGAATTATTTCATGCAGCTTAGAAAGCTGAATTTCTCTTAAATCTTACTGTTTAAGCCACGGAGAAATGTCCTAAATCCTTGTTGTTACTGTGATGTGCTTGGAGCATCTAGAGTTGTGGATGGTATTGCTGAAGAATTATTAATGTGTTGGTTATGTGCACTTTAATCTCCAGTTACGATGATTCTTCTTGGAGAAAGAAAGCATCCACTTGCTTTAAATGAACACAGCAAATAAGTATTTTTATTGTAGCATATAAATGTTTTATTCCTATATTAATTGTCTCTTCTAGTGCAGGGTGGTAACTACTTTCCAAATGCCAAATGAGTTTCTGCTGAGTGATGCTTTTCTACAATTGTATGACATTATTAATCAAATGTACATAAAGTATCAATTGACATGTTGGCTTTTAAAAATATGAACTGTATGTATACAGTTTTGTTTGATAAACTTTTTGTAATAAAATATTTGTATTTTTTAACTTAGTATATGAATAAATGATCTGTGGTAGTGAACATCTTTTATGTTGTTTTGCTCTCTGGTTTTCTAGTCTTGTTGGAATTGCTGACAAACCAAGTGCTAAAGGGAAATCTGTTAATGTTTTCATAAGGCCTAGATTTGTTTAAAGGCCTTTGGCTTGCACTTTTTTTCTTTTGACTTCTGGGAGTTTACGTGTATAGATTTTGTTTGGTTTTAATTTTTTTTTCTTTAATATGTTATGTAAGCACTGTTCTGCACTGTTTCTACATCAAATTTAAGCACTGCAAAGAACCTCTTAGCTACTGGTTTGCTTGAAATCATTGTATTTAGGGCATGCTTGGCACCCTAAACTATTTACCTCTTTCCTCTTCTGTGTTCTGCACTTCTCTATCTGCAACAGATTATTTCTAAAGCTGTTTCTAACCTGGTATTGGGTGCAGAACTGTGGTTTGTACAACCCTGCAGATTGGACCGACTCGTGGTGAGTGTGGCTTCTTTATTACAAACAAACAATTCATGTCAGCATGACTGGTAAGAAGCAGAGCACTATGGGATCTAAGTGATCCATTACTCCGGAAAACTGAGTTTTGCAATTCCTCTTTACATATAATCATGGAATGGTTTGCATTGGAAGTGACCTCTAAAGGTCATCAAGTCTGACCCCCTGCAGTAAGCAGGGACACCCTCAACTAGATCAGGCTGCTCAGAGCCCTGTCAAGCCTCATTTTGAATATCTTCAGGGATGGGGCCTCAGCTGCCTCCCTGGGCAACCTGTTCTACGTCCATACCATGACTACCCTCATGGTAAAGAACTTGCTCCTAATATCCTATCTAAATCTGTTCTTCTCTAATTTAAAGCCATTGGCCCTCATCCTATCACTACAGCCTTTGCAAACATTTCCTCTCCAGCCTTCCTGTAGATCCCCTTCATGCACCGGAAGGTTGCTGTTAGGTCTCCCTGGAGCTTTCTTGAATCCAGGCTGAACATGCCCAGCTCCCTCAGCTCCTCTTTGTAGGAGGGTGTTCCAGCGCCCTGGTCATTTTTGTGGCCCTAATCACTTCTGTGTATGCAACTGGAAAGGCATGAGGTTGGTTTTGTTTTGTATTTGGTTAATTGCTTCATGCCTAGACAAATCATATTTGGTATATGTTGTATGTCTTTTTAATATTTGAGTTGTTAATGGTTTGCTCGCCCCATCATAAAATTTAAGAGGTGTCTTCAGCAGATTTTAGTCCTTTGAAGAACAGATTCTGTTAGCTTGTTGTCCATCTGTTTTATCTTTTAAAGTGCTACAATAAAGCTTTTCAAGCCTCCATAGCATTGTAACCTACAACTAAGATTAAGATCTCTAAAGTGCTGAAAGAAAAGATGTTTGGCTTAAATATTTATGCCTTGAGATATATGTGAAAAGGGAAATAAATTAAGAGTAACAGGCAGGCATTGAGTGACAAAAATAACTGTACATGTAAAGAAAAGGCTTCTATATCAGTAGCTGTGTTTCATAGGAGATGCAATTTGTTTTTTGCCAATCACAAAACAACCTAATCTGTTCATCTTTCCCATAATGAAGTATATTTAGTTGAAATGCTGTTAATCTTATCTGACAACACTTAATGCATAAGTGTCGTGGAATTTAGCTTAGGTATCGGGTAAAAGGCATCTCTTAAACTTACCAAATACACTTGGATTTTGGCACTTTGTTGCACTGAATTGTTTTTTTGTTTTTTTGTTTTTTTTTTTTTTGAATGTAACATCTCACTGTTTGTAGTCCACAGAACATCCTCTTTGTATTCTTGAGCCAAGGTCTGCATAACTAACTCTCCACCCCTATCAAACAGTGAGCAATGATTAAGTACAAACATCTTCACTTTTTAAGGACAGAAATAAGAACTAGAGAGAAAACATGTTCAATAGTCCTTGCATTTAAATAGCTAAAATCTTCAATGCTTTTTATCTATATTGAGTTTGTTGGAGCCTTGCAGTGTTCATGTAGGTAGCTGAACAGGACAAGTTCTGTTTCTGCATATGAGAGCCCTGTTCAAACACCTTTATCCATGTGGCCAGGTAAGCTTGGAAGTCTTTTTACAAGGCTTTTGGTCAGGGGCATGGTTGCCATTGGAATTTAAACCAAGTAGCCAGTATTTGACTTTGGATACCTCAGGAGTCTCACAGGATGCCCAGGGTGCTGTGTACTTGTGGATTGCAGGGTAACTGCCAGATGTCTGGAGGCATCTGGAGATGTGTTTCTGCAGCGGATGGTGTAGGTCAGTGCATGGTACATCTGCAGTAAATCAGCATGGGATTTGCAGTCAACGATTTAATCAAAAGCATAGCATGTATTCAGTAAGCCTGATATTTCCTGGAAATGCCAGCCTAACTGTACTTGCATGGCATTGTGCTTTTGTTTCTCTGGAAAATCTGGACTTGATGGAACAGATGTGACTTTCAACATTAAAGGTTGTTTGTTTTTTTTTCTGAAACCATCAAGCTGGAAGACCAAAAAGTGCTGAGCTGCCTCTTTTCTTCAGTGTGCTGGCTCCTGTAGATCTCATTTCTAGAACTATAACTTTGCCCTTTGCCAGTCTGTATTTGGAATGCTGAAAGTGAGCTGAGAGCTTTGCTAGCAGACAGAGGACCTCGGGAGTTATGTGCAGTGCTGAATGCAATGTTGAATAAATTCCAGCTCCTGAATAAAAATTGGAGGGTTAAATGGTTAAAATGGAATAAATGAGGTGATGAAATGTATGTCAAATACCAGTATTGGAAAAAAATGGTAAAATGACTAGCTTAGCTTTGGTACCCCAGGCCCTGACAGAGGCAAATTATGATAGGAAAAAATAATGTACGATTTTGTAAGGATTGTTTCACAGTGCCAATAGCCTCAAAAAAAAAAAAAAGAAAAAAAAAAGATTTTGTAGGCAAACTATATTTAGCATCTCGAAGCTTTTGAAGTGTCAATATTTCTCGTCTGGTACGGTTTGTATCTATGAAAGAATATAAATGTATAGGACTCAGGTCACTTAGTAAAGCAATAATCTCCAAATTCTCCTAAACCTGTTTTCAGATGTTTTAATTAAGATCTGACTTGCTGAATTTTTAAAAGATCGGGGTTATGTTTCTGAAGATAGTAACTTATTTGGACCAGAACCCAGTGTTTAAGAGGTAGTTAGCAGCAATGGAACTTATCCTTTTTTTTAACTTTTATTGTGTCAGTTCAATAGTAAAATTTTCAGGCATCCCCATTGTCTCTATGAATAGAAGCAAGTTGGAATAGGTCAGCACAAAAGAAAATAAGGTGCGTTATTTCTTTGAACTGGGTAACATTTGTGGCTCCTCCTTTTCCTATGAGTAAAATCAGTCTGACTCCGTTGGCATGAGCAGGAGTATGAAATCGGCCTTCTCTCTATGGTTATGGGATGTGTGGTGGGGGTAGCCTTGCTCCTCTGCTCTGCAGACCTATGCTGCTTGAGAGCCTGCAGGTGGCAGTAAATTTATACTGAAGTTATTTAACAGTAGTTACAGAATTTTCCGTCTGGATTCTGTTAGGTTTTTTTCACTCGGTTTCTTTTAGTTGTTAGCAGTACTACAACTGGTTTTAATCCTCATGCATACTATTTAAGGGGTATTTGGAAAGAACAGATAGTACCCGGAGTTCTAAAGAAGGATTATCTTCTGCGACTGTATCGTGAAAGAAAATTTCTATGTAAAGGCTTAGGAAGGAACTGGAATGGAGGAGATGCTTTCTAGTTGCTATAGAAACAAAATATGTAAAAAAAAAAAAAAAAAAAAAAAAAAATAATAAAAAAAGAATATATTACGGCTTTTACACCGATGAAAGACCTTAGGAAAGGCTGGACAATGAGTGTTTAATGCTGCAACACCAATCCGAGAAATAAGCAGGGTTCAGATTTATTTTTCTAATGCAGATTTCGCCTACTGCATTTTTTGTGCTTTTGATTAACTAAAACCAAACCTGTTTTGTTTCCTAACGTAAATTAGAAAAATGCGTGTCAAAAGGACTTTTATTTAACCGCAGAGTTAAGTGCCGCAGGTTTAGGATAGATTTCAAATGTGCTAGTAGTTAGTGCCAGCTGCCAGAAGAGGGCACTTTAAGGTGGCTCATGAAATGCGATTGACTTAAAGTTGAACTCCTCAGAATTTTCTTTTTCTATTTTGTATCATCAAATTTCACTTTTTAAGGTTCAGCTTAACTCTGAAGGTGACGTCATTCTGCTATTTGTAAATGTAGTAGGAACATTTCCGTGGAAGGATCTCTTATTAAGCATGGATCTAGATGTGTGGCTACTGGAGGTAGATGGAAATTTGAATTGGATGGAAATTTCTATTTACACTCCTCTCGCCTCCCTCACCCCCATAAATATATATATATATTTATCTAGAGAGAATGATGGTGTATGATTCTTATCTTTATTGTTCAGAGTGAAGGAAAGGAAAGAAGACTAAAAGAAATCCTGCACTCAAGATCACTGTGTGATTTCAAGTTGAGGTAACTGACAAAACATGGCTAAAATATTGGGATCTAGGAAGACAATGTTTACCTTGGAAGTACTTTATGTGGTACATCTGCACTTTCTTGCCAGGCTTCTATGTGAAATGGATCTGTTTTATCCTTTCTTACACTCCTTATGAGCTCATTGCCTGCCTTGATTTTGTGCATCTGTTCTAGAGACAGCTCTGCTGCAAGGGTCAAGTGTGTCCTGTATACTTGCTCACTCAAGACCAAAAGGGAAATAGCCAAAAAAGGAGAGAGAATCTCAGATGTATTTTTCTCAAATATGTTTATCAGACAATGTATTTGTTATTACTAGAAATTTTGTATTACCACACAATAATGCAAAATAGTTACAATTTACTTCTCTGAAATTATTAACAACATGCTCCTATGTTATGCTTCAGTGATGTGTGTTCAGGATCTGTAAAATACCAAAATCCTAATTTTCTGTGGTTAGCATTACACTGTTGCTCTTATACTTACTTATGTTATTACAGATTACCCTTTAAGCCATCTACTTCCTAAAGTCTGAGACAATTGTCTGTTTTCTTTATATCTGACTTTCTTTTAACCAACCAAGTAATTTCCAACCTTTCTTATCTTGGTAAAATGCCCACAAAAATAATTCCTCTTAAGTTTAAACAGCTCTTGCTTTTTTTTAGCTGCAAAGTCACAGCTGAAGTATTGCAGTCAGGATATTTATTTGATGACCAACATGGTCACTCCAAAGCAGTTGGTGTAGCTTCTATGGCAGGTACAAAACTGTGTGCTAAGTAGAGCTGTGCCATGGTGGCTGAGAGGGAAAAAAGAAACTGGGGTGTAGCTGTGGGGTGTAGCTGTGTTGAACGCCAGGCAGCTGCTGCAGGAGGCTTCCTACTGCCTGGTTTCAGTTGTGTGTGTTGTAGACATGGGAAATGTGCCAGAAGTAGAAGAGTGCTGGCCTCGGAGGGATCCGTGTCAACTGAGGTGGATGCTTTGGGTGTGATGTAATTGGCAACTGGTAATTGTAATTTATCTCTGTCTGGTAAAGAATTACAGGTTTCCTTTTGGTGTAGATGAATTTATCTGGTGGGCTATCTTGAAAATAACTGAACCTCAGTTGCTACTGGTAACATACAGACAGAGTTTGTTCTTCGTTTGAGACATGTCTACAGAATCATTCCTCTTCTCTTCTGGTCTTGACAATGTGAAATGTAACCATAACTTTGATTTGTGTTTCTTCTTCCCAAGCTTCATTAGAATAAATATTGAGATAATGTCAACATGCCTTTATAATCTAGTATTTCTGAGTCTTGAGACAAGGTCAAATAGCTGTTGAATATTTAAATTCTAAATACTCACTACATGCCTTTCAAATACATTCCAAAGGAGAAAATGTTGTTATAAACCCATTTGGAGAAAAAAATTATGGATGGTGTCCAAGAAGAGTGGGGGCTGGAAAGGTATTTATTTTCAGATTTCATCAAAAGAGGAAAAGATGTGGCAAAGAGTATGAAAATCTGATCTTTTAAATGGAGCTATGTAGTACTTCTTACATGTATTCTTAAATGTCAAGGGACACCATAGTATTTTCTAACATATTCTGCTTCTTTAACCGGGATGCTCACACTGACTTCATCATGGGAGGGATTTGTACCAGGAAATTTAGTGCAAAGTATTAACCAAAGTGAGACAGTAGCTAAAGCACCAGTGTCTGAGATTTGGTGCTGTTGACATTCCTGGCACATCTGGGTTACATCTTCCCCTCTTCAGTACCTGTCCACACATGGTGTGTGTTAGAATTTGGGATGTTGTAGACACCTGCACATAACAGTTCCATCTGTGTGCTTGCTCTTGCCTCAAAATTTTGTAAGGCTTTGCTCCTTGGCTCCTGAGGTTTGGCTCTTAATGTCTGCACATGTCTCTCCCCACTTGTAAAACCACATTTCCCCAGTGGGAAGCCTTGAGGTTAAATGTGTTCAGCACTGTTTGCATAATTTGGTTGTGGAAACCCTAGAACTAACAAAAAAATAGCCAGTTGTATTATACAGAATGTATTCTGAGCCCAGCACAATGAACAAGTTATTTTGGACTGAAGACTATGAAGCAGGATCCAGCTTTTAATCATACAGAGATTATTTTGTTGGAATGATTATTGGATTGAAATACATGAGTGTCTTGAACGAGACAAAGTCTGTGCATGGTATGTAAGTGATAGCTGGCTGTTTTCATTTTTTTACCATTTTAACAGCAGGAATCAAATCACAAATCAGTTTTGTAAATGCATAGTTTCTGCTTCAAGAACTCACTTGTGCTGACCAGCCTACAACACAGCACCTGTGGAAGAATTTGTGAGATGCTGTGATAAAATGTACTATTAATTGAAAACATGGTTACTAAATTCTTGGGTTTTCCCAGGTTCTTTAATTCTCTGGTTGTGTGGTCTTGCTGCTTGTATGACTGAAGTATTTGTTAAATCTCTAAATAGAAAGCCAAGGAAAGATTTTTGGGCTGAAATGATGCCCCTTTTTTTTTTTTTTTAATGTTTCCCTTTTAAATAATTTGAGATGCATATAAATATTCCTAATGATTAGGCAGTAGTCAGCCAATTCTAACTTGCCTACAAATGAACCATTTTTAATCAGGCTCTATCATAAAAATTTCACGTGCAACTTGGAGAAAGCTGTTTCTCATTTTAAATGATGCTCTTTCTTTGTGGTTTTTTGTTTGTTTGTGTTGTTGTGGGGCTCCTAAGGGGTGTGGGTATAAATAGCCCAGTATTGTTGGAAATAATATAAAATAAAAATATTTTCCTAGCCATGTAGGATGCAGGATGTGGATTGTTTTATTATTTTACTTTGAAATACAAGAAAGATTTTTGATAGAGTAGACTAAACATATCCCATGCATAGTTTAACCTATGAAAGAGGCCATCACAGCCAGGGTTATCTCCTGACACCTGAAATCAGGCTTATCTCATTCTCTCCAGTTTCAACATTGGAAGCATACTTCACCAGCCTGTTGTTATCAATCACATTTGGTGATAAGAATTCAGAAAAATTTTCAGGATCACCATGTTTTGGGATTTGGTGTCCCCTCATTGGAAGGAGTGATTCCAGTGTGGGTGGGCAGCCATTTTCCTGGCCCTGAGACTGCAACCACTGCAGCCAGGACTGGGCAGGAGAAGCACTCCTATTGCTTTAGAGACAAGAGACAGAACATACTATGGCTGATGGAAGAGGAGCAAGAATGACTTTAAGCCTCCACCTTAAGGTGGTCTTCTCTGCCTCCTTCCTTAGAGAACCTGTTCTCTCTTACCCACAACTTCCCACACTCTGTAGCAACTTTCTCTGAAACCTCATGCTGCCTTTTCAGATGTAATTAAAGCTGATGAAGTTCAGAGGTTTTAGAGTGACTGGACTGATAGACAAACAGGTGATATAGTTGCATAAATCTAATTTCCTTAGAAAACTAAGCTAGGTTTTATATAAATAAATATAAATATTTATAATTAAATATAAATAAATTTTATATTTAATATAAAAATAGTGATCAGGTGAATCAAGGCCAGGGGTGGTAGGATCTTGTTTCTTTTGCATCTTTGTTCATAATTTTATAATAAATATTTTATAATATTTTGTGTCAATTGTCAATTTAATCACAAATACTTATACTGCTGCCTGATATCCTGCTGTCTATTATTGTCCTCTTGGGATTCCATGGCCTGAAAGTTGCCACAGATTATGTAATTTTTTTTCTAAACTGCTAAACTGCTAGGAAGTTATCTAATATAATCACACAAAGAGTCTTATATGTTAGTATTATTTTAGATTTTTCTATGCATGTGTAGGAACTTAATTTTTATGGGTGGTGCAAGACATTTACGTATGTGTAATAGATGCCAATTTTCTTCTGGATTTTTTCCAGTGCCATGAGGACTTCAGCAAAGCAAAAAGATAAACAGGATTTAGGGATTTGCACCTTGGCCAAGCAACAGCGGATCCCCGTCTGCACCAGGAACACCAGTGGGCGTGCTCCATGGCACTGGTGACCCCAGCCAGGAGATAGCTGTGCATCAAGGAGCTGGTGAGCCACATCACAGTTAACCTGAGAAGCTACAGGCCTGTGCTGCACTGATTTAGCAGCTTCTGGATTGTGTTTATAGCTTTGCTTTCAGGCCAGAATTGAGCTGCATGTACACCTTGGCCGTGGTGTGAATGTTGCCAGTGAACTCTAATGATGGAGTGTGCTGGCAGCTCCTGTTTGGTACCAGTGCTTACACCACCCTCCTGTCCTTGTCTTTAGCTGAAAATGTGGCAACAAGTTCTCCTGTGAACATCCATTTTGTTTGATGGTCTAAAAAAAATAGAATTGTTTTAAGAAAATCCCATAAAAGCCTAAAAGCTCCAAAGGGGGTCGAGATACATGCGGCATGCTGTGCATTGACTGGATACGCTGATCCTGTGCAGCTCAGGGTTCCCAGCAGCTGGAGAGATGTAAAATCATCTATACTATCCTCTGCTTTTTTATAGTATTAGCTCTACTAAATGATATTTTAAGTGGTACTTCCCAGAGTCTGAGTGCCTTTGTTATTTGGATCATAAAAAACCCCAGCATCTCTTGGTGCAAAGCAATGGCATGCTGATTTTGAGGGAGAGATGTAAAACCAAATGATACGAGTCTCTGTTGCTGGTGTGACTTGCAGATGGCAAATAAAAACAGAATAGTACTACTATAGTTGGTCTGAATGCCTGTTATTAAATTCCAGATTAACTTTTGCATTCCTGGAAGGTCTTCCTGACATGAAGTAGTATTACAGAGGTATAAAATCTGCTTGTGTGGGTGTGCAAGTGGTGGAGGATCAGGCTTCTGGTGTTTATTGAAGAAGGAGAATTACCTGCCATCTGTCAGATATTGTATTTAGATCTTCTCTACTGTTGCAGTACTGAAGCTTCTCTGACTCTGTGTTATTGATAATCTTCCCTCCAAGCTGAAAGGTACAGGTGTGAACTAGTTGAAATTGCTGTTGGCTTTACATGATAAATAATTTTCCTTTTAATGTTTTGCGTAAGATCTATCTAGGAAAGCTATTGGAAAGTTTTCTTAGAGGTCTGCAATTTAAAATAGAAATATTTGGGAGATTTACACACAAAAATGGAAAGTGGTGAGCAATGTGACTAGATGTGAAGTGTGTAGAAGGGTAACTTTTCTGTGAATTCAGGGTTGGGTATAAACATCTGGAGGACTGCGGAGCCCTTCTGGCCAATACAGTGGCTCAAGAATTACATTTTCTTCTCTGATTTATTGATCAGCTATACCAAATCCTCTTCACGGTTTGCCACTGTGTCTTGTGAATTCTGGGGCTGGTATGGTGAGAGAAATGTGAATTGAATTCTCCAGTGCTCAGTGCCTGATTAAACGTGTCTCAGAGGATAGCCAGGCACATGGAGCTTTGTGGTCCTTGGATAAGATTCCAGAGAAAACCCTGACTGCACACTTTTAAGAGCTGCATAGGAAGTTGGACTGCAAGGTTCTTGATTTTGTGGAATGATGGAAGTTTCACAGTAGCTCTCTCCAACAAAAGTAGTGAATTAAAAGTGAATGTATGAATGCAAATTGTACACTAGCATTTGTGTATTTTCCTTTTAAAATGATTTAATTTTCTATTTTAATTTGTGTGTAGTGAACCCTCACTTTTAGCAGGTTTTATCTGCCAATAATTTGTCAACATTCATGTCCTGTAATCCAGAACCATAAATTTTGTGCTTTTTTGAATGAATGTGTGTGTGGATTTCTGGTATTTTGAGTGTAACTGGATACTTGGTTAAAATAAGAAAATACGATACTCTCATTGTGCAATTTCCTTGCAGCTGCAGATACCAAAAAATACTCAACCAGTGAAAGTGTATTCAATCTCTTTACTGTACTGTGGCTGTACAAAAGGGAAAACATTTACTAGTACTTGCTCAGTGTAGTGTAACAGTCTTGTTTTAAAGGCAGCTCCAGGAGAAGTGAACAGTGAGTGGGACAGAATGCTAATAAAGGCATTTTTAGCTAAATTTGCTCCACTACTAGTATGATCCACTAGTATGATTAGGTTTTCCTGGGTTTTTGTAAAAAGACACTGGAATAATTCCCTGTGTTTTTGTCTCAGGTATAAAAAGCACATAATAGCTCCAAAACCAAAGCTGAAAAAATCCTCCAAAGGGGAAGGTACTTTTGGGTTTTTGTAAAAGTTGAAGATTATTTTTTACATGTAATGATTCTTTTCAAGGCAAACTGTTTCATGGTATAGAAGGCTTTGTTTTTTTCTAACAGCAGAGAAATATACTTGTCTATTCTCAACAAATATTTTTGAGTGCTAAGTAATAAAAAGAATCAGAACAATCGTCATCTTTTGGTCTTGGCCCTCCACAGTTGCCAATTGCTGATGTCAACCTGACTACCTGGGATCTGATACTTGGTGTGGCTGAAGGTATCACATCAAGTATGCATAAGGAATGTGAGTATCAATGCAGTGCATGAGGGTAAAGCAGAGAAATAAATGTACTGTTCTCCAGTGTGTATCTCCATTTCCCTCTGCTACTCCTCTTCCTTCAATTGTGTATGTCCTAACATAAGAGGTTGATGTTGTCAGTGAAAGCCAATTTAAGTGGCACTTTCTGACTTCTCCATGTGGGTTTTTTTGTTTGTTTGACTGCTTTGGTTTCATGGGGTTTTTTTGTTTGGTTGGTTTTTTTGTTTTGTTTTTTCCACTTGGGTTCATTGTATGAGACCTTGGCACCTTACTTTAGCTGGAATTTCAAAAAGCATCTTTTTCTTCAGGTTTAGCCCTTAGTGCCTTAGGTCTGGAAAAATTTGTTCTGAGCAATGAGGCATTATTGAAAGTCTTCTGCCCTGAAATCACTGGATATTTATGAGAATGAAGTTGTTAAAAGTGAAAGATATTTGTAGTCCTATGCCAACCTGCATTACGCTCTTATTGATCTTTCCTTTAGTTTTCTCTTAGTCAGTTGGTTCAGACCTTTTTTTCAGTTTTATCAAAAAATTGCACAATTATTAAAAAAAAATGTTCAGAGGTAGCTTGGTAATAATTAACTTTAACAATAATGGTTTAAACTGCTAAAAAAAAGAATTAATATCGAGAAAGCATGGATGCTTATGCATGTGCACACATACACCAAGGGATTATTGCCTTTTCAGTTATGTGGCTGCTATTCCAGAAAATCAAATGTTATGTATGCTAAATCTGAAGAGACAACACTTTGTAATCCTCATACCTGGCAGTGGCTGTAAAGTATACTAAAAATGGCCATTGCTTATCTCAGCCTAGAATATCTGTTCCAACTCTTTTGAACTAAAACTGCAGTCTAACTGAAATTGTCTCATCTGGTGATGTTTTTAATTTTGCTCATAAGAGCTGTGCAGTAGGCTTGGGGTATTATATCATATAAATTAAAATTAATCTCAAATCTAAGTCTTCAGAGGAGAAAGATGCAGTTTTACATGTTGTGTTAATCTTTATGAAATTTCCTAAAGTTTCACCCTACATTGCTTTCTCCTCTTTCTATCTGTCTGCTCTGAGAATGGAACAAGTTATCTTGCTAGAAGGGGGGTTTTGATTGGCTGGTTCTTTTTTCAGTATTTGACCTGCTGGAATTAAAAGTAAAGCTGCTGAAAGGTAAAATAAAGTAAAAAATATTTTCTTGCTTAAGTCCGTTCATAAGGCAACCTTACCAAATATATTACTGTGATTTCAGGGTCCTGTTTGCCCCTAGTTTACTCATACAATTTTCAGAGAATGTGAATATATGCTAATTATGTAAGTTAACTATTAAATCCAAGGTTTTCTATCTTTCTAAGAAAAAAGGACTGCAGAAGCCTCAGAGTAAAAAAGGTGCACAAATATCGAGCATTCTCGTTGTCTCGTTCTTTTTTGTCCTGTGCTCTTAGTTATCCATGGCGTCTCTCTGATTAGATTTGAAACCTCAAACAATTCTCACTGACATAGTAAAGATTTAAAAATACAAGCACAAACATTAATTGACTTCTAGTCTGTGTCTAGTCTTATTGTATACAACAGACAAGTATTTAAAAAAATGTTATATGGTTATTAAGACATTTTAATGGAAAACAGCTTCAATCGGTAAATCTAAATCTAGTTTCTGTTTCTGAAGATTCCTTTTTTTTTAACTTTTTGCTTCATGCTGGAAAAAAAAAAAAAGAAAATCATGTTGTAGTATAGCTCTTTTTAAAACAGAGGGAACACTACTTTGTATTCGTTAGGAAAACTGTGAGCCTAATGTAAAATGTGTACAATCTGCTAAAATAAAAGCTTCAAGTGTTGTTAACCAAGGAGGCATTTTCTGCTTCAAAATACTTCATAAATTCTAGTTCATGTCTCGTGGAAGAGGCCAAAAATAATATTATGGCACAACTGTGTTAGGGAAGCACAAGTCTAGCATTCCAGCAGAATTTACTTTACAACACAGCCACACAAATGTGTACTTACTGACATGTGTAAATGTACATGTCTGTACAAATACACCAGTGATGTTTTTCTCATCTGAATGAGAAATCATCCCTGCTGAATGTTTCCTTGTTGTTCCAGGCTGCTTGTGACACAGTGAGCATACTGCTTGTAAATCACAGATGTGGGTGAAGGAGTCAAACACAGCCACAGTGACCCTTTCTGGGCTCTAAACTCACAGGCAAAGACTCAGGCTGTGAGAGGGCTTTTTCCAGCAGGAGCTGAACGATACGTTTCAATACAATGTGGTGAGGGATATTTAGGTATGTTGTGTTCTTTTTTTTTTTTCTTTTTTTTCTTACCTTTAAGCAGTTTTAGCGTAGCTCATACTCCTGCCTTGCCCTACCTGTACAAGTTCAGCCTGTAGGCTATATATAGCCATATCTGACATTTTCTCATCAACGTCAGCAGAGGCCATGTGTTCTATGAATGGCACATCCCACTCCTGGGTGCAGTAGACCAATGTCTTGTGGAACAAATCCACATACATAACACGTTGGTAATTTGGAGCTTAGAACAGCAGTTCATTGCAATTTCATATTGGAAAATACAAAGAAGGAAAATGCTACATAATACTTACACTACAATTGATGCAATACACATTTTAAAAAATCCGTTAGTTAGTTAGCCACTGTGATTACATGAGCTTTTTAGAACATTAGCAGATGCATGTTTAGAAAAGAGCATTCTTTCCCCAAATCTGGTCTGTAAACAGATGGAATGATGGCGAATTTGATGAGTTCCTGGGTAGCAGCAGTATTTCCTTTTTGTTAGGTAAAAAGGAATCAAATGTTGCATATGTGCCTCTGTGTATCTTGTTTTTAAAAAAGTAAACTTAGGCAGTTACACTGAGCAATAAAATGTCACATGTTTCTGATCTTCCTGTCTAACATCAGATTTTGAAGACATCTCTTTGCAAGAAGGTGGACCCTGAAGGTGACAGCATCTGGAAATGCTGCTTGTTTTCCAGCAGGCAAGAAATCAACGGTGGCCTTTGCCCTTGCCCAGGGACTGAATGCTGAGGAGCAGGAGGATGTAGAGCCCAAATGCCCAATTGCCAGTTAGAGACAGTGTAGGAAACCATAGAAGGAATGTTTGTTTTTTCCCTGCCATTTGTGTCATGGAAATATTTTCTTTTTGCTTTCTCTTTACTAAAAGATACTTCATTGGTCTCATTATAGCTATAGAGTCTAAAGCTTTGAGCAGAATTATTTACTTAGAGAAAAATCATCTTTGATTGTATATATGAGCTGATACACATTTAAAGTTAGCTTGTCTCTCATCTCAAGCTGCTATGAGCTTATGAAATGAAACTAGTACCATTCCTAGATGTCCTGGTTTGAGCCAGGATAAGGTGATTTTCTGGTTTGTACTTTTGCTTTCAGCTAAGTTTCTTGTAAGTAGTTGCACTTGCTGAAATTAACAGAAGTTTCTCAGACAGTGTCTGCTTCTAGGACTGATAACACTTGATGTTTATAGTTACTGCCAGAGACTGGTATGCAGACTCAAGGACAGTTCTCAGCTCTGAGGAAAACATTTTACCCTGCAGAAGGAGGGAGGAGAGGGGGATTAATATAAAAATCTGTTTTTCGGTTTAATTGCCGGGCCAGTGTCAAACCGTGACACTAGATAACAGAGCTCTTGCAATGTACTGGGCTTACTATAAAATGGTAAGATTTCAGAAATGTATTAAAATTGACAAATCCTAGAACTCTGGTAATATTTCAGAGAAATGTCTGCACCACAAAGCTATGTATATGTCGATCTCTCTTAATCCTAGACACATACTTTTCCTTTTTATATGTGTTTCATTTTAACAGACAGTGCACAGGGCTGTAGTTCAGCTACAAAACACAAGAAAAAGTTGTGCGACACAGGTATCCTGCTGGATGACTTTTGGCTAGGCTTTGTTTATTTTTATTTATTTATTTTTTTATCTGTTTACTGTATTTTAATTTAAATTTTCATTACAGATTTGTATTACACTAATTGCATTATCCTGCGTAGGGCAATGTATGTACTACACAGTCAAACGCACGGCAATAATTGGTCCAGGAATGATGAAATGGTGCTCTTCTAAATCCCAACAATTTGCTTGGGGTGAACAAACCCAGCAGTCTTGGTATCCTATTAATTTTCAGTCTTGTTTGCCGCAGAATCACTGCTTTCTTGTCAGCCCAGTGCAGTGCTTGGAAAAAATCCATTTGGATGTCATGAGTGCAATTTCAATGGGCTTAGCAAGCACAACTCTTCTTTAACTTATCCTTTCTTTTCTGTTAAGACTCATGGAAAGAAGATATTCTTTGAGCAAGGGTGTCTCCAAAACCCATCAGAACGCATCACAGGGGAAAGTGTATCTGAAGCCAGTGCTGTGTCCTGAGATTTGTGCTAGTGTGGTTATTTGTGAGTGACAGATGCAAAAGAATGTGTGATTTAAAGAGGCAGGTGTTGAAGGAGTGAGAGGAGTAAGGGGAAAGAGTGAATGACAGCCAAATACTCTGATGGAAAGTTGCAGAGCTGGAATGGTACTAACTGTCCACCAATAGTACTGCCAGCAGAGAGGTTTCCTTAATCCAACCTGCTGAGCTAGATGATCTCTTGAAATCTATTTCAGCCCACTATTTTTATGATCTCATGAGACAATATCTCACTATTTTGACAAGTACTAAAAGTCCTGTTCTGTCTCCTTTCTCTGTCTTACACAGTCAAGTGACTAGGACAGGAGAAAAAAAAAAAGAATAAAAAAAAAAGAGGTTTGATTAAAGTTCCTTGCTCATAAGAGCAGAGGTTACTGCTGCTCTCTGCAAGAAGAGAGAAGTCAGGAGCACATCTGTGTTCCTGTTGGGTGCTGATGGGAAGTGAGGTGGCAGACAAGGAGATCGTGGGGTAAGAGGTATCACCACTCCCACCCCCCAAGCACTGCAGGAGGAGATAATGGAGGAAATTTTAGACACTGGAGGGGAAGTATCATGGAAGTTGCAGACTAAATGGAATAAAAAGGAAAGAGCATTATACTGCAAAAAGCATGTCATGGCCACAGTATTTACTTTCCTTTACTAGTTGTCTCCCTCCCTGGTGAAGTATATCTTTATAGTCCCTCACAATGGGAGTAAGGAGGCAGTGAGGGCCTTTCTACAGATTTAGTCAAGGACCTCTGCTACTACATGCTGGTCTGATTTTTGATCCCTGTGGGGTTCTCACATTCTCTGGTTTTATGTGAACAATTGGCATATTATAGAAGCACTGAAATGCTTTCCCCTTGCCTAGCTGGGAACTGGGCCAATGGTTTACCGAACTAAGGCAAGCTAGCAGAGCATGCTTTCTTCTAGGGTTGTTGGAAGAACTGATAGTCATTCTCAGACCTAAATCTTGCAAGACAGAGTGGATGGAGTCCTATACCTCCTTCTTTATTGGTTTGCACTGGAACTATATCCCCCAAATGCTATCATCTCTCAGCTACATAAATACATGGAAAACCCTTCTGGTCATCACATCTTTTCCACAGAGATGTGTGACCATTTGAAAGTATGCACATTTTCTTAAGAATTTTTTTGTGAGTGGTAGCAATCCAGACACATTTTTCCTACAAGTTATTCACAGGCATTCTTTTGCAACAGGTTTTTGGTTGTTAACTTTCTTTGCAGTACAGAATGGTCAAGGGTGTGCTCAGCCCAGATTTGACTGGAAAGCTGCTCTGGTCTGTGCTGATGGGAGCACTGCATCTCCCTTTCAGCCTGGAGCATGCCAATGTCCCATAATGACAGAAATTTTGTGCTTCAGACACTGAAAATTTGGAGATAATAGTTTTACAGTTGGATTTTGTTTATTTGTTTTCCACTGAATGCTGACAGTGTAGTAAAGGATTATTTTGCATTGTCAAATGCTGGGACAGAGGTTATTGTCTCAGCACCCATAGCAGTCGGGCTACCTGTGAATTCTTACAGCTTGCTGACTGCTTGCAAGTAAAGCCACATGGAAATGATCCCAGTCACTGCCAGTCTTCTCATAGAGGTTGTTTTAGTGGGGAGAGTAGCTATAATTTTCAACATATGAGCAATCTTTTCATTTTTTAAATTAACAGGCAGTTGTAAAGACTTTTAATTCAGGTAGCCCTAATGCAACTTTCTTAAAAAGAAGGCCATTTGCATTAAAGAAAGAGAATGTTTTCTCTTACTGCTTTTGTTCTGATGTCTTTTGAAGTGACAATGTATGAGATCCATGTAAAGCTTAAGTGCTCTGTATGATCACGAATGATAGTAAGTGGTTGACCCACCTATTATAGGATTTGTAAGGCACAGAACTTTTTATTACACAGTAATATCACACTAGGGAGAACTGAAGCTGCTACTTCCCATTTGAAATCTATTTTTATGCCATCTGTAAATTTTTAACACAGATACTCTTCGCTTTTTCATTAGAATAGAGAGAAGTAAATCTCGATCTTTTCCCCCATCTCTAAACAGTACCAACTAGCATTTCAGAAAATTATTCTGTCCTGGTTTTGGGTGTATTAAAAATATATTTAAAAGGATACGAGAAAATTGGTTTAGGCTTCTTTAGTTAACTGAATTATTCCTCTGAGTGTGTAAGGTGAGGCCTTACATGTACAACCTTCCAGTCCTTGCTATATGTTTGTTACCAGAAAACCTAATGAGGACACTTGGATGAAACAGAAGCAGCCAGCACTGTAAATGCTCATGTTTTGAAAAGCAATTAAGAGCTAGTAGTTATAATTTTTAGGATTTAAAAAAAAATAATCTGAAGAGAAATGTGATTCTATAAAACTGTTTGGCAGGTCCTTTAAGACCAAGAGTTGTGTAAAAAGAGCCATTGTGGCAGCTGGGTGCTGGAACCTACTGCTCATTCCTCTGGGAGAGGCAGCAGGTTCCTCAGTCTGCCAGCCATGCAGGGCAGCAGTGTGAAAGAGTGGCTTTTAGAAGCAGAGGATTGCAGATGTGGAAGGAGAAGGCCAGCTGTTAAATTATTGTTTGTGATTTTGTGCACATTTATAAAGGCATTAAAGACCAAGTCATACAAAGCAGCAGGAGTTTCTTTCCCGCTTCACAATTTAAAGTTCCACAGAGATCTGCTGGGCTTTTACAGTCACCAGTATACAGAGTGAAAGGAAGAGGAAATAATGAAAAGCAGGTGATTCTGCACTAAGTAGAAGCAGTTTTCTTTGGAGCAAATTAATTTGAAAAAGTTTGTAAAGGAGAAATTAGCTTCTCCTGGTGCTATCCTGCTATAATCTTTTAGGATACCCCTTTTTAATTGCATAGCAGCATTTAAGGTGAAAATATGAAAAAAATTTTTTTTGGATAACAAATCTCTGAAAGTAACAACTGTAATTAAACTCATTACAAAGTGTGTAATGAAGATAGGCACACCTTAAAGGACTCCTGAAGCTTGTAGGTTAGACCTCTTCTTAAACAAAATGTCTGTCAAATTTTCTGGAACTTGTGCACATTGGATGTGAAGTGGAAAACAAGTAGTAGCTCTTAGGTACTAGAGAAAATATTTATTTTATTGGGATATCCTTCATATATTCTTCTGTCTTTCAAGAACTCATAGAAAGAAAGCAAGAATGCATAAAGATTCACTACTGCATAGAGTTTCATGGAAGGCGCATAGAAAACTTGGTGTAAATGGACAGATGCCTAAAAGGGCTCATTTGTGTCTTATATTAATTGCTCTATATTTTTACAGAATTTAAAGCAAAACACCTTTGTTTCACTGGAGCTGTCATATTGTTTTCGATAAGTAATAATATAGGCCACAGCCAGGTTGATTTAATGATTATTTGAAAATATCACTCTATTACATTTTTTATGTTAACAGCCTAAGTTTGGAATAGCTTTACTATGCATGAGTGAAGAACCCATCAATAAATAACACAAAGCATATTGAGACCATAGTAAACTAAAATCTTAGTTTAGTGTTTGTGTTGACATCTGTTGTTCTGTATTTGCAGTAATGGCATTTAAAGAAAGTTGCAGCAACTTAGTAAATTCTGGCAGTAAATCTCATGATGGAAATGGGAAAAACTCTCACATTAACCTTGGCTCTCTTTATCAACTCTATTTGTTATTAAAGTGGATTTTCCTTGCCTTGAAGTGGAGGAATGTTACATCTGTTGCTTCTGCAGGGCTGGCTATTGCCTAGTTCGTGTTTCTAGCCCACTGTTTCTCTCCTGTCTATTTAAAGTGCAAAGTGTCTAGTTCTGGGAACCAAGGGATTTAAACAACATCCAAAGTCCAGAAAAGAGGGTGGTTTGTTTTTCATTCCCCAGGGTGGGCTGCTAGAAACTACTGGGAATTTTCCCTCTTGCCTTTGTAGCGTGGTGCATATTCTTTCCTTAAAATCATCTGTAATATAAAAGCCTGTTTGCTGTGGTTCTGTATTTTGTGTGACTTGGCAGTCACGGTTTTTGGTTTCAGGTTTGTTGAGGAAAGCTTTCTGGTGACTGGTCTGTGTCTATGAGAGTGACTGCCTGTAATTGTGGGAACCACTTTTGGAAGGAGTCCTATCTCATCCTCCTTAACCACTGGAATTTCCTCCCAGCAGGGGAATTTTTTTCAAGGTTTTTTTGTTTTCTTCCCTTCTGTCTAATATGAACAATTTGAAAATGAATGCAGGTCTCTCGGCCTAACAGAGGAAGATGTCTGTTTGGTTCAGGAGTGTTATGTTTTGTGTAGATAGTTACTTCCCTTCTGATGCACATTTACCACCTACTATGAGGCAGCAATAGATGTCCATTGCTAAGTTACAAGTTGTTAATTAGAACCGAAGCTGTGGCAGTTCTTTGCTTTGGATCTGCTTTGCAAATTCACTTTGTATAGATGTTGCATTCAGAATTCTTAGGAGCCCTGTTTTACTGTGCTGTTTTTTCTCCAAAACATTCGAGATGCACATTGTACTTGTGAGAAGGAAAGATATTGACAGTGGATGAACTCACATAATGGGTGTGAGTTTAACTGTATTTTTATTTTATTTTCTGTAGTAAATCAAAATAACTTAATACAACTTAAAATAATTTATCATGTACTCTAAGACTTAATTAAATGGCCTAATAGTGTGCCCTGTGCAGTTTCTGAATACCAGAACTTTCCTTTCTTGCTTGCAAGGTCCATTCATGCAGCTCAGGAAAACGAAAGGAAATTATTTACGTGTACTTGTTGAGGAACTAAGTTTTCTGCTTCACACAAAATGAGACTTTAACGTTGCCTAGAGTTGGTGTGAACAGTAAAAGTAAGAGGAAACAAAAAAGTCCTTCGGAGCTCGGTTCAAGGGGGTCTGACACACTACAAGAGAGCCACATGACATCTGTGCATTTTTCTGTAGGTTAGCACTGGAGAGAGGATAGAATTGCCAGGAAATGTTGCCCCGTGATTTCTGTATTGAAGTGGCTGCATCTGTGCCACCTGTTGACGACATGATTGGAGCATTAGTTCTTGCTCTGCCTTTGCACTATTGATAACTCTGCTTAACATCACCACAGGGGAGGCTTTGTTGGAGGCTGCAGTCACTTCGCCTGAGCAATGGTGTACATTGGCTCCTCCATTCAACTCTTTTTTTCCGACATTAGCGCATTTGAATGGGCCACCAGTGAAGCCATTCAGTGAGAACATGCAGCGGGGCTCCTGGGTGGCCCGGGGCCGGGCTGAGAACCCCCGTTAATGGACTGCCAGCCGCGGCCCATTGAGCTCCATGAACTCGGTGACCAAAGAAAAGTGAGACAAAGATGTCCCTTAGCGCAGCGTGTAGGTCAGCTCCGGACAAAGGCAGGCAGTGACCAAGCAAACCGGTTTGATTACTCCACTGAAAAGGGGACGCCTACCACCATGGCAGCTCTGCTCCCGCCGGCGCTGCGCACCGCACTGCCCCGCGCACCGCACTGCCCTACGCTCTGCCCTGCGCACCTCACTGCCCTGCGCACCTCACTGCCCTGCGCACCGCACCGCACTGCCCTGCGCGGCATCCTGCCTGGCGCCTGCGGTCCTCCCCGCCCTGCGCCCGTCGCTTCGGAGTGGGAGTGCATCGGGGCTGAGGACGCAGCTCAGTTCCTGATCTACTCCGTGCGGGATTTGCGTCCCCTTTGAGTTTGCAGTCGGCATAATTATTGCTGCAGGTTGCCGATGAACATGCACAAAGCCCGCTTCTGTATTGTTCACCTCTGTAGTGCGTACACGTTTGTGCGTATGTGAAAAGCCAGCAGCATCTAAGTGGATAACCTGCATAATTAAACTTCTCTATTTGTGCCTATTGTTTTGATAAGGGTAGCAATATTTTTCAAACCTTGCCCAAAGATTGGTGAAATCAAGGTGGAAAGTGGCAAACACTGTGGTGCTACACTCTCCTAAATAACAAACATGCTCGATAAGAAAATCCCCTTCTGTTGAAAGAGGTGATGAAGGGATTTCATTGCATTTTGCCAGTGATTACAAAATATTGGTTTCAATTTTGTTTTGTTTTGGCTCTAGCTTGCAACTGCTGGAACTAGCAGCGACGGTTTCCAAAACTACTCAGTTAAGTCAGCATGGCACTAGGTGGTGAGAGCTGTTCTTCTCAAAGTTAAGGAAAATGGCTGGGGGCAGTTTTCAGCTCTTAGCCCTTTACTAGGCTATGGTTAAGATTGTCTGATTTGGATCTGTAGCTTAACAGCCACTGGGTGGCTTCGAATAGGGAGAGTATGCAAGTCTAGCCCTGTCCTTGCATCTTTGTGTGCTCCTCCTGAAGTTCTTTAGGCAAGAGATTATGGTTTTAATGGGTTTTATGGTTTTTATTTATTTATTTTATCCTGAACGCCAAGTAGATGTTGTTAGCTCAGCTGTCGAATTTGCTCAGTTGATGAACTGATGTTCATCTGTTTGGATCTTTGCTTTTAACCTTGTGAAAATATCCCTCAAAAATTTGTATGGGTGATATATGTCCCTGCAGTTAGTCCTATCTACTTCGTATTATATTTTCTCCATGTCATTAGAGAATAATAGAATTGTCAGGGGTGGAAGGGACCTTTAAGATCATCTAGGTCCAACCCCCCTGCCATGGGCAGGGACACCTTCCTCTAGATCAGGTTGTCATCATTCCTCACTTGTTTTAGGAAAAACCCTTGAGACTGAGCTGTCTGGCACTCAGAAGTTGTGTACTTTCTTTGTAATCAATCTCCTACAGATCTATCCTTGCCTCTCCTAGATCAGGATGCATGGCTTCAGGATGCATGAGTTTTCTGCAGCAAAAGGCAATGTGACAAGCTCTCAGTTTCTTGTAAATAACAAATTTCCATTTTTATTGAAGATGAAGGTCAAAACAGAAACCTGTGATTTTCTTTCCTTGACATTTTAATACCTTTCAGCAAATATTCTTTTTGAATATTCTTTTTTTTACTTTTGTGTTTTTACTAAAATTAAGACAAAGTGAACCTAGCCTCAGAGACCTTGGAGACAAAACAGGGTATATGTTGATGTAGAGTTGGGGGCATGTCTGTGGAGGGGGAGGATGCTAAAGCAGTGAGAATTCATTAAAAAATACTGTGGGTGTTTCAACTCCACACTTCATCGGTTTTAAATACAAACTGTGGTTTGTAAGACATAGAATTCTAAGTCACAGTATGAGGAGAGAATTCTACAAAGAAAAGACATGACGTAGAAAGAAGTCCTTCGTAAATGCTCTGGTTGGTTAAAAAGATGAGGGACCAAAATAAAGGCAGAGGGGGAGCCAGGTGAGATCCAGGACCAAAAAGGAGGAGAGAGTTCAGCCTGATTTGCTCAGAAAAGATTAGAGAGGTGTAATTAAAAAACAATTTTGTGGAGAGTAGCAAGTATGACTGAGCCAGTGAGTCATCTGTGGGTGTTCAAGCACAGATTTCTAACTTCTTAGAGCTGTTTTTTTAAATGATAAAAGTATTTCCTATGTTACACAGTCATCAATGACATTGCATGTGTTTTGGTGCCATCACAGCCATGATGTTTTACTGCTTTTTCAAAAGCAAACAAGAACTCAAGCAGCTAGAAAGTCCTTGAAAGAAGTTGGGAAGTCTCCCTTCACCTTGGTATGTTTAGTGGCTTCTAAGCAGGTAAGGTAAGATGAAGTTAAATCTCTCATTTTATTAAACACAAATAAGCAGTATGTGGGGACATGTGGTTCTGTGTGAGCAAACAGTAAATATGCATATTTATTTTTATGACTGCACATATATTGGAAACTTCAGATATACAGGAAGAAGAAACAGAAGACGTACGCACCTATTGCCTTTAGAGTGAGGTTTCAGCTGTCAAGAAAATGTTTCCCTCACATGGCTGCCAAAGCCTGTAGTGGCTCGCAACTGACCAGATCAGAATTGTTTGGGCCTAAGGCAAAGTGAGGATGCAAGGTTTTGTGCCAAAATGAACAAAAAAAACAGTATTAAGAGAAGCAAACAATGCAGTCTCTGGAGGGCAGCACACTACCACCTCCTGTGCCTGGATGTAACAGCCACTTCAGCTTCACACATCACCATAGAATAATTTCTTCTGCTTCCAAGTCTTCAGAAAACTTGGGTTTAATTTCACTAGGCTTCTTACCATAAGTACTTGTGATAATTTTTATTCAGTGATTATAGGACTATTTTACTTAAAAACTTGTGACCTTGTAAACATAACCAGTTTTACAGATGCTTTGCAGTACCTGTTTAATTCTTCTGTTATGCTCTTGTCTCCTGTGGTTCCCTCTTGTATAAAATTTGATAAAATTACGTTGATCAAAAATGGTCTTGGTTATTTTTCTTCTGCTTCCTTCCAGATCG
The DNA here is from genome assembly GCA_038090715.1 of Florisuga fusca. Taxonomy (NCBI): domain Eukaryota; kingdom Metazoa; phylum Chordata; class Aves; order Apodiformes; family Trochilidae; genus Florisuga; species Florisuga fusca. Next base: position 14,764,888 of record JAAWXA010000009.1, read on the forward strand.
TTTCCATTACTGTAAATGCTCCTGACATGTGGAAGAGTTCATTTCGATTACTATAAAGGGGCCTGACAAGTGGAAAAGCAGTTCTGGAGAAAGAATGTTCTTTTTTTGCTTCTTGACAAGTGGTTTCTGTATTTGGTGTTACAGGATCTCTTCTTCACCCATTACTGGAAGCTCAAAGGAGCAGTTTTTTCTTCTTGACACTCCATAAACCCTATTAGAATCAAATAGGTCTATAGGACCAGTGTGTATTTATTCCAGTATTACCAGTGACTGAGAACTGTGCAATGAACAAGGAAGTATCCAGGGGCTAATTTAATTCAGAATTTTCTTTGCTCATTAACTGTCCTGTGCTATAACTGAAAATGAGAATAGGAGAGTAAAGAAGAGAATTTCCATTTATCCTTCAACATATTTCACATCACGTTATGAAGTAGGAAACAGTGTTTTATTTGTAGCTGGGAGATGGTTTTAGTTATTAATTATGGCTCTCAAAGCTCTCAATGGACACACGTGAGTGCCCTCTTTGATTGGTAATTCTTATTCCTTGTGGGGTAGGGTTTTTTTCAGGAGAAAGTTTCAAAAGAAAGGAAAAACTTTGCCAGTTCCAGTGGAATTTGTTGAATTGGTTTTGGTTGAACACAAGTTTTAAGGTGGTAGGGAGCAGTCACAGGAAGAGCAAGGAGAAAACTCCTGAATCTGTTTGTCATTGGTACCCAAGATTGCCACCAAGAGTCTATAAACCTACATTCAGACCTCATTGTTGTTTGAGACAGGAAAGAAACTGGAACCCAGGTCTCATATGTCCCTGTAGAATGCTTTAACAACTAAACAGAAAATGTGTGTTTTAGAGTAGAAATCTGTGCCCTGCTTAATCTTGATTTTTTGTTTGTGTTACAAAAATTTTTAAAAACTCTTTGGGAATAGAAGAGAGAGATTAGACATTCAATCACTGTTCTGGGATACCTGTGTTTCAGTCCCTGCTCTTGGATGTTGAATTTTTTTTTACTTTTTAATATGAATCAGGGTGGCTCCAGCTGGAATCACTAGAGCATCTGATGGGTTCCTTGGAGACTTCTGTAAGTGACTGCTTTTGTGAAGCAGATAAATCATAGTTCTAAAATTGTGCTCTGAACTGCACAGGGAGAGGCTGAATCCTGAGTACAACTGTCTTCATCAGTGCTGGAGTGCCACTGTGGGGTCTTCTTTTCAGGTTTCTGGAGCATTCTGAAATGGTGGCTTTAATCCAAAGCATGCATAGAAATTTCGAAGTGTATACAAGTATAAATTACAGTTAAGCATAAATATATGATTCATTTTTCAAACAGATACTGAATAAACTGGTTTTACTAGAAACTACTATATTGTCTAAATTACATGAATAAAAAAGCAATCCAATGAAAATGGAGGAGGAAATCTGAAAATGGATTAATCATTTCTAGACCTTGAGTGAACTTTAGTATGCTGGAAAGCTTGGATGGCTTTCCTTAGTTCATGAAGGACACACTGCTTATTAATTTTTGTTGTCAGAAAGTGAGAAAGATGAGACAGAGACTTAAGACACTGTCCTCTTGAACAAATGGAAGACAGTAATTCTTTGCATAGCATTTTATTAGACCTTTAGAGGTCAAGAGAACAGCATCTAATTTAGGTAAACAGTGTGACATAATTGCATAAGGCCTTAATTTTCTTGTCTGTCATTTTTGCAAGCTCAGGTTAATTTGCAACACATAATCTGGGAAAAGAGACTGTTAATGCCACTAATTAAGACAGCTTCTGCAAAATACTGAGTTCTTTTGCTGGTTGTGCTGCATGTTTCAGGAGACCCCAAAACCCCATGCTTTTCTTCAGGACCTTTAAATCTGTTATTTTCAGGAGAAATCTTTCTCTTTGAGCAGCTGCAACATCTTCCTCCCTGGCTTCCCAGCCATATAAATGTGTCCCTCTAGTTCAAAATAAGTTCTTCTCAATCAGCTTTCACATCAATTTTAAGTCACCTTTGTGCCTACTAAATTCTTAACAGGGTTTATCACTTGGATGCTGGAAATTGCCCAGTATGCTAATTTATTAAAATATTTGAACATATAGCTCAGCTAATGAATATTGCTGCCTACCCTGCCATTTTTGTATGAAATGTAGGAGAAATTGTCTACAATATGTCTTCAACATAACCATTTGCTATGCTGTACTGCACGTAACATGGAGTTCTGTTTTGTGCAGGAAGACAAGCCTCTCATCAGCATGTGAAAGGTACAGATATTTTCTTCAGAAAATGTGATAGACTCAGCATTATTCTTTTCTTTAAAAAAATGTTGCATTTCAGTATGAAAAATTATTTTAAAATAATTAAAAATCGGATCATGTAAAAAGGTTCTGTGTATTTTATTTTGCGGTGAATATCCCTTTTGTTACAAGGGCAAGAAAACATAAAAGATGAAGTTTGCTTTTAAAAGTAGATTTTATCTGGGAGTGCAAACCTTAATATCCCCTGTTTAAGAGCCTTTTTTTCAATTGTGGAAATTTTCATTTGCTTATGGTCTGCTAGAGTATCTACTATTACACTCTTAAGAGCAAATTATTTAAAGGCTGTTCTGAACTGATACGCTTCAATATTGCTCCGTGGAACAGCTGCATATCTCCCTAACTTGGCCTTGACAACCACATTTGCCTGATCAGAATCTCATTATTATTAGCTCATGCTATTCCAGGCTAGCATGTAAGGCCTTTGAATATAGAAAAAAATAAAGCACATAATGATACCTTAGATATTTTCATATATTTGGTTTTCTTTCAAGTGTGACTTACTCTGTTTTTCCAAGATTTATAAAGTCTGATTTTTAGAATGGTTACAACTCAGACCCGTAATGGTTTTACTCCAAGTCATCACTGCATACATCTCAACTACAGCTCCATCTTCCTGTAGTTTTTGTCTGACTATAAGCTCTGGTCATGGAGTTTCAGAGAGAGATCTAAGTTTTACTTAGACTCTGCAACATGAAATCCTATGTTTAAACATACTGATGAAGTAGGATCAAGCACAATAGAACTAAGGATTTTATAAATCTAGGCCATGACATTTCTTTGTTGCTCAGCACAAATCTTGGCCGCAGAACTCTTTTTATTCAGAAGTAGTTTTTACAGACTACATCTTTAAGAGCATGTTGAGAGAGGACTTAGTGTTGCAAAAGCTGACACATGGTAAAGAAGATACTTGTAGAACATGTCAGAGAACAGAAGAAGGTTGTATAAAGGATCAAAAACTAGACTAGTGGCATGAGAGAAGCATGAAAATAGAGGTAGAGAGGGTTTGGAAAGGAGAACACGCAGCTGAGGACCTGGGAGTGGCAGACTGTAATTAGTATTGTAGGTAATTCAGTGAAGGGTGGGTAGGTAGCTCTCCTGGAAAAGAGTTTTTGATACCAGGCTCATTACAGTGGGAACCAGAGCAAGCAGGGTAAACCAGAAGTTATAATCTTGGTGAAAGCAGGGTTGCAAGAAATGACATTCTTAATGGAATTCTTACTTCCATTATCAGCTTTTCAAACACTAAATAGAAATATCTGTGAAATGGAAATCCTTCTGAATGCTAAGCAGCCATTAAAGGCAATTATTTTTGCAAATGAACCCACAAAACAAAGTTCCCTGATCACCTCAAACTGTGGCTTTCTATCACCCACAAATGCTGTTTTCATTTAAGCAGCCTTCCAGCAGGCAGAACCCCAGAAAATGAGAATAAAAGATTTAGGCGTATCACTGTGGTCATTGCAAGGTTTTTTCCAACTTGAGACTTTGCTGTCCTGGCTAGTTTGGATTCCAACTTGGCTCCAGCTCACAGTCGCAGCTTGGCACAGGTTTGGGAGGTGCAAGTCATTAAAAAATGCACAGGATAGCTCAGAGCAGCAGGCTATGTACAGTCTAGTAGTTGTACTTAGCATTAGATGCCTTGTGTCAGACCAAGAGCTTAATTTTAAGGAGAGGGTTGGTTATCTTCCCTGCTATGCTGACACGTCTCCTGCTGAAAAGCCAAAGCAAAGGATCCTGCTGGAACACCCAGTACCTGTCAGGACTCTTGTGAGGGGAACTGGATAGAGGAAACCATTGGCAAAATGTAAGATCAGTGCCCACAGCTCTAAGCTCTGGGAAAGTTAAACTTAGCCACATAGCAGGTCTAGAAGGAGCTGGTGCTTTATGTTTCTGTGAAAAGGCAAGAGTGTCTTTTATGTCAGGTGTAAGCTCATGCCTGGATTCAAAATTACCAGTCAGTCACAACCAACATACAGGCAAAAATTTGGACTCCACCACAGACTTGAGATGAACTTGCAAAAGGAGATGTGGGAAGAATTTTATTTCAGGTGTCTTTGGTCCGGGCTAGAGAGCAGCAGCCTTATGTGCAGTGTGGCTGAATACTGTACTTCTGGCCCAGCAGTGTCACTCACACCATTTCCTCTTGCAGCAAGACAAAATCCTTCAGAAAAAGGCTGTGACATCAAGTGCCATAAGGGCAAATGGGATATACAGCTTGGGTTCTGGCTTCTGCAATCCCCATACTGGCAGTCTGTGCCACACTCACTGGTGTTGCCTGGGCGTGAGGGCATGGAGGTGGCTGATGGAGAGAAACAAGGTTTATCCTCCTGTCTTTCATGGTTTCTTCAAGCCTAAAGACTCTGTCTGTGGACTGTTTCTGGTGAGGAGACAAGCTTACACCCTTGCAGGTGTCCAGCAAGGTACTTCCAGCAAGCTTTGTGGTGCTGTCATCAGGTAAGATAATAAAGTTAATGTATGATTTTGACAAAATATCCTGTGCTAGTATGGAGAATGTGAGTTGATTTTGTGGCATGCTTTTTCTTCATTCTAGTCTTTTTTTTTGTGGTAATATTTCTCCATATGCCTGACTCTGGGTGTAAATAAGGACAAAGGTCAGTGCTCCTCTGGGAACCCCAAGTTCAGAGCTCTCCTGTCCTTCTGAGACCCCCATTTGGCATGAAAAGCCAAAAACATTTCACAGCTGAAATGGGCTTTTAGTTAGGCTAAGTCAAGTGGCCTAGCTTCTTCTTGGGTTGAAGAAGCTACAAAATCAAAATCTGCAATTCAGGGCTTGGGAAGAAAGAAAAAAGTACCAAGTAACAAAGGTGCAAGTAGCCAAGAGTTCAGTGTTGAAGCCTTCCTTTGGGACAAGGACTGTGTGTGGATTTGGCACATCACCACCTCCCTGCTCTGTGCAGGATTGCTGTGAAAGGTGGGGTGGCAGAGCAGCACCAGTCCCAGCGGATCAGGTCCTCAGCAGGAGGACCAGGTTCATCAGACCTCAGGAGGAGCACAGGGTCAGGACAATTGCTGAGGTACGCTGCTGGGGTGCTGGTGTTGCCTGTTGTCAGTGGTTGTATATAGTTTTTCTTTTCCAGTTAAACAAAGCCTATTTAAGCCTCCTTGTCCCGCTCTCTTCTTGAGAGTGGAGAAGGACTGTCCAGAATCCAAATAGTCCAGGTCAGGATTATATTTAATGAATTTCTGTAGTTTCCTGCACTGCATTCTGCTCCTGCAGCAGTGTTGGTAACTGTCTGTGGGCTTTTAAAGCTAATGAGATTTGGAAACTAAAGAAGGCTCTATTTTTGTGTAGAAGTGTAGTTATTTTCTTGATCTGACCTCCTGCCTGTCCCCAGCAGACCTGAATCACTGCAGCCCTGAGGGAGGAGCAGGCAGGGGTGAGCCCATCAGGGGCAGGAGAGGCTCCATGTGGCACTGCTGGGGCCTGTTGAGGGGCGGCCTTTGTGCGTCCAGCAGAGCAAAATGAGCTTGTTTTAAATGTTTTAGTGATTTAGGGATTGAACCTGGCCCTTGTGGCTACCAGGCAGTGATGCCTGAAGGACTAAATGGGAAACTGAATCACCTCGTTGAAACACCTACTAAAATGGCTTCGGTCCTCCTGTGAGCACAGTGGGAACAAGACTGTGAATATCTGCTGTAAACCTTGTACAGGAGGAATTTATTCCATCTGTGTTGCACTTTGGGGGTGGAAAAGTCTGGATTTGCTCTCTGATTTACTGCTCTGCGGTAGTGACAGGAGACGTTTTCCCTGTTACCCTCTTTGATCTCTTCTGAGTCATTGGGTCCTGCCTGTTGAATCACCAATATAAATTCCTTTTTTTATGACTGTAACCCTAAATTTTTCCATCTAACTCTTTATTTGATTTAACTTGTTGAGCTGTTATTGAATTTGCACTATGTAAACATCTATCTGTGGGACTTGGATTTGACAGAAGAGAAATCAATTAGGGCAGGAACAAAAAACATACTTGAGAAGTCTTGAAGGACACTCAACTATATTTAATATCCATTGTGGGCAGGGAAGCTTCTGTAAGGTGACTGTTCTCTGACATTGGAAGTGTATTTACCATTAAATCATAATTGGAATATGATTGCATTTTATTATCCAGAACTGTTAAAAAGCAGAAAGCTTTTACTTCTACTGCGGGTCGTAAAGGTGTAAGAGTAAGTTGTACATATTCAAATATTTATATCTTTAAAACAGTAAATAATGACTATATTTTAAATACTTTTCTTCTGAATAATATATTGAAGCCAAGCAGTATTATACTAGGTCATCAGTATTCACAAAAGGGTTGTATGTTTACTTGCAGCTTTGAATTTGCATGGCATGTATCCTATGCAGTCTTATAGAAGAAATATTTCCATTTTAGAATTCAACTTTTGTAACCTTTGGCAACATGTAGTATCAATGGCTCTTTGTTGTTTAAAAAAAGTGAAACTGTAAGCTATCCACAAGGATATGCAGGGCATTGCTATAGCAACACAGCTTCCTTTCCAGCACCAAGAGAGAAATCATGAATAAAAGATGGGGTTCTAAAGACAACAAAATAGAAAAGGTTGTTTCAACCCTTCTAATACCTGACATTTGCAGTTATTTTGTTAAATGCAAACCAAAAAAAAAAAAAAATGTTGGCAAAGGGCATGCCTCTGCTGAAAGTATGCATTTATGTATTGGGAATGTCACCCAGCAGATACACACTTTTTGTATTTGTCAGCTTAGAAAAGGGGAAGAGAAATCCATAGCAGAAGCCAGCAGTATGCAATTTCTTAGAAAGTGTATATACACATAAAAGAAATAATAATCTTTAATATCTATCTGATCTGAAAAAAACAGTTGATGCTTGCTATTTGAATTAACAGAATGAAAATATAATGGAGGAAAACCACCTTTTTTCAGTCTGTGCTTGAATTTTAAAAAAATTGAGATGGAAATTGTACTACAGTAAAGGAAAGAGTATCAGCTTCAACAAATCCATATTTTTCTTCAACTGTATAGAGATTATAATGAAAGTATAGCTCAATCTCTTTTTCTTCTGTGCCCTACTCTGTTTACTGCCCTTTTGTATTTTTTGTGGAAATGTCTTAATGAATTAACTGGGAGGCGTAAGAACAGCAGTATGGTTTGAAGGGCTCTTTACAGAAATGCATGTTATTTGTTACTACATTTGAATGTAGACTAAACCCAGGGAGGACTACAGTACCATTTCTTGTCTGTGGTCTTGTTTACTGAATGTTTGTTTAAAAATATTGGTGCTTTAGAAAAAAAATTGATTATTCATAAAGTATTATATTTGAAAAGTAGAGAAACAGGTATCTACGATAATTATTTTTTTTTTCATTTACTCTTTGGAATTATTTGCTCTGTGTACCTACACTTGGACTTACTTTGTTTGAAATGTTAACACTGTGATAGCTGACTGTTGTTAATGTTGGAAAATTTTCAGTGAGTAACTGTAAATATGATGGACAAAGCAACGTGAACCAGTAGTGATGCTGAAAACCCCTCATCTGTCAGTCCTACAGCCTGACTTCAAAGTCAGGAAACTCACTTCCTTCAAATCATAAGGGTTTTTTTCTTTAGGGATACATTTTGCTTATAATCACTGAGCTGCAGAAGTATGAAGGAAGATTGTAGAACAACACTGGCCCTTATCATTATAAAACTCAGTTAATTTTTTTCTTTGTTTGTTTGCTTTCCTGATTCCAATACAGTCACTTTCCTGCACCTTGAGGTACAGCAAGATGATGTGATCTTACCCCAGAGAACCCTGAGAAATGCTTTGATTGGTTTAGTAGCTTTTAATATGGGGTGCATTGTCCTTGGGCTCACAAAAAAAAAGAGAACTCTTTTGAAGGGGGATCTTGTTACTTTGGCTAGATAAGACCCCTTCTGCATTTATATGCTGCTGCAGAGCTGCTGGTCAATGACATGGCTCAAAATCCTCTTTCTTTGCCCTAGTAGTTCTACAGCCTGTCAAGCAGGTTGGCACTGAAAACCTTGCCCTTGGGGAGACTCATGGGTCTTTCACAGCCCTGGACACAGGAGTGTTGAAGTTGTTTTTGAAGATTTGCAGCTTAGTGGTCATGAGCAATGGTGTTAAGCTTTCCAGGTGAAGTTTTAAGAAGCAAGATTATCCTTACCAACTTCAGTTGCTAGATGAGAGCTACAGTCAGCAGAATGATGCGTGGTGCTGATAGATCATGTATTTGTCAGCTGCTGCCAAACAGACCTCTTCTGGGGTCTCATTGAGTTTTATCTCCTAGGGTTTTGACATTCACTGACTCAGGTCACTGGCTAATTTTTTTGTTCATTTAGCAGCATTTATTGGAAACGGATAACATGAGCAAAACCTATTTCTCCTCCTCCCTGCAGAATTCTGGTTTGGTGCAAGAAACCTGCTGTGTGGCAAACTGGAATGGAAAAGAATGTATCTTACTTAATTGTTTTAGAAATATTCAGTCAATAAATTTGTTCCAGTTTGGAAATGTCAGGACCTTTCCTACTTTCGTAAAACTTCTGAAAGATGTGGGTTTTTTCCAAAGAAATACCTGCCCATCTCCTGTCAGATGGTCTTTACCCACACTACTGTAGTTTTTCTAAATTAAGAGATGTACTTCCTATTCAGCTTTGTTCAGCAATACTGTTCTGTTCTGGTATTAACCAGTGAGATAAGGGAAAGGGGAAAGGCAAAATATCACTGACAGAGTTTGAGGAGGGGAATTAAAGTCTGCAGTTGTTAGCATAATGTTATTCTGACCAGAAAAGTTGAACAGTACTGTTGCCAGGAATAGTTAGAAACATTATCCTGTACCAGTTGTTAAGGGTATGTTAATACTCCTTCTAATGTCATTTCATAATGATTAATTTTTCCACTCCTTCAGATGATGTGTATGCTCAAAGGGCAATCATTTCACATTCCCTTTGCCACTTTGAGCAAACCTGTAGTTATTTAATCCCACTGTGCCATGTTAGGGCTATTTAGTGTTTAGACAACAACTTTAAGTTCCCCTCAGTGACTTTTCCTTGCTATCATTGTCAAAATTATCCTATTTTGACTATGCTGTCAAGAAGTAATTTTGTTTAAGGCAGGTGTCTCTCTAATACACATTACAAATCATCCGTTAATTTGTTTTTAATTCAGGAATAACGACAATACTTTTGTATGGATCTGTTGTTGCTCCATTATAACTGCAACTGAAGTTGCTTGTGCCTTTTTTGTGACTTGTTATAGAGGAGATACATCTCCTCTTTTGCTTGCTTCCTCCTTTTTTCTGGGCTCTTTTATCAACACAAGGTCTCTTTTGCATTGACAATGGTGACCACTTTGGTTCACCATTGTTTTCTTGTCTGGTTGGATACAAGAAGCACATAGCCATCAAAATTTGCTGGCATAGAGGTAGTAGTACTTTAAAGAAGTCAAAGATTTTTTCAGGAACTTTTTACTAGTGTATTGGAAATTGCATTGTCATAATCAACTGGTAGCTTTTTCTTCCAAGACCTATTAGTTCTAATTTTAAACATGAAACACAAAATAAATCGAGACTGAAAGTCTCTCTAGGAAGCACGATATGCTTATCTTGTTTTTTTCTGTGCCAGTCTGCATCTGAACAGAGGATGGCTGCTGCTTCTTTGTCCCATGGCTCCACTTGAGGAGTCCCTACACAGAAAACACGCTGTAGCCAGTAGCAGAATAGCCAAAAATACTGCAACTCAAATTTGCAAACAGACCATGTTTGTAATTAAGGCTAGGTGGAACAATGAGGCATAACATGGATGTGGCAAATACATATGGATGTGTATTGTGAAAACCAACGTGGTGGGGCTGTTTTCTGCTGCATCAGGAGGACAGATCTTCACCAAAAGCGTTCCAAAATAACTGCGAAAAAAGCATTTTGTCAACATACAGAAGAATTAAACTCTTTTGAAAACATAACAAAGGCACTAAGTAGAAACTTGCTATGATTATTTACTCAATTAGTAAAGCCCTTTATTTACGGCTCTGTAAATAATAGTTAAAAAAGGCCATGCAGTGCATAGTGCTGCCTTACCTCCTAATGGCAAGGTGGTTACAGTCTAAATGGGCTGGATAAATGTGCAGAGAAGAATGAAGAGAGAACATGCCTGGCCACAGCAACACATTAAAAAGGGAATCAGTGCCAATCTAACACTTTAACTAAGAAACAGACACAAAAAAGGAAGACAAATATTTAAGGAAGGTATCTACACTATCCCCTCAAGTGTCTAACAACCAGTCTTGTTATGGCATTTGCTGTTTAGGATCCAGTTATGACTCTGATGTTTATAAAGGTTACAATTCTATTAACAGAATAATGGGTCAATTATTCTGTTTTTGAGGATGCACTGGATGGCTCAATGCAATAGTAAATGCCAACAGTGAAGTGAATCCCGGCAGAATTCACTGTTCATTAAAACATTCCTGAAGAAGAAATCTCTTGCTTACAGGAATTTCACTCAATTTTTCAGGAATTTCATGCGTTTTTAATGAAAAAAAATATTAAGAAATACATATACTGGCAACTGTACAAGTCTATTACTTTCAGCCAAAAACTATTGATACATTTTGATATTTCTTGATCCAGGGATTTTTTTCTCATTTTTGTCCAAGAGAAACATTTTTGCCTAAAGGTAGGAAAATCCAGAGTGTTTCAAGCTTGTCTAGTGACTCGTCTCTAAATAAGGCAGGGGGTTTTTTTGTTTGTTTTTTGTTTTTTTGCAAGAAAAAGTAAAGTTTTTTTTCAAGTAAAAGGACTGACAGAGTATAATTAAGAAGGCTTCATGAATGTCTTGCTAGCACACTGTTCAGAGAACCTCCTTAGCAATAGGTTTTAATATAACTGAAGATTTATTTAAATGAAGATATATTTAAATTGCAGAGAATGCAGCAGACACCTGTTAGTGTCTGTGAATGGATGTATGCTCAGCAACAAAAACTGCCATTCTAATGTTTTCTAGGCAGACAAAATCTCTTCAGAGCTTCTCATCTACACATCCCATTGATTGCACTGTGAGTCAATTACATGCAAGAATACTAGGGCTGAGTGTTGTCCTTGAAAACCTCATGATGTTGGCAAGAAAAGACATGCAGACATGACCCAGGCAACACCGTTATTTGAATGTAAATAATTAAATTATGAGGGGACAGACAGAGAAGTCAGGGAGGTGAATAAAGAATACACGTAGCGATAGAGGAAGAAGGAAAGAATAAAAATTACAAGAAAAATGAACAGAGCAAGGTGTAAAGGGAAAGAGAAAATTGCATTAATTTTTAAAAGGGTAGAGAAAAAAGAAAAAACATTTTTGTTTTCTTTTATTAAAATTTTGTTGCAAAAAATATATTTACAGATAGTTGAAATGACTTTCAGTGTTATGAGTACATAGATTTGTGGCTGCTTGCCTATACCTTAGATTGCCTAAATATGATTTCTCTAGAGTTCTCACATGATGTGGTTGTGTGCAATATTTTATTATATTTTAAGTGCGTTTGAAAGAAAAATATTGCTTTTCCAATGTGGCGTGCATAGAAGGGGGCTTTGGTTGCAATCCATGTAATTACAGAATGGAAAATTCCTCGTGGCAGCAACACTGCCATTCTCCAGCTCCTATCATTTGAATTTCAGGCAATTGTAGAAATTGTTGCTAGTTTCATACTCACTTAAGAAAGCAAAAGCCCCAAACATAGTCTTTAGTCACCTTTATTTATCCTTGAATTTTGTTCAAAATTTGATTCATGGCACAGTTTCTTCAGGCACCTCAATGCACTTTCACTTACATGAACATCTTTTCCCACCCACTGGCTATTTTTCTATGGTGCTGGGGTGACCTCAGTGAATGTACATCTGGGTGAAATAAGCAAGACCACGACCTCTATAAACCTGAACTGATTTAATTGTGATCCAGGTGATCTGAAGCTGAGCTGAGTCATTTGCTGGCATTCACTCTTCTTGCAGCAACTCTCAGTAGTTTAAAATGTCAAAATAAGCAAGTCAATATTTACATAAAATTGAGATTTAAAAAAATTTTTACCCCCCTTTTGATTTTTTTGTAATTATTTGAAACTTGTCTTGTTAAAATACTGATTTTGAACTAGTTTCTGTCCATAGCCTTTGTTTTGCTCTAAAAGTACTGAAAGTGACTTTTGTGTTGCTTCAGTGTTTACAAATAACTTGTGATCTGCCATTGATAAAACACAGACAGAGAGCATTGATACTGTTTAGCATATAACATAAATAAAAATTTGGTATGCTCAATCAAAAATAAACTTCCATTGCATATCATTATGATCAGTACAAAGTGGCAACAACTATCACACAGAAGAAACATTAGTTCAGAAATCGATTTTTTGGGTTTTTTTGCCTTTTGCTGTAATTAAAAATTAGAATACAAAGGCATTTCTAGGAAAAGAGCGCAGCTTTTTTCACACCATGTGCAAAGAATGAGAACAATTTGCTGACACTGAAATAATTTTTGTGAGGCCACTCACGTGAATAGCAACATTTAGAAATTTGTGTTGTTTTAGCAAGAATTGCCCTTAAACTCTTATCTAGACAACTGTGACTATCTTTTTTTGGCTTCTTTGTCTTTAGTGAAAACTCTCATATCTTTTTTTCATTTCAATAATCTGACAATAGTGATTGCTGAAGTGATAACATGGATCTCTTCTCCTTTGGGATTTTGTATATACATGCAGAATGATAAAATGTCTAATCTTTTACCCAGCTGAAAGATTCTCCAATTTTGTGAAAAAATCAGTTTTACTCGTATTCCCAAAGTAAATAATTTTATAAAACAGAAGCAACAAGAAGCATGGCATAATAGAATGAGATGATAATAATATAATATAGCACAAATAATCCAAGACAGCATATGTTTCACTCCACTTTCTAATTTAATGCCAGTAATTTAAATGAGATTTTGATGTTAACTATGTGCCATACAGTGAACATGCTCATCGGTGCTTACAGTTTTTAAGGCTGTTATTTTATCCCACCAACATGTTAAGAAATTAAAAGAGGCAGCCCAAAGGGTAAAATTCTTGCAGGAGACTTTGAAGCTGGAACTTCTATCAAAATGAGAAAACAGAAAACCCTAGCTAGATAGTGTAAACCAGTTATGAAACAGGGCAAAAATGTTGTTAGATCCTTTACTTGCTAAAAGGATTAGCACAGTATTTAAAACACAAAAGGAAAAATTCCTAACAAAGTGTAAATGAAACGTTCAAGAAGGAAAAGATTTTAGAAAAAAAAGTCCACAAAACAACCCAAGTCAATAATTGTTATTGTTTTCTAAGAAAGAGCAAAAAGAGGTTTGTTTGGGTGTTTTTGTTTGTTTGATTTTTTCATACTGGAGTCTTTCTGTGTGGAGAATAAACTAAGGACCTTTGATTTAGCTGTCATAAAAGAGTTTCAGAACAAATTGATACATGTACAGTAACAAACCAATTGACATAAAACGTGTTCATCTAAGAACTCTGACAGAAATCAAAATTCAAGTGCTGAACCTTGTGGTGCATAACTGACTTACATCAGCCCTCATGCTTGAGGAGCAGAAAGTGCCAGTTGTGAAGCCAATTTTTTAAAAAGAACCTGTAGGGTGTGAGACTGAAGTTCAGGAGTGTGTCTGAACTCTGTAGCAAGCAGATTGGCTGAAATTGTAATCAAGACCAGAAATAGTATGACACAGTGTTTTTATGTGTTGTAATGAAGTGGAATTGGCACAATTTGTATATTTAATAGGCATCTCACCAAAAGGCAACACAAATTTGCTGATATAGGTTATGGAATGAGCTTCTTCCTGAATTAGCAATGGGATAAAGACCTGGGAGCCAGGGGCTGGGGGGTAGAATAGGTTACCTAATATTTTTCTGAGAGATTTAGTAAGGGAATGAATGGAACTCTCTGCTATTAAAAGCATCCCTAACTGATCTAGAAAAGCAAGTGAATAAGGAGAGAAATTTTGGCTGATATGAAGTTACTCAAGGTAGCCAAAACTTACTGTAAAGAGTTGGTGAAGGATTTTATTGTTTTGAGTGATTGCCTGGGAAAAGACCAAATTGGTTCAATTTGGCCCAAATTTTCCTCTCCTGAGGAAAAAACTGTTTTAGTGATGAAGCTCAGAGTGGTGAACTCTAAATTAGAAAAGAAGGTCTTGAAACTCTTCTGATTAATTCCTTAAAGACATCAGCCCACTTCTGAGCAGCCAACAAAAGACAAACAGAATATTAGTAAATATTGGAAAAAGGATTAAAAAAGAAACAGAAGTCTTGATTATGCCTGCATTGATTAGATGGGCACATAGTGAATGGTTTGTGGAAGTGTGGAAGGGTATAGGCCTATAAAGGGCAGGGAGAAGAGCAGAGGGAAAACTTAAAGGTATGGGACAGCTTCTGTCTGAGAGATATAACTGTACCAGTACACTTTAACCTGGCAAAGAGACAACAAAAGGAAGATGAAGGTGTAGTGGAGGAATATAAAATTATGAATGACATGAAGAAACTGAATAGGGAATGATTACTCACTGCGGGGTATCCAAGGCAAGTATTAGGCAGCACCTTTAAAACAAACAAAAGGAAAACCGTTTCCTGCATAATATTATTACAGTTTGAGATTTGTTTTCATGGGGTGGCAAAATTACCAGAAAAGTTCAAAATATGATTAAATAATTTTGTAAAGGAAAGACCATGAAGAGCTATTAAACATGAGGTGGATGAATTTAAAGAGAAGAAGCTGGCACCTACTTCTCTACTTTTCCTCTTTCACAAGTTCTTTTTTCTAAACATCAGTTGCTGGCCACTGGCTGTGAAAAATCTTTTAGTTTGATCTAGCATGTCTGTTTTTATGGAAAACAGCATAGAAATAAGGTTTATTCAGAACTAAATATGTAAGCTCTGATTCTGCTGTCTTTTCCCCTTGTCTGTTCTCAGTTTATAAGCTAACCAGGTTTCATTGGGGTAGCATTTTTAAATGTCATATAACAGAGTAATTCACAGTCCCTAATCTTTTGATAATAATCCAATCAAAACCTTTCATCAAATGTTTCTTTTCAGATATTTATTGCATATCTAATGGTACACAAATATTTTCAATATTGCTAATTCCATTTCTCTACAGTCTTGCTTTAGTGAAGCAAAAATAGGAAAGGAAGGAACTGATCAGTGTTTTCAGTATCTTTGTGTTTATAAAATAGTACCAGAAGAACAGTAATCCAGGTGGTTGCTGTCCTTTATTACTGGATGAATGCAGAGACTTCCATTCATTTCAAGGGCTGGCCCCACTAAATATGTGGTTTCTGTGGGAACAGAAAACGGGCTGGTTGGAGAAGATGGGTGTCTTCCTGGATCTGCGAAGCTGACAATGATCCTTTCTCTCTCAAGGCCCAATGTGAACAAAACCGCAGCTCTGGGATTGGCACATGGAAGATGTGCAAAACATTAACAAGGTTTTCCTCCCCTCCTTTCCTGAGGAGGGAAAATTAGAGTCTTCTGACTGCAAAGCTGAGCAAGTGGTGGTTTAAATTTGCTCTGCTAGTTGGGAGTATTGTGCAAAAAGCAGCAAATATTTGAGACAGAATAAAACCCTTAGAGCTTGTGAGATGGGAGTAATGACAGAAAATGGAACTGCTGGCTGTCAGTGTTACCATCAGCAAATGAAATGTTGAGATAAACTGTCAAGAATCAAGTGTTCTCCTATTTATTTAAAATTTATAAACAGATACTATTGTACCACCTGGCATATTCATTTCTGAAAGGTGAAAAATAAAAAGGTCTGCTTGAACTGGTGCCCCGCTGCTCAGGTGGTTTACTCATGGAGCTGGGACTCGAGCAGACCTTTCTTTGCATCACCAGAGGTCCAGAGATGTTGAACACAGTGCTGGTTTCATGTGACACTGCTTATGCCACACTCAGCTTTGAGAGGCATCCAGGAGGGCTCCAGCTGTCTCCCGTGTCAAGCTGGTCTGGCTGAAAATGTTGTGGAGGTGGTTATATGCACTGCTGGATATATCACACTATGGCAACAGGCTGAATGGTCCCAGAGGCTTGCAGGCCTGTGGTGTGAGGGGAGCACTGTCTTGAGCACTGTGGCACCATCCCACCCTTTGGGATCTGGACAGACACTAAGAACCCTTTCAATTTGCCTCTGAGCTGGGCTCAAGTGCTGCTGCACATGCTCAGTGTCACTCCTTGGATAGCTCGAGGAATTTGTGTCAAAAATTGAGGTGCATATTGAATGCAGGCATTGGTGAGGATTAGATTTCCAAATTACTCTCTTGAACTTTTGCATTTAAGTTCTCATCCCCTCTGTGACGTGCTTGATGCATCGTGGTCACTGTCAATTGCTCTCTGATTACATTTGATATGTGCTTGCAGCTGGTGGAACCAAATAGTTATTTAAAGAAACATTCTGAACTCACTTCTTGAACTCCTGGAATGACAGTTTGGTGAAATCAGAATAGAAACTGGATCTGAATTTATGCCAAAATAGGAGTACTCAAAATCAAATATTACTAGTGTGTAGTCTGGATGATCCAATACCTGTGTAGGGTTGATTTCTGTGGTCTAGTGGAGAGAAGGTGTTGGGCAAAAAGATCAGGATTCAAGCTCCTGCTGTTATTCTGCAATTGTGAATAAAAAGTCTGAGACTCACAGTCTTTGTTTCTTCATGCTCTTAAAATACAGGCAGTAAAGGCTGGCTGTATTTGCAAATGATTTTGTACATTGGGCTGATTACATAATTTGGAAACTATATTAACAAAGAAAATGAGTATGAAATGGCAGAGAAAAAGTTCCCTCAAAAAAATTGAGAATGGTGTAAAAGAAACCTATTTTCTTGGTGACTGTTGTCCCTGCAAGTTTGTTTTGGACTCCAGAAACAAAGCTGGTTTTTTGGGTTGCACACAGTCACACAAATAATGGCCTACTGAGATGAGTCTGATATAAGTAAGTTATAAATAATGGTTCCTCTCCTCCTGATGCATATAAAACTGATAGAATTGTTGTAAATCCTTTTGACAATATGCAGACTGTAGTCCCTGAAAATATTTGTTTACTTTCTCTTAGTAATACAATTTCTGCTGTTGAAATTAGGATAGTCAAATAAACAGAACTGATAGAATTCCCTGGGAGACCATCCATCGAAAAGTAATACTTTAAGCAAGACATTTGTTCATTGTGTTTAGTTGTAAAACTTAGTTCAGTAATTTTGTATACACAGAGGATCTAGTGCTGCTGGACTGCTTGTATGCTGTTTACTGGATGATAACTTATAACTAGAGGGAGGATGGGAATTTCCTTTTGTTTTCTAGGAAAAAAAAAACAAGCAGAGGCAACGTGCAAAGTATTCTTCATGTCAATAATAATTATGTTTTTCCAAGCTTAGTCATATATGGACCACATTGTAACATGCATTATCCTCTATTAATAGCAGGACATTTCTATGGGGAGGTAGAGCAATAAGAGTGTTGGAGAATGTGATGGGAATGTTGTTTGTTTTTTTTTTTTTATCCCCCAGTACTGTCTGGCAAGGTCACTGTCTGAATGGATTGTCTGCTTATAACCTTTTGTGTTGTACAAATAAGAGGTTTTCTGATGCAGTTTTCAGAAATTACTAAAAAGTTCAATTAAATATTCTAAATGTGGGCATGTCTTGTGGCTTTCCTTCTGCATTAGAATTTTTGATAGTCTTCAGATTTATTTCTTGGTTTGAAATTGTGCTTTCTGATATATCCCCTGTCTGGTCACATGTGGTAGTGTTATGTTTTCCTGAAGCTGTTGTTGTTTGTGGTGAATAGGAACTATTGGAATAATCTGTAGTGATGCTAATTCACATTCACTTGTAGTGCTGCTGCCTAGATACACAGTAATTGTTCTGGGAGCCTCCATTCTGATAAGGACAAATATTCATGATGAAGACATCACTGATTTTTAACCCATTTGTTCTTTAAACTCAGAATAACACTGGTTTGTTACTAATGAAGAGAGGCAGAAGAATAGACATATGGATAAAGGCTTTAAGGATCCATATGGATGGCTTTAGTAATCTTAAAGTAATGAGACACATCAGCTGAACTCATATCCTATATATTGTTTATAAACCAAATCTTGTATGTCATGATGTGTTTAAAGTCTTGGATACTGCAACACGAACATAACTCCTATATTTTTGCAGCCCTCTCCATCCATCCCCAGTATGAAGGCACTGTTGTATAAAAAGGAGAATTTTCCACTGAAGATAAAATTGGGAGTGCTTTTCAAGCAGCTGTTGGCCCCATGTGATCATGCACCACGTTAGGTTGAACAGAACTGCCCCAAGCTGGACATCTGTAGAACACCATTAGGTTTATTTTACTTATTGTTTACAACAATTACTTAATTGCAACCCACCCTGCTGTGCTTTTAGGCTTTGAAAACCTGAAGATAATGTATTAATCCAAAAGTGGTTTAGTTTATGGCATTATCAAAATAGTTTTAATTTTAAAAAAAATTGGGATAAACTCTGATAATTTAGGGGTTTTTGCTTGTTCACATGTTTGGGTGTGCATAACTACGCAGTTGTCAGTTGCAAATGCATTTGTCTGTTGCCAAGTGTTTTTGGAATAGGTTTTGAGATGAGTTTAAGAAATATTGTTCCAGATTGTTCACTTGGGATACCTGATAGGAGAGAATAGTAGAAAGAGATAAAGGTAGAAGAGAGCTTGTAAAAAAAATCATTGAATCAATGCCAGAAGCATTGAAGTGATAATTTTTAACAGAAAAGGTTAGGTGGGGGAATCTATATTGCCTGGCATTTAAAAATCTGTTATTTTTCTAAAAGCCTTTGAATACATAAAATAATTGACCTTATTTTAACCATATGTTCTGTTGGGCTCTGAATTAATGGAGTTTTCTTCATCTGTGGAGTTACAGGTTTTGCTTTCAGTGCAGTCACCTCAGGATTTGATCTCCGGTGTCACTGCTAAGCCCTGAGTGGCCACAGTGTTCATGAGACTGACAACCAGCAAGTCTTAGAAAGTGAGTGAACTGCTTTGATGTATTAATAATTCCATGCTTTGTTTATCTAACTGTATTGGAATTTGATAAACTGGTTGTTTGATTGGCTTTTACTTTTCATGAGCAATGTGTTTTATCTCTTTTAACTTCTCAGCTTCAATCTTCTTTCTTTATTTGGCAACTGTTAATTTCAAACAAAATGAGAAAATGCTGGAGAGCTTCTTTTGTAATGGCAGTTTGCTAATCTGACTTCTTTGTCCACAGAGAAGTCGGAGAATTGGATCTCAAAATAGCTTCTCTTTGTTCTGTCTATAGTACCCTTAAAGGCCTTTTAAACATGGTGATTGTGAATTACCATATATCAAGTACAGAGATTCTATATGGGAGAAAGGAATGCAAGAGAAAATTAAATTACATTCCAGAAAAACTGTACTATGGAACAGAATAGGAAACCAGGAAAAACTGGTCTCTTTCATATCTTCCAAGACACGATTTACAATCTTTTACATGGCTGTTCTCCTAGTTACTATCCAGGGAGTGAATACATAAAGTTTAGATGAAGATCGATTAAATTAAAACTAAATATATATAAATATATATTTATTTACAGAGTTATAATGATTATAATTATTAATACCTATTGCAATTTAATATAACATGCTTATTTGTGGATTATTGAAGTATGCTTCATGTTTACTTACCACCACTTCTCCATATTAGTACTTAAATTATTTATTAAGAGGGGAACGTGGTAAACAATAAACAAGCAACTTGCCCGTTAAATCAGTAATTGTGGACTTGCTGTTTGTTTTTCTAAACTATACAGGTTTTACTCTTAACTGGCATTCTTTTTATAAAATATGCTTCTCTATAGTTTAGAAAGATTTTGAAAATAAATGTTCTGAGTTGTATATCTAACTAATAGAATACACTATTTTTTTCAATCTGAAATCTATCAGTTTATTTCTAGCTTGCTTGTATTGACTTCACTGCTGTCAGTTACTTGCAAAAGTTATGCCTTTTAAGGTGCTGATGCTTCTTTGCAATATCCTTAATTAGAGTAAATGAATAAAATACTGAAAATCAATTGCTTTTGGAATTCTGTCCTGGTTTGAGCCAGAATAAACCCATTTTCTTTCTAGTAATTTTACTTCTCTGTTAAGTCTCTTCTAAGTAGCTGCACTTGCTGAAACTCACAGCATGTTTTCCAATCAGTGTCTGCTTTTAAGACTGGCAATGCTCCACATTTACAGGTACTGCTGGAGAAGGGTATGCTGAGCCAAGGTCACTGCTTGAATCTGCTCCAGAAACAAAAGGGAGGGAAAGGGGTCACACCTGCCACCCTCCTGTGGACAGGACCAGACCAGAGAGGTGACACAAATTTACCAAATGAAGTATTCCAGCCCATGTGTGTCATTCTTAGTGCAAATCATGAGGGTCAAGCTCTCTTCATCTGTGGCTGGCATCCTGGGAAAACTCCATCAGTTCTTCCGCCATTGATACCGATCCAAGTGTTCTTCATTCCCTGCGTTCCTGCATCCAGTTCCTGTCTGCTGCTGACTCCAGGAGTTTAGTCCTGGAATTTCCCAGGGCCTGCCCCCCAGTCTTGGTGGTGACCTGAGTGTTACTGGGGAGGAGAAGAGCATTATATTATGTTTTTTATGTACTTGTATGTATTTGTCTCCCTTCTTTTCTTTCTGAGGTGGGAGAGATATTAATAGAAAGCATCTGTCATTCATTTACTTGCCATCCCAGTGTTAAACCAACTTTGCAAATGGTCCAAAACTGATGATGTAGACAGACATCAGCTCATTTAGAGAAAGCAGTTGATGGAGGAATTGACTTACACAGAAGATTGTAGATTAAGTAACCACAGAATCTTTTCAAATGGATGTGTTGTGCTTTCCTCAGTTGTTCTCAGATTTGACTTGATCCTCTGCTGACTTTGTTCAACTTTTTCTGGAGACTGGTATTAATAAGTCTAAACTAATTTTATAGAATCCCTATGAAATAAGATGCTTTTCAGGTAATAATCTTAGGTCCTTTAACCTTTCCCACTTTCAAAAGTGGCTCTGAAAAATCCCAGCTGTGCATGAGAACTAAGCAACAGCCCACTTCAGGGGGTCTCTGCAATGCAGGCAATATTCTCAGCAAGATAATTACCAGTTAATATCATATTAAAAGTTTCAAGCATAAAGCATATAAAAATAGGAGAAAATGGGAGACCATGCTCTTATTAATGGAAAATAAGTGTGGGAGACACATCCTGATGCATGCCAGGAGTAGCTGAGGACATACACTGCCTCAGCATGTGATGCAGCTGGGGCTGTGCAGCTGCACGCGGTCCCCACCTGGACTGCTTCCTGAATCCCACACTGACAGCTCCAGATATTTCAGCACAGTGGACTCACCCCCAATTCTTTCCACATTTGACTTCAACTTATCAGCCTACCTTGAAGACTGAGGGCGAACACCAACCTCCAGTTAGCTCAGAAGCACAGCCTTCTCCCTCTACTTGTTGAAGTACACAGCAGCCACATTTGGTTTTTATCCCATAGTTTTCCTGTACTCTCCCCTAGGGTGGGAAAGGGAAATATCTCTATAAGCAGCCCCAAAATACTTCATTATCCTCCCAAACTCTGCATAACATTCTTCTTAACTATGACTAATACATGAGACAGCATGAGCAGAGTCTCCTGAGATCAAGCTGAGGAATGGTGGTTGCTTTATTTCCCCCATTGATCTGTCTGCATTAATTTCCTCTGTACTTGCAACACCAGTTATCTGGAGCAGAGACAAGTAGCATAAACAGCTTCAGAGTGCTACAGCAATACTGTTTTTAAGTAATGATTTTAGGAAGGCTGGCACCTCTAAGAGGCTTCAAAGTGGTGGCCTATGCTGTGTGAATGCTGCAGAATATTGGTCTCTGTCTGAAGAACGAGAAGCTGTTATGGGATTTACTTTCCATTTTCTACTGTGAAAGGTTTATTTCATTTTATAAAAACCTTAATTGTTTATCAATTAAGTTATTTGTATATTAATGGTATCTATGGATAGCACAGGACGACAAATATTGAAATGGGATGTGGAAGTGATTCATATTTCATGAACTCTGGTCCTGACCTTCTTACAATTACCAGAACAAATTACATTAATTACACCAAATTACATGACAGGTGGAGGAAGTTGTCATTAGTATCCATTACACACAGCAATACAGAAAGAAATTCCCTGGCTTTCTGTGGTAATTGACTGCAAACATGACCACCCTTACATAACAGCAGTGCATACTCAGGAGGTGATGTTAGTTTTGTTTGTGCGCTTTTCATGTGGAAAGAGCTTACTTATTTCAGAACAAAAAACTCTGCTCCTGAGTGATGAAATGAGTGAAGCCTGGATTCCTGTGGACCAGGGTCCCTGACTATTGCAACACCATTTCCAGCTCCCTCCATATCTTCTGCAGAATCCATGGCTGGTCAAAAGCAATCAGTAACATGGAGTGGTGGACACTGACCTCCTGCCAGTGCCTTTGTGCCATCTGTGTGGGCAGCTAGAGAGGCCAGAGGCTTTCTGCCCTCCCCAGGGGCTGGCAGGAGGTGCTGTCATTCCTTCTCTGTCACTAACTGCTGCTTTTCAGGAAACCTGTAGGAGTGCAACCTTTAGGACTTCCAGCACCCTTCAGATTTCAGTTAATAATCAATTAATAATTGAGTTAATAATACCTAGCCATTGATAAGAAATGAGTTTTACCTTAAAACATGCAGCGAATCCCCTTTGTGAGTACCTATTTTCAAGTATTACAAAACCGTAGTGAAACCATAATAAAACTGTGGTCCAAAAAATACAGTAAAACCTCATAAATTAAGAAGATAATCAAGAAATCAGTATGCCTCAAATGTTTGCAAAAGAAAACTAGAGAATCTGTCAGAGGAGGCAGTGGCGAGAAAAAGTGTGAATGAAGACTTAAAAACCAAAAAGACAGTAAAGCAATCCTTTTAAAAATGGAAGAGTGTGGTAAAGGTACAGTGGTGTGCGATGCAACAGTGTTGGAGAGAGTGAAGTGGTTAGTATCAGTGTTTGTGACCTTGCAGCTCACCTGGGCTAGCTAGTGGTGGCCTTTGGCTTCAGCCCAAGGCCAATCTCAAGCTGGAGATCCCACAAAAGGGGCACTGTAACTCATCTGTTTATATCACCTAGGGAGCATCTTTGAACATACCAATGTTAGTGTATGCTTTAAAACTCTTTCCTCTCGTTCAATAAAATAGTTTGATATGATGGCCCAGCACTCTAGTTTGTGGAATAGGTAACCTATTTCTGTTACAGGTGCATTTTGCCACCAAGATGAAGGATGCTAAGAGAGTCCTGAGTCTGGTTTCAGCTGTATTGTATGTAATGAGATTTCTCCAAGAGCTAAATGTTGTAAAGATCACAGGGGTGTAAATCCTGGAGAAAAGAGTAAGGTTTGTGCTTTGCCTTGCATAGACTGAAGCATGTGTTTTTTGGGTCTGTCCAGAGGATGTGCTTTTTTTTGAGGCTGCCTGACACAACTTGCATTGCTCATGGAAACAGATTCTAGAAAGGTTTTTGTATTATAACAAGTACACAAATCTACTAAGCTACAGTGGTGTGATCCAGGCCTTCAGCAACTTAGTCTGACTTGTCATCTGCACATGCCACCCCCAGGGTGCAGAAAGATTAGAATGTGGTGGACAGGATCTAGACATTGCACAGTAAATGAAATAAAACTTCTGAAACTTTTTGAAAAGGCATTTTTTTAAATGCTGTGATTTACAGCTTGCCGCCCTTTTCTTGGAAAACTACAGTACTAAAAGAAAATTTACTTGTTTAGTGTATTATTATATTTTTTTTTCAAACCAGCATTGAGCTTTAGTACTTAGGGGAGTTTAATACTGTATAACCATTTAAATCCACTTTAATGAATTTTGTAATATAAATGTTTTAAGAATAGTAACAATTATTTTAACAAGTGTTTCCTAATTCCAGGCATGTGTAAAGAAGATGGGGTATGTAATATATCTGACCAGATAACTGCTTTTACAAATTATTTTCATTCTTCTTTATTTAACTGCAAGATGAAGATAGTTCAGCATAGTTCAAGGAAAGATTTGTGGTAAACAGACAGCTTAAATGTGAGCAGTGTAAAGAGCAGCAGCTTGCAGAAATATTGCTATAGATACTAAGACCATATCCTGCCTCGCTACGGACCACACATAATTGAATCATGTTCAATAGCAGGCCATTACAAAACAGAGCTGATTTGCAATGCTAATGTGGTGAAGACAGCTGTCACTGGGAATTAAATATGATCATTCAAAGCCTGAATAAATGAGGTGCCCATTATCTTCTGGCTCTGCTGCAGCCTGCTTAAAGAACACAAATAAATGATACTGTCTCAATAACCAGCTCAGTTTTGTCTTCTAGCCATAGAAATATGAAGAAGACAGAGGAAAGAGGGAGGGCACACAACAACATCAACAACAAAAAGCAGAGTCAATTTACAAAGACATGCAGAGAACCAGTGCCCTAGGACTCCATTTTCAACAGAATGCTATTTGTGGTGAAACGGAGAAAAAGCTCTTTAACCAAGCTAATGTGTTTTAGCGTAGAGCGGGCATACTTATTTACAAAAAAACAGTGGAAAAAACAGGTGGCTAAAAATCAGCCAGTGATTTTCCAATCATTTTTTCCTAGAAATCCATTAGACAATCCAATGTGTCACATGAACTGACACAGGGTCTGCAAAGAATGATAAAGGAGAGGTTAAGGTAAATTTCTTTTCCTTTTGCTGCTTAGTGCTTGGAATGTCATAAGGTATTTTGTTTCAATTTTAATGTGAACCATAATTTATACTTGAGGAAAATGATGATTAGGTGGAAGACACTTGCATTTTTTTTTTTGAAGAAGAAATTACTGAGAAGTTTTTGTCATTTCACAGTCAGCATAAAAACTAACAGTGGTAAGAAGGAAAAAAGAAAAGTTAATATAAAAGTGAAGGGTATTTCTAGTTCGGGTAGGGCTGTCACTACCAATTTACTAGCCTCTGGTGTAGCTAATTAGGTCCTAAGCAAAACCCACCTGGACCAAGCTACATCTGGGCAGTGCTGTGGAGCAGCCCAGCCCAAGCAAGAGCTGCAGAGTGCAGGGGGTCTGCATTCCAGAGGCAAGCATCCTCCAGCAGAACCGCTCCATGTCCTGGCCGAGCAGCTGCTTGGGACTCGGGATGCTGGGAGCACCAACAGGTGCAGTGAGGAGATTTGCCCTCGTTGGTGTTTAATTACCAACTCAAGTCTATAGAAAATACTGTGTAAAGTTTACACTTTAAATGAGAGAGTAGACACAAGACAGAGAAGTAACTCATATTAATGATTTGATTTGAGAAATGATATTAATATAACGTATGCAAATATTTCTTTAGCCCCTTGTTAGGCATGAAGGCTGACAGAGCCTGGAAGGAGTCAAAATAGTCTGGGCAGTGGGAGGAAAAGAGTTGAGGATAGCTATGCCCTAGGTATCTCTTGTAATGCCAGGTCCCAGGACAAGGGCTGCCTGGGAACTTTGGCTGCCTTGTGTAAGTGTGCAACAGGCAACAAGTTTCACACAAGAGTTGGCTGCACATGTGAGAAAATACCCTAGTCTAGGCCAGTGAACTAAGTGCAAAGAAAACAGAGGTGAACACATTCACTCTGCAAAACCAGCAAAGCCCCAAATGCTTAGAAGGTATGTGACTGTGAAAAATTGTATCTGACATAATATTAAATACCAGCAAGTACAAGGTTATATATATGGAACAGGAAAGCAATTAGATAGTATGGATACATATTGGGGATTAGATCTTTAGAAATCAGCAAGTTTAGGAATAGATGGAGTTTTGCTGATTTTTGATGATAACAAAAATAAATGTGAAGTTACAGACAGAAGTAAAGGCTGGTATACCAACACCAGGAAAGCAATGGTGTTTCCAAGACCTACAGTGTTAATGCACCTGCACTTGAAGTGCTGTCTTCACTGATGTCCTCACATGTACCGAAATGCGTCTGAGGACAAAAAGACATTTAACACTGGGGGAAAAAAACATTACAGAGAGTATATGTGGAATAACCAATAGCACCGTATCTCTCTTCTTTAGAAATCAGAGGATTGGAGACAGATAAATCAGGCTATACCCAAAGAAATGGAAGTATTTGTACTTTGAAAGAAATAATGAACGTAAAAGACACAGTATAGCAGCTATGAGAGGAGTTTCAAGGCCAGAATCTGTTATCTAAAGATTTTGTAGTTAAACTTCTCTTGTGAAATAAAAGAGGGCAAGGTCAAAGAAATAGATGTTTTAAATTACTATTTTAAATTCCTTCACCTATCATTAACTTGATAGCTATAGAGTTTGCAAACCCCTTAGCTGTGGGCTGCGAAATAGGTCTATTGTGCCCTACCGTGAGAATATCTTTAATGGATTCTCTATTTTCCCAGCTTTGCTTCGAGTTTAATATTTCTCCTGTTTTAAAACCCAGGGAGAGAAAATCCTATATTCACTGTTTTGAAACTCTGTGGGTGCAATACAGCACCTGTATATTTAACATCAAACCCTTTGATTACATTTAGCTAAGGGGGTTCTTCTTCCCTGCCCTAATCCTTTCAGTGACTCCTGCACCCCTGTAGATAGGTGCATTTTACCCCTTCAAGAATTTCAAAATACATTTTAATTGCTAGGTGACTTAGTCTGAAAGACTCTGGTTGATGCAAGCTTGTTGTTTAGTTTGGTTTTAGTTGTTTTTTTTCTTTGTGTGACTGGCAACACCACCAATGACACATGGACAGAGAATAAACCAT
Organism: Florisuga fusca; assembly: GCA_038090715.1. Lineage (NCBI taxonomy): Eukaryota > Metazoa > Chordata > Aves > Apodiformes > Trochilidae > Florisuga > Florisuga fusca. The sequence continues at coordinate 14,792,064 of JAAWXA010000009.1, forward strand.
GGACAAATTGTCCTGCACAGTGTGATGCTGCAGAGATGCTTGTGTGGGTGGGACACCTCTCACTGGCCACTGGAACATGCATGGCAAGACCCTTCACTCACTGTCTTCTGACTTTGGTTGTGAGTCTTGTCCTTTCTTGGTGTTGACTTGGTACAGAATTCTTCTCAGATCCTTTTATCCCTCCCATCTCACAATCCCCATGGCCATAGCATTATCTTTTCCTTCTTCTTCCATTAGATGCTTTTACTACCAGACAGATTATTATACCCATGTGGTCAGCACTTTTACTGACAATATTACATTTATATGCAGGGACAACTGTGTTTAATTCACAGAAGGAAACGCGAGTCTCATTTGACAGCATTCTCCTCAGGAAGGCCCTTCATTTGTTAGTGGATGAATGAACAGCCCTGTTGCTTTACAAAGCAATGCTAATGTCATTCAACATTTCCTCACCTTTAGTAAAGCACTGCTTTTTTTCACATGTTGTAAGTAGTAGCATTTAAACCTGTAGACATGACAAATGTAGAACAATTCATATATTTACCAAATGGGCTTATGGTTCAACCACAAGATATCCTGCTAGTACAGTGAATGTGAACTTTAGCCCTGCTTAATAAATACCTTCTCATGGCTGATTTGTCAATTTAAGGCAATGTTTTAGCAGAGAGAGAAATAAAGAATGACAAGGCACTTCATTAGAAAAAGTTAATTTGAATTGGCTCTATTATTACTTATGAGAAATAAAACATATAAGGTGCTTGGAATGAAACAGAGCAGTTGTAATTGTACCTTCAAGATAAGTGATTTCTAACAAGGGAAGTACAAGAAAAATAGTACTATGCATAACCTAGGAAAAACCCCCAAAACTGGGAAGATACATGGATATCCTACATCAGGCAAGGGTCTTTCCTCCATCCATCTGCTTTCCCTCTGTCTCTAATTACAGACCTAGTGAAGCTTGATTTCACAAATTTTCGTTCTTGTGCATAGATCTGATATAATTTCTTCTTTTGTCAAGGTATCTAGAATACTTAGGAAAGAAGAGTACAGATAATGATGGTGTTGCTTCTAGCTAGGGATGGAATAAAATCTTATTTGGATCATTTTTCTAAATATAGTTAAGGAATGTAGCTTGTGTCCACAATGAAAATACAATTGTCATTTGGTGCTTTCATTCTTTTTCAGACTTGCACCACTCAGAGTAAACCAGCCTTTACCTTTGTAAATGGTAAGTAATTGATGGAGACTGACTGCACTGTCTCCTAAATGATGCTTGTTGTTGAATGTTGGTCTTTGTTGCTTAATTTTCATACAATGCTGCACTCTCTGAGATTCCACTTTTTATGATGAGACAAGCTACTGTGTTTCCTAACTACCTGCCTGCACACTGCCTCACAGCTCTGCATCAGGGCTTCAGATACTGCCTAGCTCTTATTATCATGGTGATTTCAATTCAGAGTCATGAGAAATGAGCAGACCTCCATAAAATCTGCACACCCTCAAGTGAAAAATCCACATATTTAGGTACCTACATATTCTAGAAATCAGTAGTACTTTCTTTGTGTGTGTAGGTGGATGCAACTGGGCTTGTTAAAACCCAGCATCCAAACACTGAGCAGGTTACATGTATTTGCTTGAACTTCTGTTGTTAATCCTGTGCACAAGCTGTAATTTATTTCCTTTTCTTATTACAAACCAGATTGACTAGAAAGAAGCATTGTGCTGAAGTGTTTGTGTCATGTTCACAGGGCTGGATACATAGCTATGAGGCTGTTGCACAGCAACAAAGTGTATTATATTTACATTATGAGACCACTGTAATTTTTGTACTTCATACTCAAACTATGAAAATAAACTGTAGTGGAAGGTCTTCAGTAAAGCTTTGTTCTCAGCTTGTGCTGTTTCAGTCATTTTGTGTCTTTCCTAAATGGTCTAAACTGTACTACATTTCCTGTCAAATTTAATTTTAAAAACAAACAACTTCACACTAATTAGCTAATTAGGGGGCATAAAATGTTCTTTTTCTCTCTCTATTTTTATTCTTGTTTATTTCTGAAGTGTGCATGGGGTGGAAAATCTATCCACTAAAATGGAGGTGGAGATAATTGAACTCTTTTCATATAGTCCCAGGTAGAAATCAAATCCAAGACCTGGAGGTGAAAGGTGAGTTCTATAACTACTATACCCAACTATTCTTAGTAATTATCGGCATGAGCATAATTATTAACATTTCAATTACACTCACAGTATGACATCTCTCCAAGGGGTTTAACTCCACTGATTTTCAATTTGTCTTGTGTTTTTGGTAGACATCCATTTGGAACAAAGTTTCTGGATAATATTTTTGACACAAAAGGATAACATATTTTCAGAATATGTGATCTATATGTTTTGTGCTTAATGACACTCGTGTGCTTCCAGATTTTGATTGCTTGGTAACACTACTTGGCACAGTCAGCTAGCTATTTCAATGGATTTAAATAAGTTGTTACACAAGGAAGTGCAATATGCATCCAGACTTTTCTCTCTCAAAATCTAAAGTTTGAAATTGTGACCTAGATTAATGGTACTTATATTTAATAATTATAGTACTTATATTTATATAAGTATACTTATATAAAGTACTTATATTTAATAATTAATAGGAGACCAATATGGTTGAACAGGGAACTGATGGGTAAACTCAAATGGAAGAAGAGAACCTATAGACAGTGGAACGAAGGGCTTGCCACTTGGCAGGAGTACAAGACTGTTGTCTGAGAATGCAGAGAGGCCACTAGGAAAGCTGGAGCCTCCTTGGAATTAAACCTTGAGAGAGACATTAAGGACAACAGGAAGGGCTTCTTCAAATACATAACATGTAAAACTAACACCAGAGGTAATGTAGGCCCTGTGCTGAATGAGGTGGGTGTCCTCTGGTGACAGAGGACACGAAGAAGGCAGAATTGCTAAACACCTTCTTTGCCTCTATGTGTACTTCTGGAGGATGTCCCCAGGAGCCCTTGGCCCCTAATGCTGCTGAGGAAATCAGGGTAAAGGACAAGTTTGCCTTGGTTGATGAAGGCTGGGTTCAGGATCAATCAGTGATGCTGGACATCCATAAATCCATGGGTCCTGATGGGATGCACCCATGGGTGCTGAGGGAACTGGAGGATGTCATTGCTAGGACACTCTCCATCATCTTTGGTATGTTGTTGGGAACAGGAGAGGTGTCTGAGGATTGGAGGAAAGCAAATGCCACTCCAGTCTTCAAGAAAGGCAAGAAAGGAGACCTGGGTAATTACAAAGTGGTCAGCCTCACCTCCATCCCTGGAAAGGTGATGGAACAACTCATTCTTGATGCTGTCTCCAGGCACATCAAGAACTAGAGGCTTATCAGGAGTGGTCAACATGGCTTTACTAAGGGGAAGTCATGTCTGACCAACCTGAGAGCCTGATAGACTTCTATGGATGGATGATGGCAGAGCAGTAGACATAGTCTATCTTGATTTTAGTGAGGCATTTAACACTATCTCCCACAGCATCCTTGGGGTTAAACTTAAGAAGTGTGGCCTGGATGATTGGGTAGTGAGGTGGATCAGGAGCTGGTTGAAGGATAGATGCCAGAGAGTTGTAGTCAATGGGATGGAGTCCGCTTGTTTCTAGCCAAGTCCCTCAAGCGTCAGTACTGGGACCAGCACTATTCAATATATTTATTGATGACCTGGATGAGGGAATAGAGTGTGCTGTCAGCAAGTTTGCTGATGACACAAAACTGTGTGGAGTGGCTGACACCCCAGAAGGCTGTGCTGCCATTCAGAGGGATTTAGACAGACTTGAGAACTGGGCAGAGAGAAATTTAATGTATTAGAACAATGCCAAGTGTAAAGTCTTACATCCAGAAAAGAATAACCACAGCTACCAGTATAGGCTGGGGACTGAGCTGTTGGAGAGCAGGATAAGATAAAGGGACCTGGGGGTGCTGGTGGATGGAAGGATGACCATGAGCCAACAATGTGCCCTTGTGGCCAAGAAGGCAAATGGCATCCTGGGGTGCATTAGAATTCTCTGATTTTAAAATATTATATACTCTTTGGCTACTATCTAATAACTTTTAACATACCTGTTTCCTAAAATTTACTTACCCAAAGTACGAAGCCAAATAATTTATGTATTTTTAAATATTCTGTGTTTATATATCTTTTAACTATTTCTATGTTTTCAAACCGAACATGCTTAATAAAATAATTTTTTATGATGCATGAGTATAACATGGGGTACTTCTGTGCCTTTATTAATTTTTCCTAATTAGGTATGGATATTGCCAGCTTGCGCAAATGATTGAATCATGATTAGCACATTCTAAAGGGTGGATCCATTCATTTTGCTTTTGTAAGGAGCACAGAAGATGTAAGAACCTAATGGGAATGCTCTAAGATCAAGCACAAATGTCTTGCTGGTACAGCCATAGCAGAGAAACAGAAAGCAGCTCACTATTAGCACAAGGAAAGCTTACTGAGGAAGGGAGAAACATGCAATAGCTTCAGATAACCCTCCCTGCCTCTCCCCCCCAGAAGCAGGAGATCTTTGGATGCTATATAAAAATCTGTACTTTTATGAAAAGGTAAATCTTTGCCAAGAGGCAAGCGGGGGAAAAAAAAAGCAGCACTGTACTGTGGAGTCCTTTAGGGATTTGAGCTATTTTGCATGTATCAGTGCCAAACAAAACTTCAAAACAAACTGTATTGTGCAGCTCTGAAAATGGAGGCCAACAGACAAGCTAGGTACAGATAAACATGTAAGACTGTGTGTTCTGAATGCTTTTTGCAGGATATTATCCTCATGTTTACTGGTACGAGATAGCTGATATCACATATTCCCGGTCTCTGTACCATTTTAACAATCATTTACTGAAAAACATGTAAGAGAATTTGTAAGAATAATTTAAAAAATAAGTTAAAAAAAAGTTGTGTGAGTAACCATGAAGGATTAGCAAGTGTGCAAGAATGGGTTTAGAATATTTTATATGGACAATTGAACACTAACATATGCAAAGCTGTTGAGCTGGTGTGTCTGCCAAAAACATGGCTTAACTTACAGAAGAGTTTCCAATAGTTGCAACTGAAAATTGGAATCTGGAGCAAAGTAGTTATACATTAGTTTTTTTAAGTTTGAAAATGATACGTGTTCACCCTATTTTCCACGAAATAACTTTATTAGAAAATGCTGCAACTAAGGAAGTGACTACATACCTCGTATTTATTGTCTCTTGTCATCTAGAAGTTTATTGCCTGTTAACAAGTCACACTGTTCTGGGCAGGAAGTTGAGTACTTGGCAGAGCTGTGCAGTCTCAGGTAGGTATTTGGTGCTCATGACCATTCTCAGCCTAACTATGGGGTACAAGGTGTATTTAAAAAAGTGTCAGCCAGAAGTTTCCTTCTGTATTTATGCCTGATTAAACTGTGGCATATTACCATTAGACCAGCAGTAGATTAATCCTGGACCTGCTGGTAATGGGAGACATGAGCTGCAGGACTGCTTGATGGTGGCTTTGCCATGATATTTGGGCATATATACAGCATCGAGGGTTGTAGCTCTCTTTTCCCTCTTCCTAGTAAATGTATAATTACTCCTTGGGCCACCATCCACATGTGAGTGCAATGTGAAATGTCTTCACAGTGCCTGTATCTAGGAAGATGTAGGGTTGCCATATTTTAGATTAAGAAGCATTGCTGTACCCAAAACCAAATTATAAACGGTAGCAAGGATCTGCTTTTTTTTTTCCCCAGCCTCAGGCAAATGGCAGAGGTGGCTGCTTGAAAAACAGGGTACAAAGCAAATGCACTGACCAACCCTAAATGATGCTGATCTGTGCTGGGAAGGTTTTGAAGGTCAGTTGTACACACAAGCACCACTCAAGGCATTTCAGACTATCCTGAAAGTTGTTGAGAAATTCAATTGATCGTATAAGTAGCTCAAAATTATTTGTGTCATATTTGTGTCTTTGTCTCTAAATGCTTTGTTCTGGTTCAGAAGGGAAGTTGTGACACTGGAGACTTACCCTCAATGTCCACACTTACTGGGGGTAAATGGTGCTGTGGAAGAAGTGACAGCCCACCAGAAATGGTCAAAGAATAAATCATTTTTTTTACAAGAACTGTAGTAAGAGTCATGAATGAATAGCACAGAAGTTGGAGAAAAGCTGTTATGTGGACTTCAAGTTGAGAACATGAGTTTGAATTTTAACAAAGGGTAAGAGGAAGGGAGTGAACAGCACTGGAGGAATGATGTCTTAGCTGCTTGCAACTGGGCAGCATGTAGAGGGCCAAAAGCAAGACATGCTTGAAGGGAAGGTTCTGTATTAAGAGAATGAAAGCTTATACCAGCCTTCCAGTACCTGAAAGGAGTCTACAGGAAAGCTGGAGAGGGACTCTTTACGAAGGCAGGTAGTGATAGGACCAGGGGAATGGTTTCAAACTGGAAGAGGGTAGACTTTAATGTGAGAGTGGTGAGATGCTGTAACAGGTTGCTCAGGAGAGTTGTGGCTGCCCCCTTCCTGAAAGTGTTCAAGGCCAGGTTGGATGGGACTTGGAGCAACCTGGTCTAGAGGAAGGTTTCCCTGCTCATGGCAGGGGAATTTCAACAAGATGATCTTTAGGGTCCCTTCCAACCCAAACCATTCTAAGAATCTATGATTAATAGTGTAGAGGAAAACAAAAGTATGAAATGGGGCTGTGATGATAACAGAAGCAGAGGTCTCATTTTCATTTTACAGAGTGTGGAAATGGATGAAGTATGAATAAGGTCAGTGTTGAATATATTGCCTTGAGTGAGAATTTCATTAAAATGAGGAGTCTAATCCCAGGAATAAGCAATGTAATTGGAGTACAGATGCTTTTACAGGGCACAGAATGGTGAATCTCAGTCTTCCATAATCATACTTGTGACATTAAGTGGTATATAGGCATAGAAGAGCATATGTGTACCAATGCACACGCACAGCAGGGATGTGCATTGTCATAACTACTCATTACTAAGCAAAAATTGCCACCCAATCATTTCACACAATAGGAACCTCTTGTGTCAACAGTAGCTCCTATGGATTGATTGAGGAAGGAGGTTCTGCCTGTGCTGCCCCATAGGTGTGATGGCAGCCCCTGCCACCGGAGCATTGCTGCTTCTACACCCTCTCTTGTGTCTGACCCTGGATCATTCTGTTTTGAAAGCACACTGTTTTCTGCTGCACTGGAGAAATTAGAGTTGTACTGCTTCTAAAATCCATCTTTCCTACAAATCAGTTTTTGCTTTTAAAATAGGTTGTTTCCTAACTTTTTTTTTCTCTAACAGCTGAAAGTGTGGTGCTAGTGGCTAATCAGGGGTGCAGAGTTATATCACAACATCTACTGCAATCATCAAAAACAGTTCCCAGTGCAGCTCGACATTTAGAAACCTGGAAAAACAAACTACTACCCCTACCCTACCCCAAGCTATTTTCAATGGTCTGACAGGAAAAAAAAACCAAAAAGCCCAACATCCAAACAAACAAACAAACAAACAAAAAAAAAGAAAGAAATAGGGTCATAGACGTATCTGACACAAGATTATGTAATTCTGCTGCCTTAAATTAAACAGTGATATTTCATAGTATATGATGATCTTGTGCTAGGATTCATAGCCTGAGTATGCACCTGCCTTAATCATACAAACTTCTTCTTTTTTTCCAGTGGGTTTTCCCTAATGAAAGGCTCTGTATAGTCAAGTAGAGTGATTTGCTCAGTGATAGCCTTAAAAATCTGCCTGTTGGCAAAAGCTGTTGTAAAGAAATTCAATATTTGCTCTGGTTCTTCAATTTCTTAATTTAAAACCAACCAACAAGCCATCAAACCAGTATTTCCCTTTATCTGTCATTTTTTTTTAGTGCACATTTGATTATATTATGTCACTGGCCCTGCACAAAAAATATATTGCAGGGAACTTTCGGAACATGAGTGCTGATTTTAGTTAGACATACAAGAATACCTAGACCTGCTGCTCTAGATATTTTGGCTACATATCCTTGTGCAACATGATCTTTCACAGCATTTATGTCTCTCTGTGTTATATTTGATCATGAAGCACTATTATATTAGCGAATGACAACAAGGGATTTGGCTGTAGAAATAAAAGGCTAAAAACAGTATTTCTGGACAAGTGGAGAAACACACAGAGATGCCTGGACCTCTCTGCTCTTCCCATTTTCATTGGCAGGAAGCGGTGGTGTTCTGGGGAATTTGTTCTTAACCACAAAACTGTAAGGAGTTTCTAGACTTGTCTTATAATTATCAGACTGGATAAGGATGTACAGCTAAATTCAATAAATAATAGTCACCTTCCATTTTTTTTTTTAATTCCAACTAAATCTGTACAAATAGGTATTTAAATAGCATGGTCTATAAAGGCGGCAGCAACCAGCCAAAGTGTGTGTATAGAAACTCTAATATAAATTAGTGCCTTTAAAAAATCACTGTAAACTCTGTTTTCTGTAATTAGAACAAACCCTGGAGTTTTAGACATGTAATAGTAATTTTTTAGTGTCTTTACAATTATTTTCCTTTTGATTTATTTAACTACATCTAACTTGAGGAAACAATGTTAAGTGGGGAAGCAGATGTGGTTAAATAACCTATAATTATTCCTTTAGTCATCTGTTACCATCACAAGGCTCCTCCTGCTACTATGACCAGAAAAAGTGACCTAACTGATTTCACCAGCAGCCTTGCCAGTTCCTGATGCAGAATAGATGGCCTTATTAAGCAATCAGAAAAAAAAAATAAATAAAAATCAACCGTTACATTGGAATAGCAATCAGCAGTGTTTATACTAGCCCCACAATACACAATCAGAATCATGAATTCTGCTAATTGGGTACCTTCTGCATCCAGAGGTGCCTGCAATAGGAAACAAAAGAGAATTGAAAATTGTATTTGTAGCAGTTAGTTTCTGTCTAAAGATTTAGCCCAGTTCGTGGAAGCCATGATTCAAACAGGGATTATTTTAGTCACTATGGTATTTAGATGTCCTCTGACATTATTCAGCATCAAAATTAGCATAGCGAGACTAATTTGGAATAACTCTTTAAGACTAATTTGGGTTTACTCTTTAAAATATGATTGTTGGGAATTTTTAACATCTCCAACAACAAACTATTTTATGCTTTTTCATATTTCCTACATCAGTTGTTTGCTGTTAAAGATTATGAACCTGTTTCAGATTAAATGTAGAGGTGATTAAATGCATTTGCTATTAAACAGATGAGATTTAATGAATGAGGGAAAGTGTTGCTTGGTTATTTTTTGCAGAATGATCTGTACTATATTTGCATGTTTAGGCATTTCATACTTTGTATAAATGTGGGGACTGCAGGTTTATTTTTTTATAAACATGGTTACAAATTCAAGTAGAGATATACTTAAGTTTAAAGAGAAATTAAGGTGCACAATTTTCTGAGTAAACTGCATTTACAGATGGGCTCAGTGAAAACTCTGTGGGTTATATTAAAGTAGTTTCAAAAAGCCTTTTGCCCTTTCCTTTGAATCTTTAGCATTTCTGATGTAATAAACTGACAGACAAATCTCCATGCTTCAGTCCTTACTATTATAGAATCCCTGCTGTAGGTGCTTAAAGAATAAATTAACAGTAGTACAATTCGAGTAACCTCTTCACCTTTTCTATCAAAGCATCAACTGTATGTTCTTGCTTTGCTAAAGCTTTCCATACGGTTACAGCAGGACTGTGACAATAGCAAAAAAAAAAAAAAAATGGAAAAGGGAGGGAAAAAGTCTTTGAGTAAGCCTTCAGTCTTAGCTCTGCTCTTTAAAGGTTACACTGAATAACGGAAATGTATCATCTGCAATTTATTAATAAGCTGCCATCCTCATTAGTTAACTGCTTTTTAATCCCTATGTGATTAGCTGTGTGACCTTAAAAAGATTGTTATTAATACAAAACATTACATTATGAAACCATTAAGTTATAGGAAAATATTGGTACTTTGAAGACAATCAGAATGATAAGTGTGATAGTTTTTTAGAGGTACTGTACCAACATTTCCTCTGACTGATTGCATTACATATTGATATTAGCAAGTATCAGTCTGTAGTGCAATCAGTCAGTGGAAAATGAGTGAAATGTGAACTAATGAGAGCTAATTGTCTCATATAATAGCAAGGACACAGAATTCTATCAATTAAATTAGTCTGAGTTGAAACAACTATCAGTGTAATAATGTTGATAATATCAACCAAATTAGATGTAATGAAATAAATGGTATGCTAAAGATCAAGGATATCCATCAGCTTCGACCCCCACCTCCTGCTAACTAGTGAGAGAGCATCATGACTTTGGGCTCAGTTTGCTCAAGTTCTGCCTAATGCACAGCCTGAAACATGCAGTTCTGTACCCAGGGCACAAGTACAAAGGCATTTTATTAATTCTCATAATTTGCACCAACAAAATGGGGAGGCCTCCTGGGAGGGTGAGGCAGTGCAGATGTACCATTAGAGTCTTTGCTTCAACACAGCTGTTGGTGAAGCCAGGAGGTGTGGTGGGTGAGAAATGCTGGATTGAGGATGCCAGGTGTTGAGGTTTTTGTGGTTTCCTTTGGGAACTACCACAACTCAACATCTGTATTCCCTGATCAGTAATGTTATCACAGTACTCAGCACTGGTTTCTCTTTCCTTGTGTTGACCTGTTCCTTGTGTTGACCTGCAGTTTCTCTAACTGCATATTTTATTTGTTATTTAGAAAGTATTTGACATCTCTCTACCTGAAAGGCTTTGGCAGATCCTGACAGATGTTGGGATTCAAAACATACTACTGAAATCACCACAGACCTCTACTGTCAGTATCAATTCACAGTGTGAAGAGCAACAGGTGGGAATGAATGATTTCCATTGGACTGGACAGGAAAAAAACAAAGGCATTTCGACAGCATTATTGAATTTATTTTGAAACTGCTGTAAGAGGATTTTGACATATGGAAGGAGAAGTTTGATGGGACTGTCCTCACTGATCTCTGATACACTGACAGCACGATGCCCTCACCACAGTGACTGATGCATTGCTGTCAATTCTGGAATTCTGGAGGTGAGAACAGGCAGCTAACCAGGGACATGAACTGTCTTGAATGTGTTGAAAAGATGAGTCACAAACACCCATACGAGTCATGAAGATGAAATACTTTTTAGTAGGAGAAATATGGTTAGAGAAAAAAGGACTTCACCAAAAGAACTAGCTGACAATGTAACTTTAATTTTTTATGGATGGAAAAAATTCAGGAGAGAATGACAGGAGCATTAGGTGTGCAATAACATAGGGAAGGTTAGCCAACGGGAAAATCAAACAGATGGACTGGTAAGGCCACAAAGATACCAGTCTGACTAGAAAAGCAGCTGGGAACTCAGTTAATAACATCATCTCAGGTCATGAGTAAATATGCAAATGTACTTATTGGAGTTAATAATAACAATAATCTATGAGTGAATAAATTTCTTAGCTAATTATCCTAATACATAAGGATAAATGAAATATTTAATGTAGAGTCTTACATATGATTACTAAAAGTTATTTTTAGTGGACCTTCCAGTTCCTTACTGTTCTTTCTGCTTTTCATTTAGCAAGACTATTATCTTACTCATTTTTGAGTTGCCATTAATTTCATCCCTCTCATCTGTTAATGGACTTTCTTTCATATTTACTTCCCTAGCCATAAAAGCGTTTTTAATCTTCCCAAGCCACTTTTTTATTCATTCTGGGCTTGACTGTAGTGCTACACTGTGTCATGGGTAAGCAGCCACTTTGCCCATGGAGCTGGCCAGAGAATTAAGTAGGACTCTCTATTTTCCAAAATCCAGTCATACAGGAACAAATACAAATATTTTAGGGACACAGATGGTCAGGTAAGGAAAGGAAATCCTGGGAATTCATCTGTGGTGCAGCCTGTGTTCAGCCTTGAGAGAATCCAGTGCTTGGTAAACTTTAGCTCCCATGTGTGTATCTGGTATCTAACCAAGGAAAACTTGGTTTGAAACATTTCAACCATGTTCTGGTTGAAACATTTCCCATGCCTGGGTCACTGCTAAGGGCTTGTTCAGATGCTTTCTCTAACGTCAAATAAGCTCATGCTCTATGTTGATGTTAAGTCAGTCAAAAGAACAGTCAGCCACGGCACTAAAATCCATCAGCTTCATTAGTTTAGTTTCATTGTGTGCAGAACAATGGCTTTCTTCACATCTTTTACATCTCTTTCTAATCTCAGATATACCAGCCGTATTTCACAAAGACAGTGTTTAGGTTTCACTTTCACCTCCCAATTTGCTTTTTCACATGAACTATCTGTGATACATACATTAATTAAAAGGTAATATTTGCTTTTTTTTGAGGGTTCTCTCGCCATCCTCAGTACATTTTTTTTTTTTCATGAAATCAGATACCCTTTAACTTATATCTTACTGGTTTGTTTTCACATAGTTTCTGGCTGCTGGTTCTTTGTTTTTCTCTAAGAAACAACTTGGTTTCTTGCTCTGGGTAATAAAAGTTTGTAACTTGAGAACCTCCTTAATACACGTGTGATTGTATTTGTTATCCTACAGAGAGATGGGAGGTCAGCATTTCTCCATAATGGTTTTAACAGGCTGGAAAAATAATTATCCTTCCCTGGTTCTGTGTGCTTTGTAGTCAGAACTGTTCTTCCCTCCAGGTTTGCTCAGTGTGTGCCATTCCCCATGCTCAGTGGGGCAGGAGGGTTGCCATATGTGGCCAGTAGTCTTGCCTTGCATAAAAATCCAGCCTGTTGCACTGTATTGCCATAAAAACCTAAAGCATTGTCCACACTACTACATGCAGCTTGCAGGTGAAAACCAGGGGGAATAGTTAATCCATAGAAGGAAAGAGAAGAAACTAGTTTGTTATTTTCTCCAGTTATTACTGCTCAAAAAATGATGGTATGCAACACACACAGGATATTGGTGTGATATATGAAAATGCAAGGTAAAAAATTCTAGGTGATCTTTACTTGGTTATTCCTATAGTTTGGGCCTTAACCTCCAATCCCTGTCAGCCCTGAACACTCTTGTGAAACAAACAGCAGTTATGACATCTGTACATGATCAATTTAATCACCAAAAAATACACTATTTTCCACAACTGTAACTGCTTTCAAGTAACCTTCACATTTGGCTTCTGCTGTGTTTTATCATGTATATTGTAGGTCTTTTTTTTTTTTTTTTTTTTTTTCTCTTTTTGCTTTTGTATGGCATTAAAAAGACAACAGAACATGCTGTGAGTTAATGTTCCGCTTGTAAAAGGTTATGGATTAAGCTCAGCTGGTTTCTCAGGCTGACACAGGGTTCATGATTAGAAGAATGAAAACAAACATGAATTGAAAATGTCACTAACCTTTATTGGGCCCTGAAAATCCCTGAGCCTGCATGACAGGAGGCTTTCCTGTTTTCAACAGGATAAAGAAGATTGAAACAAAACAGCACAGATCTTAGCTATTTACATCTTTTAATGAATGCTCTTCACGTTTGGGTCCCTTTGTCAATCTCCCAGTTTTCAAGGGGTTAGCTGTGAAAAGTGCGGATGGTATCACATACTCTTATAAACCATGGAGTAGACATCTGTCTAGGATGCTTTTTCCTCCAAATTATGCTTAGTGTAAAGGACCACATTTTAAGCTTCATTTACGACTATGCATGTATAAGGTAGCCAATTATGTGGTCTGAGTGTTCAGCAGAAAGAGTGAATAAATTGATTAATAAATCAGAGAAAACCTGTGTATAAATTTTAGATGATAGCATAGTAGTCTGAACTTTAAAACTGCTTAATGAAAACTCCTTTCCCTTAAAAAAATAAAACAACTCTTGCACTAGCTGCTACAGAGGAACACACCCTCTCTTAGCAGAGAAAAGAGAAACTCAAAGAGGCCAGAGTGGAAACTAAAAATGTCACACATTGACAATGCTTTGTTTCATTAAGAGCGCAGATAGAGTCCCAGTACCTCAGATCTGAAAACTGAAGGAGTCTACTACACTGTATGACTACACTTCCCTAGCACTAACTCTTCCCAGGTGTTAAGGAAGAATTAAGCATCACACTTCACCTTACAAAGTCAGATATTCCCTGCTTCCTTATTACTTTACACTTCTCAGCTGATTCTTTTCCCAGTCAAATTACTGAAAACACAAAGAATTATCAAATGTTTTTTCATCTAGGCTGTGAAGAAACAAGGCCCATGTTTTTCTTAGTTTTAAAATGTTCAGCTGGATGTTTTAGTAACAGCTGTGCCATTGCCTCACTGATTTCATAGGTAACCTGAGAAAATACTTTATGGAGGAAGAACACTGGGGAATCCTGCAACCAAATGTATTTCCTTCTCCTGATCTATAAATTTCCGATGGACATGGAATTTTTGCCTCACAAAATCATGTTTCCCTTCTTCACAAAGTGAAGTAAGACAATATAGACCCACGCTTAGTACATAATTATTTAACATATCCTACTATTTCATGGTGCAACTCTGACCTGTAACTGAGATTTAATGAAGTGCTTTGGCAGAGAATTAGTATTAGGGGAAACATAAACCTGCAAATTTTAGTCTCACTTCATCCAATTATAGTTTGCTCTTACATTGCACAATCTATTTTACAGTTTTTGGTGTAGGACCAGAATGAAATCCTATAGTATTTTGATGAGGACTAGTTTTTTTATCTGCAGCTATATTAGTCTTTTGCAAATAATGAGGAATGGCATAATTGATGAAGATTCCTAAGGTTTCTTAATGATATATGATCCTAAACCACAGCTTCAAAATCAGCTGAGGCCTCATTCACTTAAGGTATGTGGGCATGTGAGTCTTGTTTATTGAAAGTGATAAAAAAGGTTAATTGAATTATATGAAAAATAAATAAATGGCTAGTAGGTGCTCAAAAACTGGAGTACTAGTGCCTTAAACAGTTGAGTTTAGTTTAACAAAGGAGCTAGTCTCCTTCTTGATAGAAGATGGAGCCAGGCTCTTCTCAATGATGTCCAATGATAGGGCAAGGGGGAATGGGTGCAAACCAGAGTGTAGAAGGTTCTGCCTAAACATAAGGAAAAGCATTTTTCACTGTGAGGGTGCACAGGCTGCCCAGTGAGGTCGTTGAGTCTCTGTCTCTGGAAACATTCAAAACCTGCCTGGATCTGTTCCTGTGTGTCTACACCAGGTTGTCCTGCTCTGGCAGGGGGTATGGACTTGATGGTCTTTTGAGGTCCCTTCCAGCCCCTAATATTCTGTGTAACAAAGGAAGCTTTGCAAGAGAACTTCCAGCTTTGAGGTGCCTGACCATGCAGTGAATTCACATCTACTATCCTGTGCTCTTTAAGTGGATGGAGAAAGTAAGGAGCACAGTGGAGAGCTAAGCAAATTACTTGTGGCAAGAAATACTGAGGTGTGTTACGAACATGACTACACATCTCATACCATCAGGTGAGTATCCAGTTACTGGTTATAACTTATTAACTACCACTCTTTCACTTCTCCAAAGGCAGCTTAGAGAGAAGGACTGCGAGTCTCTTCTCCAAAACTCTGTAAACCCACAATTGAATATGAAGGGTGAGGTGTGCCTCTGTGCTTCTACAGAGCAGGATGGCTTGATGCAGTTTGATGGTTAAGATGCTTGGATGGAGAACAGAAAATGAAAGGGAATTTTACTCTGCATCCCAAGGAGACACATCTAATGCTACTAATACTTCTATTAATGACTGTGGTGAGAAAGGCTGGGATTAGGGGTTGGATGACTTCTCCTTCTGGCTGTGATTTGTCTGAGGTTAGACATCCTGGGTGTATAACTGACACGTTGGCTCTTGAAGATAAGGCAGGTGGTAGAAAGCCTTGTCTGGGAACATCAGTGAGTTTAGGAGGGGGATAGACACCAAATTGCCGGGTGTCTTCAGGATTCAAGCACTTCTCTTTCCTTATATAGAAACTTGGTCTCTTAGGAGATTTCTCTTGTGGAAACTTGAGTAAGTTTTTAGGATCTGAGTTTTTTATTTGGGTGCCTAAAGTGATACTAAGATGCCTCCATTCTCCTCTTGAAACTAATTCATCAAAACAACTATTTTAAAGACACATAGTGCATGGTAGTACACCTATGTGCTTTATTTTGATTTGTCAAAGGTGGATGAGCAATTTGGTACTATTTGTCTAGAACGCCTGGGGATTTTCAGTAGAAATAAGTTAGAATTATACTCTTGAACTCTTCAGTGCCCTTATTTAGCTATTTATCTGCCTAAGTATATGTTTAGGCACTGAATACATTTGGGAAATTAGCCATAAAAGCCAAATGGACAAAGCCTCCAAAGGCACTTATGTGTCTTTGGAAATGTTTTTTACAGCATTTTACTGCTGCATTATCTGTTCTGTGGTAATAGAATCATAAGATGTGGAAAAGAAAAGAGTGCTGGCTTTTTCATTTTGTGTCCAGCTATAGTAGTTATAACCCCATGTTATTTAACTAAAAAAAAAAAAATAAAAAAAAGAAACACACTGAGAGCGTTTGGAGAAATGTAACATTGTTTAATTTAATTTGCTAAGCTCTCGAGAGCAGTTTCACATAATGTATGGTGCTATAATGTCTTGGCAGAGTTTTGACTGTCTGAGAGTGAAGCACGAACACAGGCCTAACTCAGTGACAGTTGTGAAAATACATGGGCACACCGCATTAATTTTAAAAAGTGAGGAGCTAGTGACACTTGGTATATAAGAATTACCATTTAGCTCGGTGCCAGTTCCTGGTAAAGTCTCCCAATGTACTTTTGTTTTGGCCCAAGCACTTTTTACTGTTCAAGCAGAAAGGTTCTCTTCAGCAGAGAACTGAGCCAACTGTTTAAAGGGTGTTTTTTTCCCTAATAAAACTTTACACCACTTTATATGAATTTAGTGTTTGTGAAAGGCCCTGCACTGACAGCCCAAGTAACGGAGGCCCCAAGTTCATTCACAGACCACGTGCAGTGAGGACAGGGGTGGCAGTGATGTTCCTGCCCTGCAGTACTCACACATTCTTCCCATCCCAAACACAGTAACTCGTGGTGGATAAAAGGTTGATTTGGTGTCCGATGCCCTTCAGTCACTTGATTTTCACCTGATGCTGTCACAGGCCTGCAGGCTGATTGCAGCTGTGGAGAGGTTTTGTGGTTTGGATGCTTGCATGTTACCTTCTTCCTCACAAGGTACACATGTAGGTACACCATGTAGTCTTTTTATATGTGGCACAGAAACAAGCTGGATTTGTACCAATGATTTGCAGTGAGTGAACTATCTTTCATTTAATAATCCAGCTCTGCAGCTCAGTTGCAATGTGATTATTAAAACAAGGGAAGAATTGTCTCTATATACTAGAATTGCAATAGAAATACTTCTACAGGCATCATCAACACCAGTTCTAACCCAAAGTACAGTTGTAAATTGGTATTAAAATGTGTAAATGAGTATGCACCTCAGAAGCTGCATGAAGTGTATCCAATGTCTATAACCCAAATCAGCAAAGATGCTAGAGGCCAGGAGTCAGGACTGGTTGGACTACACAGACACTGAAGCTTTGTGTTTGCTATAAATACCCCCTTGCATTAGCTGGACAGGCTGCCCCGCAGAAGCACCATCTCTCTTCTAAAATGACAGGAGGGTGCCTGGTGTTCATTGAACAGCCCTGCACTGGGAGCAATGCCCAGGAATGGGGTCAGGAAGGCATTGCCACCACCACGGGTGAGGGAGATGCTGGGAGACAAGGCCGACCTGGAACACCAGGATCTGTGGGAAAGAGAGGCTCAAGCATCTTAACAGGAAAATCAGTACACATGGGGTTCAGCAAAGATATGGTACCTTTAGACACTCTTCAGATGTCTTGAAGCACTGGGAATTGTTCTAAGCACTGAGAATAGATGCAAATTATGTCTGAATTTCCTGGACTGCTTTTAGGAAGTTAAGAGCAGAAATTCTGCCATTTTAGTCTTTGTTCAGTCTTCTCTTTGAGCATTTTGAAATTACTCAAATTATGGTCTGTAAAACATTTATGGTGATGTAATTAATGTTTAAAAAACAGGAAAAACTAAACACTTAAGAATGGAAAATACACTTCCCCCAGCCAGGCATAGATGTTTACTTGCAATAATATTTTCTAAGGAAAAAAAGATAATATATATGTTTTTTTAAATCTGTCCAAGTTTAATGCTGAGCTGCCAATGAAGTAAATGACAAATGCCCTCTACAAATGCCTCTCCCATTGCAGAAAGGGAAAGCAAAGAGAATAAGAGGGACAGACTTATGGGTTGGAAACTAAACTCTGCAGCTTTAATGGAAGACTAATGATGTAAAGTAAAATAATGAAATATGAAGAAATATATACAAAACCAATATCATGCTCCCAGAGCAAGTTGTGGGAAATTCCAGGACTAAACTCCTGAAGTCAAGAGCAGATGCAGGAACGCATGGAATGAGGAACACTTGGATCAGTGTCAATGACAGAAGAACTGATGGAGTCTTCCCAGGATGCCAGCCACAGATGAAGAGAGCTTGACCCTCATGATCTCTCACGATTTGCACTAAGAATGGCACACATGGGCTGGAATACTTCATTTGGTAAATTTGTGTCACCTCTCTGGTCTGGTCCTGTCCACAGGAGGGTGGCAGGTGTGACCCCTTTCCTCCCCTTTTGTTTCTGGAGCTTAAGAAGTTTAGCAGAATCAAGCAGTGACCTTGGCTCTGCATACCCTTCTCCAGCAGTGCCTGTAAATGTGGAGCATTACCAGTCCTAGAAACACACTGACTGGAAAACGTGTTGTGAATTTCAGCAAGTGCAGCTACTTAGTAGACTTAACTGATAAGTAAAATTACTAAAAAGAAAATTGGTATTGTTCTGGCTCAAACCAGGACAAACTCATGTTATTTGTGCGCATAATATCAAGATAACTGGCTACCTTGGGGAAATGTCTTGTTGTGATCTGAAGATAAATACCTCAGTTTGTGTTTCCCTGGTGAATCAGCTCTTAGGGACTTGTGTCTTCATTGCTAATTTCCCTGAAGGACTCATCTAAAACTGTTAAACCTCAAGTAATTTGAGGATGAATTCAGTGCAGGTGACTGTATTTAATCTGTGTTCAGGTCAGCTTTGTAGTGGCCAGGGTGTTGGACTAGATGATCACTGTAGGTCCCTTCCAAGTGAAACATTGTAGCACAGTCCATTCTATTCTAATGAAATGAAGCAATTGAAATATGGAAAATTTGTCTCATGACAGTGCTGTATTTTGCGGTGCTGCTCTTTCAAACTGTTCACAGAAACATGGCTGAATATTTCTGTATCTTTTCTGTGCTCCGTGTTTCTTAAGGATCTACTGGACACATATATTAATTTTTATGCCTAATTTTTCATATATTGAGAAATGGGAAGCTCAAGAATTTAACAGAATTAACTGATGTGCCTTATTCACCCATCTAACAAAATCCGATGCATTCTTTCTTGATGGCATGGAAATATCTATGTTTCCAAGCTGCAGTTTGTCCCAGAAAAGCCTATCTCTTTGCATTTCTTTTAATTTCATTTTTCATTTCATGGTTCCCTCTAAATGCCCTGCACACAGCACTCCTGTATATTTTCTCATTTAGAAAGACTTGCTGGGAAAGTTAAGATATTTCAAGTAATTCTGTTCATGATCTGCAACAGGATTACTGTAGATTGATGCGTGACGGTATCTTGGATTCCTGGTGGAACAATGTCCTCAGGATATGAACCTGCATACCTGCTGGGAGCTAATTGTGTTTAGTTTAACAACACTAATTTCATGAAATAGGCTTGTTATCTGGCCTGTAATCTGCAGCCTGAGTTTAATGAGACCTTCTCTCTTTTGTTTCTCCCCTCTCTCCATTCTTCCCCTCTACCTTGCTCCCTCATTTTCTCCTTCTTTCTCTCTCTTTCTCATCCTCCCACCCCTGCCCTTTTTCTGTCCCTCTGCCTCCCCCTGGAAGTATGAACAAGAAGGAGAAGCCAGAGAAGCTCTGTGGCATACACTGCCCTTGGGACACTGTCACTGAGATGGAGAACTTCCATAAATCTGTTCCACCTAAAAATAGGGCAGCTACTTGGTGACTAAGCACTCACCATGCTTTACTCCCCATAAGGGACTATGCTTACACCCACTAGGGCCAGCAAAAAGGCCCCTGTGCAGTACTTACCAGCCTCAAAATAGAGTTTACACTGCATGGAAGTGGCTCCAAAGATTTATTCCATACCTCTGTGATGGAATCAGTGTCATGGAACATGCATGTAAGGACTGTCTCCTGATGAGGGGTGTCATCTGATACTGAATGAACAAGGGGGCAAACCAAACACAGGAAGGTCTTTGCTTGCTGCAACAGCTGCTCCTGCTACTAATAGATGCTGTGTATCTGTGGCATCATCCCAGTGACTATTTTAGGTTGTTTCCAGCTGTGAAAGTTTTTGTCTCACAGCTAGGGGTATCTGTGCAGCTGGCAGAGTGAAGTAAAAATAAACACAGCTAATTCAGCAAAGCAATGAGAAAAACTTACAAAGAAAAGTAAAAATAATATAAGCCAAGGTTATTTGGGACACAAATCTGAATCTGAGTGAAGAAAGAGTGGTCTGGCATGGAAAAGGATTGATCCCTTGCCTGTGACTGCCGAGAAAAGGGAAATATTTTGACGTGAATTTTGGGCTTATGGCATGTGTTGCATGCTGAAATTTTCTCAGAGACCAAGCTTGGATGGCAATATTGACAGTTCTTCTGTAATGTCCTATACATATGTTTAAATATATGGGAGGGGTTTTGAAGAATTTGTTTCTTAATTTAGCATTTTCCACAAACTGTTTCCCTCTTTCCTGAGCAGCAGGTAATAACTACTGATAGTTAGAGGGAGTTTTGTTCCTTTTTTAGTTTGGATATTTCTCTTTTAGAAACAAAAGTTGTACTACCAAAAATTAATATCTTTCATTTTCTCACATCTCTTCCAGTAACACTCTTGTTAATCCTACATAAACTGCTACCAGCTCTAGGGATGGCTGCACAAATATTAGGTTGCACCATCTCTACTCGGACCCTAACCACGAGCTTCCCTTGTCTACAAGGGAAGGCAAAACCAACTGGTTTTGTTTTGCAGTTTAAAATATATAATCTCTATGAATCCAGCTTGTATGCAGACAGTTTTAGAGGAAAAAGATTAAAGTGGACTTCTTACTGATCTGTCATAGCATTTAGAAACCTTAACTTTGTAAATTGTCATGAAAACAAAATTTGAGGCACAAATAAGCTACTCCTCGAGTACTGTATTTATGTGCTTTTAGGTAACTTACTTTCTGGTCATAACCACTATAAGTATGAATAACCAGAATTATTTTAGGCTTGATACAGCTTAGGACTTAGTTAAATCTAGGGGTGTTTCTCCTTTAAAATACAATTGAATCTAACTTATTTCAGTAAATTTTCCAGAGGCATTTGTATTTATTTTCAATCTTTGTAGTTGGCTACACTTTTTTAAACAAAATGTAGGTCATTGATTTTAGGTTTTCAGAAGGAAAATTTTTACTTCAACACAAAGAAAATACTTTTAATTCTCTGATGATGACCAGTTCTTCCTTCCTTCCTTTGCTTCCATGTTTCTAAATGTTTATTTTTACTGTTTTGTCTCAGAGTTTTGTATACAACACCATGTGCTGAGCATCAGCACTGCTTTTGGGGAGCCTTCTAGAACAGTCCCATGTTTTAGCCTGGAAATACAGACCTGTATTCATTTTAAATAAGTAATAAATTTCTTTCTGCCTAAACCTAGGGAACTGGAATTCATGAGTCAGTCACATTACCTAGAATGCAAATATGTGGTACTTGTAGCAGTGAGATATGAACTAACAGAAAGTTAAAATAAATGAACCTTGCTTGCTTTTATCAAATTGGCCTTGCTCAACTATTCTATTTACAGTGTCGTTAAGTGTTTTCTTAATACATTCTGATCTGTTCTGTTTTGTAAGGAGAAAGGGTACCTAGAAACAGAGAAATAAACATTGCATTATGAAGAAAGTTCATAAAATAATATTTGGTTATTCTGCAATAATAGAGCAGTTCCTACTTAATTCTTTCTTTCAGGATATAAATTTCTTAAAGTTTCCTGTGTGACTGGATTCTACACTGGTGTGGAACTATATTAGTATCATTATGTGTCAGCAGAATATATGAAAGCATATCTATTCATGAGGTGCAAACTTGTCCATCATCCCTACGTTAGGGGAATCTTAATATGAAATAAAATCCTAAACAGTTTCTAAGAATGAAAAGTTTAATTTTATATCAGCGTCCAGTCTGAAATAGTATTATTTAGACGGAAATTTGTCATACTTCATTCAAAATAACATTTTAATTTGCTCCTTTAGGAACAGATTAAATATAGGTATATTAATAAATGACTAAAAGCTTTGTATCCACTCTTTTCTCACATTCAAACATCTTCATTTTTAAGAAAAAAAAATTAATTTTGGTTTTACAGAAAAGTGTATGATTGAAGGTCATTATGAATGGATTGGTATTCAATGATCCCTAAACTGGTAAATGGGACTTTGTCCTTGGGGGGAAGCATGTGCAGTGGCTACACATTCCAAGACATCTACTAAGATCACTTACATTGTTCTGGAATCTTTGTTTCAGTGCATCTTTTGAAATGTCTTTATTTTTTAAAATATGGACAATGTTCTACCCATTAATGAAATCTGCCAAAATACTTGTTTTCCTAACCAGAGTATAGATTACATCTGTCTACTGCTACACTTCAGCAAGACCAGGATTTCATTCAGTGAGAGTACATTTTGCTTTAGGCAGGGGGTATAGAGCTGAAGCCTCATCTATGATAAGAACAGAAAACCATCGAAGTGTAATTTACAGGGATCCTTAAATTCTGACTTCTATTCCACAGCGCTCTCCAAATCCTGTATCTGCTGGGGCTGCATCTCACCTGCATGTGCCAAGCAGCCAAAATCCAACAGAGATTTTGGCCACAAGTCTGAAATCACTGCAGTAGAGTGAGTGCTGCTGAACAAGAGATCTCCTGTTGCTAAAACACTATCTTTAATGCATGCTCTCTCAAATAAATCACTCAGGATGATTTCCAAGGATGTCCTACCTAAAGGGACAGTGACTCCAGGATAAAAAAAGGCTGAGAGTTGGGGAGGTGAAAAACTTTCAGGGATAAATAAGAATCAATTATTTTGATTTTTACTTCTTATTTTTATTTTTCAAGAGCGTCCCATTCCTTTTATCAGGGCACCTATGCAGAGTCTTGAATCCACCTCCTGGAAAGGAGGCACAAACCTGCTGCCTGAGCTGTCTTAAGAGCTTGATCAAGCAGTGAGGTAAGTGCCTTTTACTACATGGCAACTACAAGGTCAGAAGGGGAAAAAGTACTGACGAGACGGTGATTATGAGCATTAATCATAATAATATCAAGGTCTTATATAGCACTTTTCATCAGGAGATTTAGAGGGTACAAAAGAGATGAGTCTCATTATCTCCATATTTTAGATCTATAATGTGACCTCCAGTGCCCTAAGGCTGTTCTCTGAGGGTGAAAAAAGACTTCTAGAATCAACAATACATATTCCCTGTTAAATCTCTAAGCATTGCAATGAATGTTTTTAAGATCTACTTGTTCTGTGGACCTTGTAATGTAATTTTAATTGTTTTACTAGCAGCTCAAGATATAATGAATAGTTAATTCTTATCAGGATGCTACACTGGCATTTGCAGGGCATATTCAGACAATTAAATTAACATGTTCAATTATGTTGCTGGTTAGTGCCTCATTTGTTGGGGAGCAGTAATTGAATATATAGGTGTTGCAATCCACAGCAAACTGGATCACCTCAAACCATCCTCAGCAAGGAGGATTAAGACAATTTTTCTCCTTTGCTTTTGCAAAGGTCTGATGCATAGATCTTTCAAAGCATCCTTGCAAATATCTTGTGAACTAACTAGCAACTGAGAGGTGTTTTGTTTTGTTTTTTACTAAAACAGGCTAACAATACTGTAAACAACTAATTATGCTTTGAATGCTCAGCAAGATAGTTATGCTGGGAAAAACAGGAATATTACTGTAAGCTAATACTGAAGGACCAATTTTTACCTTCTACTGTCAGGAAATACTTATAGTTTATTGTGTTAGAACATGGACCTTGAGTTCTATCAACATATTTTTATTGTAGGAGAAAAGATTTATGTCTGCAGAACAGCAGAGAACAAAATTCAATGCTCACTTTTCTACAATGTCCCTGATAAGGAGAGGCTCAAGCACTTCCTTGGGACTTTATGGCTTACTCAGGTGACGTGCTGACTGCTGTCAGCTTTCAGGAGTCAAAGTGAACTAAGAAACAGCATATCCCAGGATCCAGCCCCAGATGAATGCCATTAGTATGATTATTTCCTTCCAGTCCCTCCCAAATGTTTGCAAACTTGCTGTTCATTAAACTAAAGAAGCAAAAAATACTAACCTCTGTATAGCTTTATTTATTTATTTATTTATGTATTTGCCTCTGTGTGCTACCATTCCAAGCAGCAGCAAAACACATGCCAACACCACAGAGGAATTTGGGTGGTTCTTTAGAGGAGGAAAGAAGATGCTGGGCTTTAGAAAATATGTTCTGTTAAGTCTTATAAAAGGAAAAAAACCCTGAACTCGCTTCTTTTAACACTTTGGATTAATACATATACAACATAAAAGCAATAACAGAAACCTACTTTATTGCATGACTATCCATATGAAGATAAAATATGCATAAATTGTTTTAAAAACTTAAGCCTACAGAAGGATGTGTAGTGTAGTGTGGAAATTATCAGGGAAAAACTTTATGAAAACAAATTTTTCTCCATAGTCCAGCTGCACCAAAAAACTTCTGTATTGAAAGGGTAAAACCAGACAAGGCAGCCCTACCACAGCTGTGCTATTTTATCAGATCAGTACCAAAGGGACATTATTCTGCTATATTTTGAGAGCTTATATGGAGGATCAAGACATCATGTCAGCTTTGGTTCCACGGAACAATGGAGCAGCACCTGAAGTAGAAAGCAATCTTATATGTGGGGGATTTGACAGGATTTTTTCTTTGGTAATCCGTTGATTTTCTGTGATTCTCCTGCATGTGTCTTGCACCATTCAGTCTCTGGTAGCCTGAGAAACTCTCTTTGCTGAGGGGATGTTGATAAATCAGATTATGCAAGGAGTTTTCTGAAGTTTCTTCTCACAATTAAGTACTCCAATGAAGTTATTATGTGAAAAATAGGCCTGTTTTCACTGGCACAGNAGCAGCTCAAGATATAATGAATGGTTAATTCTTATCAGGATGCTACACTGGCATTTGCAGGGCATATTCAGACAATTAAATTAACATGTTCAATTATGTTGCTGGTTAGTGCCTCATTTGTTGGGGAGCAGTAATTGAATATATAGGTGTTGCAATCCACAGCAAACTGGATCACCTCAAACCATCCTCAGCAAGGAGGATTAAGCCAATTTTTCTCCTTTGCTTTTGCAAAGGTCTGATGCATAGATCTTTCAAAGCATCCTTGCAAATATCTTGTGAACTAACTAGCAACTGAGAGGTGTTTTGTTTTGTTTTTTACTAAAACAGGCTAACAATACTGTAAACAACTAATTATGCTTTGAATGCTCAGCAAGATAGTTATGCTGGGAAAAACAGGAATATTACTGTAAGCTAATACTGAAGGACCAATTTTTACCTTCTACTGTCAGGAAATACTTATAGTTTATTGTGTTAGAACATGGACCTTGAGTTCTATCAACATATTTTTATTGTAGGAGAAAAGATTTATGTCTGCAGAACAGCAGAGAACAAAATTCAATGCTCACTTTTCTACAATGTCCCTGACAAGGAGAGGCTCAAGCACTTCCTTGGGACTTTATGGCTTACTCAGGTGACGTGCTGACTGCTGTCAGCTTTCAGGAGTCAAAGTGAACTAAGAAACAGCATTTCCCAGGATCCAGCCCCAGAGGAATGCCATTAGTATGATTATTTCCTTCCAGTCCCTCCCAAATGTTTGCAAACTTGCTGTTCATTAAACTAAAGAAGCAAAAAATTCTAACTTATGTATAACTCAAAGTGAAAATGAGTCAGTGGGCATAGAGAAGGCACATTGCTTTGTATCACGTAAAAAGAAAAAAAAAACATCCAGCAGCCTTCAACAGTCCCTTGAACTAAGAATCTGGGGGTTTTGAACTAACCACGGAGTCACCTGTGAACATCCAGCCCTGTTTCAGAGAAGAGATCAGCTCAACTGCAAGCAAAGACAAAAGAAAACTGCAGAAGATGCAGGAAGAATGCAGAAGATGTAGTGATGATAGAAGGACTGAATCTAAGAAACAAGACCCAAAAAGGGTGAGGCAAATGGGTCAGGGTTTTTGTAAGCAAGGCAAACAGAGTGGTAGCAATTCAACATCTATTTTAGCTAATCAAATAGGTAAGTAACTGCAGTAACTGCATTACTGATGGGAACTGGGGTGTCCTCCAGCTAGGCAGGGCAGAAATTACTTAGCTGCAACTCCTGTTTTGAAACCTGTTTTTGTTTAAGAAACCATGAAAACATACCCTGAACATCAAGTCTAGCATAAATGTAGGTTTTCAGCAGAAGAAATGAAGCAAATACTGATCTGGTGAGGAGCACATTGCCTGCAGGTTTCAGGCTGTTACTCTCCTTTGAGGGCCAGCGTACCATACCCCATGGCAGGGAAGTGACTCTACAGAGGCAGGAGTAATAGCCTCTTACACCACAGGTTGACAAATGATGCACTGATGCCGGTGCACAATACCAAGTGCAGCTGCCAGGTTTAACCATGGAGGACAGGGAGGCACTTTCCTACTGATGCTAAAACCCAACCTCTTCTAGCACTCCTTGAAGGGTGACAGATACTGTTTCTCTTCTTATATTACCTGTAGCTTGCTCTTTACTAACTCTCAGAGAGCAAAATCTTTATTTACTTCTTACTATTCCTTCTGTTCTCCTGATTGTCTCACAGGGCAGCCACAGTTTCCTCCTCCTATTACTATTTCACCTCTTTGCAGAATCTTACATTGCACCATCAGCTAAGGTTCACAAGTCAATACACATGAAAATATTATATCTGCCCTGGGAGGTCTTTATGCAATTTATTCAAGCACAACCAGTATAGACTTTGCTGTCATTTCAATATGGTATTTTCTTCCACTCAAACTGTGAGAATTAACAGAGGTAATATTTGAAAACTGATTTTCCAAATTGGTCATAAAGTCAGGATGCCATAGTGTCATCATTACTTTAGTGTTTCTCCCTTTCTATTGTCTGATCTGAATGACCATTACAGCCTGAGTATTCTGTTTTGTCACTGTCCCAGTACAGTAAATTATGTTCTTGTTATTTATCACGTTGCTAACTTTTGTGAATGGATAGCATTGATAAAATTTACTCAGCAAATAAGATTTAATTTGTGAATGCAATAAGATGATTCTTAAGGGAATATAATTTTTTCCCCCTGATCATCAGAGGGAAGGAAAAAAGAACATGTGCTCAGAGTATTAGGTCTTAAGGCCATATTATTCACCCTCTAGACTCATATTCTGTTTGGTCAAGTCATTTAATTACAGATTAATGCCACTCCACGTCAGACTTGGCTCATTAATAATAACTGAAAAAAATTAACTCCATAACTACAAGTCTGAAAATGAAAGTTGGGCTTTTTCAGAGTGGTGGGTTTGGAAATCTCCCACACAGCCCTGTGGGAATTCATCTGTTGATTGCTGTGCAGCCAAACACCTTCAGGGCTGGTCAAGACTAGACACACAACTTGATGACCTAAAGGCTGTAGAAGTTAAGGGAAGGTACTGAAGAGACTGTAACTAATACAGCAACATGTTGCGAGTAAAAGAGATGAAAAAAAATTATTAGCATATGTGTTGGAATTTCCTGAGCTGAATTTCTGTTTAACAATGGCTGTCAAATGTTTGAAATAATTAGATAAAGTTTAGAAAAAAAACCAAACTCTATGAGAAACTCAGTCTGAGTACCCTGCAGCATCCAAAATGCCTTTTCTGTTACTTTTCCCTTCCTTTGTCAAGTCAGCTAATTAACAACTAGGCCTACATTTTTTTCCAAAAAGCATTTGGAAAAATTAACTTTAAGACAAAGTTTAAGAGAAATAAGTATATTTCCTGATAAATACTTCTGCACAATAAAGATTTTCAGATTTTTTTCCTCCACTTGCTGTGTTTTCTGTCATTCCCCATCTCTCTTGGCAGGCAATAGGCTGCTAAAATATCTTGTTGCTTTTCTACTTCCGAGAAATTCTGGTAGATTGCTTTTTTGTGTGGTGCACAAAAAATGTAATGCAAGGAAATATAATGCAAGTTTTCACACCACTAAAATTCCTTCCATGAGTCAATCTGTTTCTTGAGAGCATGTCTGAGCAACCCAGTTAATTCACTCCAATTGCTAGTACTAGCTTTTTGCCTTTCTACAAATACTCTCCAATTGTAATCAGCTGCTCTGTAATAATTTGTTTCAAAGTGAGATGGATGTAGCTTTATTTATTTATTTATTTATGTATTTGCCTCTGTGTGCTACCATTCCAAGCACCAGCAAAACACATGCCAACACCACAGAGGAATTTGGGTGGTTCTTTAGAGGAGGAAAGAAGATGCTGGGCTTTAGAAAATATGTTCTGTTAAGTCTTATAAAAGGAAAAAAAACCTGAACTCGCTTCCTTTAACATTTTGGATTAATACATATACAACATAAAAGCAATAACAGAAACCTACTTTATTGCATGACTATCCATATAAAGATAAAATATGCATAAATTGTTTTAAAAACTTAAGCCTACAGAAGGATGTGTAGTGTAGTGTGGAAATTATCAGGGAAAAACTTTATGAAAACAAATTTTTCTCCATAGTCCAGCTGCACCAAAAAACTTCTGTATTGAAAGGGTAAAACCAGACAAGGCAGCCCTACCACAGCTGTGCTATTTTATCATACAGTACCAAAGGGACATTATTCTGCTATATTTTGAGAGCTTATATGGAGGATCAAGACATCATGTCAGCTTTGGTTCCACGGAACAATGGAGCAGCACCTGAAGTAGAAAGCAATCTTATATGTGGGGGATTTGACAGGATTTTTTCTTTGGTAATCCGTTGATTTTCTGTGATTCTCCTGCATGTGTCTTGCACCATTCAGTCTCTGGTAGCCTGAGAAACTCTCTTTGCTGAGGGGATGTTGATAAATCAGATTATGCAAGGAGTTTTCTGAAGTTTCTTCTCACAATTAAGTACTCCAATGAAGTTATTATGTGAAAAATAGGCCTGTTTTCACTGGCACAGATCACTGCTGCACTTGATGTGCCCTGGTACAGTTCAGTGATTCTGAACTGTCATGTATACTGGTGTATACCTGGGTCTAAAGTTTTAATGATCAGTGAAGACTGAAGCTCATAGGCCTAATACCAAGATTATTTTTAAGATGCACCTAAAAATCCTTAAGCTATAATCATGTTAACTCTTCTAGTGTTTTTTATGTCATACATTGTTTTGGAGTTGCTAAGCCAAACTGAAACATTGAGTTGAGATAACCAAAGTGATGCTACCTTTGGCTCATGCTTGGTAGACCTGGAGATGTGGTGAGAATCAGTTAACTGAAGAGTTGTGTGGTCTTAGAGGAGCTGCTGAGGGTTCAGCCATGTCAGAAGGTGTAGGCACATCCTACAGTCCTATCTGCCTTCCCTGGGATACACAGACCACCTGATGATATCTCAACTAGCATGGGGCTCTTATGTTTAAGGAACTGGTTGTTGCCCTCCAGAGGTCAGCGAAAATCATGGTCAGTATGTCTATCTGCTTAAAGAAATGAGCAGAGGGACATTGTCAAAATCTCCATTTCACAGAGGTTCTGCTTTGGTTACTCAGAGAAAATGAGAAGAAATAAAAATTACATAAAATGGAGTACATACAGTGCTTACTCTCTATATGCTGCTTTGTTTTTAAAAGTGAGAAAACAAGTTTTCATGTGTTTCCATTTTGCTGTTCTTATGAATGATGAAGAGATTCTCAAATTTTTCCATGCTAGGGAGAGAAATGTATCTAAAATATTTTGGCTAGGGTCTAGTCCGAGTAGACAGAAAATATAATACAAAGGTTCTGAATAATATTTGAATACTGCATGTGTTAAGGGGAAACTTGCTTTCTCTTTTTGGTGACATTTCTTACATTTACCTCTTTAATGCAATATCAAAAACTGAACCTCCTTTTCTTTTGATCACCACAGAACAATGTTGTAAGTATTCTGTTCAGTCTATGAGATTAAAAACAAATAAACAAATGAAAAACATTATAAGACTAGGTTTAGGAAAAATGCTAGCCAATAATGAGGAATTTCCACCCATAAGAAATTCTGATACTTTGAAATTTGTTTTTGTTTATGAAAATCTAATAATTCCAAATTGATGTTTGTTTCTTCCAGATTAAATATGACTCTCTACTTCTCTGAGGTTTTCTCATGCTACTCATGGATCTGGGCTTCTGTGGGCATCTCATGAAATGCAACTCAGCTGAGCTGAGTCCTCTTCAAGTAGGGATGCAGGGGCTACAAGCAACTGATCCCTACCTCCTGCAAAGCACAGCAATAACTTAAGTAGAAGCATAGATGCGCAGTTGATGTGAAACAAACAAAAAAATCCTATATGCTTTAACTGGAGCCAGCTTGAGCCTCAGAGTAATCCTTTCCAACAGATTGCTGAAAATGACAATAGGATTGAAGTAATTAGGCTAATTCCAGTTCTGCAAAAAAGATGTTTTCAAGAAGAATTCTATATATAGGAAAGTGTCCCACTTCTCTTTTATTGTCTTCATGACATGACATCTCATGTCCTTCCAAAAGAATGGTACATTTCTCCCCTGAACTGTGCTGTGTTTGTCCTATAAATAATCCATGGTCCTGGAAAGTGAGTAGCAACAGAGGGATAGAGCTGCAGACCCCAACCTTACTATCAAGTTATTAACAGTGCAGGGCCATGCAGAAAACACCCAAATACAGAGGGCATAGGATGAACCTCCTCCTTTAGAGTTTCAGCCAAAGTCTATGACAATCTCCATTGGATTCTGGTTAAGGCAAAATTGATGTTATAACTTTAAATAAGGGGGAGTCACTTGAGTGTGTGTGTTTATACATATCTATCTTCAAATACACCAAATCAAACTTAGGAGATGGAGAGACTGCAAACATGGATATGAAGAGTTTGCCTGCTATCAGGTGGAATTCAAAGCTATAATTGTGTGACTTGGGAAATGCGATCTTTCTCTTCAAGTTCATCCTTAAATTTTAAAGCATAATTTGTTTTGATTGAATTTCTAATGTTAATTAGTGAGGCTTGCACGATTAAAGACATCAAGAACATATAATTATGTTCCTTATAATTATACCATAATTGTTTTAGTATGTTAAATGATCTAATAGATTTTTTCCTGTTTCAACAGCAGCATTACAACCATCTCTGTTTTATGAAATAACTGGCAAGCATTCAGTAGGTACTTTCAAGCATTTCAAGTAAAGTTTTGATGGGTATTCATCTACTAATGAAATATTCATGCATTATATTTTTCTCCATTACAAGTGACTTTCACTGAAGCACCTAATGCTCGCTTTGCTTAGACAGATATAACATTCAATCAAACTAATGGAAACTGTGGAGTACTGTTAGGCTGGATATTATTAAATCAAATGCTCTTGATAAATATTGAGTCTCTGATGTTAAAAAGCATTCCTAGTATGATGCATGGATAGTAAAATGACACCCTAGCCCCTCGTTAATAATGTTAATATTACAGCTGTCATCATTTGACAACTAGCATGATTTCCCATGTGCATAAATGCCTTAGTCCTAGAGAACACAGAGAGTCTCCATAGAGCATTTTAAGCTTTAAGGTTTTTCACATTGTGTATACATTCACTCCCAATGCAGAACAATTGGAGAAGTTTGCATT
Source organism: Florisuga fusca (assembly GCA_038090715.1). NCBI lineage: Eukaryota > Metazoa > Chordata > Aves > Apodiformes > Trochilidae > Florisuga > Florisuga fusca. Next base: position 14,824,132 of record JAAWXA010000009.1, read on the forward strand.
ACCAGTGAAGTATGTATGTTTTGTCAGCTTAAAATTTAATATTTATTTCAAGAAGCATAACTAGCACCCATGTCAATACAAAGAGACCTGTTTTGGTAATTTCATAGGCAGGAAGCTAACGACCCTCTTACAAAGCAATTGCTAAAGGCCTTTGGAGAACTGTTGGGTCATACTGATCCTGTTTCTCCTACTTATTCTCTAAATGCTAAATTTCATTAAATGAAACTAAAATAGGCCAAATGTTCCCCTGTAATCAGAACTCCCATGTGAGTTCTGATAGTTTTTGCAAGAAAAACAGGGTGCAAATGTGGAGTCCTTGACAAAACAATGAATAAAACATGCTCGATATCAGGTTTTTATTGAATAGAAGTTCAGAGCTTAATATTATGCTTTATTTTACCACTTCTGCATATATGAAAAATATGACTCCATCAAATTAATATATCCCTAGTCAGCACAAATTTTGTGTTAATTTCTTTTTAGATTATACTGTGCTGGATTCATAAGGGATCAGAAGGAATTCAGTAAAGTCAGAGAAAGAGCCAGCTCAGTGGAGGAAATTCCAAAGGAATACTGGGAAAGAAGATGCAGAGAAGATGAGTAATTCAGTTGCATAATACCAATTAAAGGAGTGACTGGGCATGTAAAAATGTTTCATCAAATATTTCACCTGTTCTGAGTCACTCAGAAAAGAGACACCTTAAGTCACATTCACAATAAATACATACAATTCACGGGCCCTGGTGAAAAAAATTATAGTTTCTCATTGTGTGCCATGAAAACTACACAAAAGAGTTTGAGATACGTAGGTGCAGTGCTCGAAATGTGTGATTTTCTCGGATCAGGTAACCCCTGCTAAAAGTTAAAAACAAGATCCAGATGTATTCGGAGGTCTGTATGAATGAGTTTGGAAAACTGCCTAAAAAGCTAACCTATCCAGTCACCAGCATATAGGAGTTTACTTTGCCACCCTGCAGGCTGCTGAAACAGGGAAAAGGTGTTGACATCAGGACTGAAACTTAATCCTTCTTGTGGGCCCAATTCTGTCACTTTTACATTGACCTATTTGATTTAAAGTACTATTATACAGTATTCAGGAACCAGCTGAATAGTTCTTTTGAGGCTGCTGTTTTATTTTATTTTATTTTTACTTAATTTTAGAAGGGCAAAGCATGGTGCTAGGAAAAATAGGAAATGTGTATAAAATTATGGAGCAGTGACTCTGTAGGGAAAATGTTTACTCTGCAGGCTTTTCTCTTTAAAACACGACTGCTTTAAAGTATCACATTAAATTCTAATATGTGTGTATTTAAAGGAGGTACAATATATGTGAGAAAAAAGCACATGAAGTGCATAAGGTGGGGCTGCTGTAGCTAAGCACTCCTAGCAGAATACTACAGTGGTGCCATGAAATCCTACGTAAGTGGTCAGAACACAAGTAAGAGCTGCCTGTGGGTAGTCCCAACCTATTCACAAGCCCTTTTGAACAATTTTCCTACTTTTTTAAATACTGTTTTTGGCAAACATTTGATACTTGAAATACAAAATGCATGAGTCACCTACTGGGATAGGCACAGTATGTGGTTTATTGAATTTAGTTAAATTGTGAGTCATCTATCAATAGTCCTCATAGTGAACATACTTGTAATAATTTCACACATTACAAATAAGAGTGGGTACAATTTTTAAAGATTTTTTTTTTCCAAGTATTTTTCACTTGGAGTTTTTACTCTTTCCATTGTGCTCCATTTAATGTTGTAGGAAATTGTTAACTTTTTAGTAATGGAGGACAAAAAGAAAATGTAATTTGTTGCTCGTCAGTTTAAACAACAAAAACCAGAATTGCAAAACCTGACGTATTATAAAATACTGTCTTACAAAGCAAAGCTCTCAACATGAGGTTGAATGAATACAAACTCTTCTTGAAGAGCTATTGAGATTTATTCTTTTACCAGCCCACCAATTTTTTTTGAGATAAGTAGTTTTAAAATTCAGAGGCAGCAGTGATGAAGGGGAGAGCTGCAAATTATCACAGATTCTGACTTGCCAAAATCATAGTGTAATTTTTTGTTGGATTTTTTTTTTTTTTTTCAGGTTGCTTTTCTTCAGGGGGAAAACTAGGAGTAGTAGAAAAAGAGGTGAAAAGTATGTATGTAAAAAAACAGCTTCCTATCTCCCTTGTATTCCTTGGATACAAGGAATATAATTTCTTTGCTACAAGAAAACATGAACGTTCAGGCATAAAAGCACTGAGGATCTTTTCAAACAAATTCTTTAGAGGAACAGGAACTCCACATTCCTGCGATGAAAATGACTCAGCAGTCAGCTCCCTCCCAGATCCTTCCCTTTTCAGCCAGCCTCTGATAAGGTGCTTCCCCTGGATGTTTTTCGGGAGCAGGAGCGATTACACGGACATTTGAATTTGCCCCCAAAAATAGTTATTTCAGCAGCTACTTGAGTGTTGGGACCTGTGAAACACTTTGCTCACAGAACAGAAACTGGCTCCTGTTTGATTTTCCCTTTTTGCCCCCACCCGCCCCTTACTGTTCCTAGGAAGACCGGAGCTCGCCTAGGATGTACTCTGCTTCCCATGCAAAACCCTCAGAGAAGGTGTTTGCCCTGATGATGGGATGGATAACTGGTCTGGATAAGATTGGGCGAATAAACTGGTATCTTGTGATCAACTCCCTCTCGGAATTGCATTTATCCCTGTCAAAATAAAACAAAACCAAACGAACAGAAAAACCACCTGAGTGCCCTGCCCTGCTCTTGGTTCTGCTCTGGCAGGGGGGTTGGACTCGTCGGTCTTCAGAGGTCCCTTCCAGCCCCTTATATTCTGTGGTTTTCTCCTGCCTTCGCCCTTGCACTTCCAACACGGCTTCGCCAGACTTCGCCAGTCTAACTCCTCCCCTGCAGTGCCGTTCCTCCGCGTTTTTCCCGCAGTCTGCGGGGCAGAGCTGGGGGGTGCGGGGGGCTCGGCGGGCGCAGGGCGGGGCGGTGGCCGCCAGATGGAGCCCTGGCACCAG
>JAAWXA010000009.1:14827174-14928339 GCA_038090715.1 Florisuga fusca
GGTCTTCAGAGGTCCCTTCCAGCCCCTTATATTCTGTGGTTTTCTCCTGACGGAGCCCTTGCACCAGCGAGACGGCGCCGGGGGGCGGAGGGGGGTGGGGGTCCCGGCCGCTCCCGGGAGGGTCTGAGGTGCCGCTCCAAGCCATGGGCGGCCCAAAAACCCGCCGTGCCTCTTCTTTAGCATGCTGCCCGGCTCCGTGCAGCCCTACAGCTGTCACACGCTCTACTCCGGTTTTGGGTTTGAGGTTTTTTTTTGGGCTTGTTTTTTTTTCCCCTTACAAAATTACGGGTACTTATCAATGTGGAGGAGCAGTGAAAATGAGAACACGCGTCTAAATTAAGCAAAGAGTGCTGGTGGTTCATAAATGAGAAATGTAGGGAGGAAAAGGAAGGGCGAGAGAAGCCAGAGGCTTAGAGTTACCAGGGTAGCACCTGTGCACACCCCCTCTGTCACGTTGGTCATGCAGTACTTCTTGTTTTATTCAGTTTAATTAAAATACATATGTATATATATTTCTTGTAGTCACTGTTAAAGAAGATATTACTATCAGTGCAATTTCCTGCCCAGAATGTTTTTGCTGAATTGCTCATGTTTTATATTCCTTCTCTGTTTAACTCAACAGAAGTAACTTCTGGTTATAAGCAAAATAAATCTCTGTGAGGTTTGGTTTTGGTCTCATGGTTGCTTTGTTTTGGTTTTTTGTTTGTTTTTGTTTTGGTTGTTATGTTAGTTTAGTTTTTTTCAGAATTAATAACTATGGGGTAGTGGAGTAAAAAAGGGGGGTGGTTTGTAAGTACACACAAATGCATGTGCAAATTGTAGGGAAATAAGCAAATATGGGTATTCCTGCTGGTTCTGTAGACATCAGGATTGAAACTTGAGTGTGGTGTGAGTAGATCGAAGAAAAGCAATATTATTTTTTCCTTCTTTTTCCTATTTAGTATAATTTTTGACCCTCTTTAAACATTACAAATCTTCTGGCACCATTTGTCATCTAGACAAAGCACTTTACTTCTTAAGCCATTGTAGACATCTCAGAAGAGGTGAAGATAGCACAGGGACTCAGAAGACAAGCTGTTATAAAAACTGAATCTTAAGAATTAGGTAAGCTGGCTTTTACATTCTGGAAGCTTTACTCTTTGTTTATATCTTTCTTATTTCATGCTGTTCAAGAGCTGCAATGAAGTAATGGAGGAGACAGAGAACTGTTTTCTGTTAATTCTTATAAAACGGCTAAATCAAAATGTAAAATACACAATTTTTGGGGTTAATGTTACAGGTCTCTGGTTAACTTAGGTAGACTTATGGCAGAAATTAAAATCTTGTCTGACAAAAATTTTAATTGTTTGTTGTGTAAGACAGAAGAGGACAGATAGGGAAACCTTTAAGGACACCATGGCAACAAATGACTCAGTAGATCTAGACAGGTAAGAAATGCATAAAATGTATTAATTGAAGAAAGAATCTAAGGAAAATGAAATTCTGCAGCCATAGGGAACCAGGGAAACAGTTAATATCTAACAGTAAAATCAAGAGAATAAAGACCACCTGCTCTTACGGTGTTTCCTAAGGAGACTTCACAGCCATCTCCTTCCCAGTCAGGGTTTATATATACATCTGGGTGTGTTGTGAAAGCTGTAACAAATCGATGCTTACTTACACTGCTGGTCAGAGCATCAGAGCAAAGCAGCTATGGAGCCACTACTAATGCTCCAGCCTTTCCCAGATCTCTGGGTCAACAAGGAGGAGAAGTTATACTGGCATTTATTGGACAAATGGGTGATTCACCATCTTGGATAAAATGTCAATTCTGAAAGACCCCTACAATGATCCCTTCACCTTCAACTTCATTAGCTGTTCCTAAGGGAACTTAGTGTCTTGGTGTGGTAACACAGCTTTCTTTGTTCATTCAAGCCAGTAAGTGCATTTCTCTTGAACCAGCCTGGGCGTAGAGTGCAGGCTCATTTACTGCACTTACCTATTACCTGATCATGAGTAGGGCTGGAGGAATGTGCAGCTTGCTTGTCTGGCCAAGACACAGCACAGGTAATGGAAGTTTTATGATCTGACAGCTACTGCCACTGGACCTGACAGTAACTGTGGCTACAAGTTTTATGATCAGTGATCAGGGCAGCTGCTGGGATGGAGCAAAAGCCCCATGGCCCACAGCTGCCTTACAAGGATGGAGGCCTCAGAGCCAGAGGCTGTGTTAACAAAACCAGAGGAGGGGCTTTGTTACCCACCAACCCTGGCTGTTCCCCCGTTCTCCTTAATTACTGGGCATCATTAGCCTGCTAATAACCAATCAGCACAGGAGGTAGGACCTGGTCCCACCTTGTTGATAGGGATAAATTAATCCTTTAGAATCCTCTGGGAAGGAAGAAAATTCAACTCTGTGGGGTGGATGATAGGCTTGAGTTCCTCTTTTCACCCTTTCAAACAGGAACACCTCTTTGGTAAGATTTGCACCTCCCACTGTGTCAGGTGTTTACCTGCGAATGACTAATTTCAGCTTGGGTCTGTGCAGTAGGTGCATTTATCAATGGCAATTTCAAACTTGTTATATCTGTTGCCTTAAGTTCTCTTTCCTTACAACTTCGTGCATCTGTCTCAGTGAAAGTTCTTGGTGGGGCTCTGAAACAGGCAAGGTTGCTTTTCAGCTTTCCACAGCTGCCTAAGTGCAAGTCCTTTGTTGGGCTCTGAGCAGGCAAATGTTGACTCGAATAGGTGGCTGCACACACATAATCCTTTTAGACATAAACCCCTGGACAAGTCTGGGACTAGGACTGGATCCAGCCACACCTAGAATCCTCTCTGAGAAATAGTTTAGAAAGCAGGAGGCTCTTTTCCAAACCTTGTGACTCACCTTGCAGTCTCATGTTCTTTTGTAAAACAGTCTGCAGTCCTCAAGATTTATCAGCAGTATTTTAAATCATAATATTCATGGCTTTGTGGCAAAGAAACCTGTGTTTCAGGTTGTCTGGGGTTTTTTGGACTCAGTTTTCTGTTTTGAGGAATGTGTTGTCTTCTTTGAGTACTCACCAGTGTGAATCCAGAGGCACATGTATCCTTTGTGGATGAGAAATCTGAATACCAGGGCTTTTGAGAACCTCTGTAATCCCTGACTTTCACACCTCCATGTGAGGCTATGAAGAACACAGAATTCATGGCTTTTCCCTGCCACTTTTAACATGCAACCTAATACTCTGCAACTCACCCTTTTTGAGAACTTTAAAACCTGTAAAACCTTTTTACAAAGGTGTGAAAAGATTTTTCCCTTTTATTATTTGAAACATATTTTTTAAAAGGCTGTATCTGGCAGTGCTGTCCAATAGGATTCTGTGTTTTTCACCAATGACAGCTTTTGTGTCAAGTTCTGAACGTTTGGGATTCAGGCATGGTCTATAGGGATGTTCTGAGAAACCAAGGAGTATCTGCTACAGCTGAGTAACTTGCTGCTCTCCCAGGATATTACACCAGTTGCCTCTGTACTGCCCAGCTGACACTGAGGAACTGAAAAGGAGAGAAGAAATGGAAGGTGTTCATCAGTTGCAATGGTGTCAGCAGAGCCTGATAACTCTTCACAAATGCTGTGTGTAGGTCAGAAACGTGCCCTGAAACCACAGAAAATGCAGGTGAAGCGATTGAGAGCTGGGAAAGGAGAAAACAAGCTTAAACAAGCTAAAGGCTGCAAAACCACAGGGAAAAGAAAACGTTGCTTGCTGACACTGGATTCTAATTGGAAGAAAAACAGCATTCAAGGTTTGCTACAAAGGATCAAAGAGATCAAATGACTAACTGGCAAGAATGAAAATGAGGATTAGAAATGGCAGACAAGAGCCTGAACTGGAAAGCAAACCAAAGCTTTCTGCAGCTGAAGACACTTGGCAAAAAGGATCAAATCATCATCATCGAAAACTAAAGCTTCAGGCACAATGGAGATGAAACAATGCTCACAAAATCTCAGAAAGTGGTAAAGGAAGCAAAACCACAACCTAAAACCATACCTAATTTACCTGTCTCCATTACTTGGCTCTTTTGTGCCATCTATTACAGATACAATATTTCTAGCAGGCAGGTGGTGTTTGAGGTGATAGAAATTGGGCAGCAAGGTGAAGTGGGTCTAATGCCAACCTTCACAAAGAGCATATGTGCCCTTCTCTTTTCATAGTCAGTATTATCCAGGTAGCTGGAGGAAACAGAACTCTTGTTAGCTTTCTTCACTCAGTTCCTCATTAGCCAGTTGGTGCTGCTGAATTGGTACTCACCCTTTACCAGAAAGATTACTGCTCTATTTATTTTTGGGAGTTGTGTACATATCCAGTAAAGCTGGTCAGGGGGGGGATCTGTATCTTGGCTGCTGACTGCTCAGCTGCTTCTACCCGAATTGTCATGGTGACTATAGCTAATGCATTTTTCTCAGGACTCAAATATGCCACCAGTGGAGATCTTCCTTGCTTCTGGTGTCATTAATAGACATGAAGTCTGTGAGACCACCTGAATGCTTGCACAATGATTGAATTATGGCTTTCTTCAGCTCTGAGCCCTCCTGGCCATGGGGGCAGCCATCACTATCTCCAGGTTGCCACATTTTGACACCTCTATTGTGTGCTGTGATCTACAGCACTGCTGAGTTCTTTGAAGCTTTTTTGCAAGTGCTGGGGGCTGCTTCATCTTTCTGGTTGTGTCCCTTCTTGCTTCCTGGGATCTTGTAAGAAGCTTCCACTGTTAGTTGGGCTCACAAATAAGCAGAAGACTGTGCTGTTACCAGGGACATCAAGAAACAAACTCAGAGTTTCCATCCCAGGCTGGGAATCACATTCACTGTAACAACATAAGAGGGCTGGGGGACATCCCTGGTTGCACAGAAAATGTCAGTGATATCTGGACCTGCAATTAGCTGTTTTCCTAGAGAAACAGCCAAGTCCTGCTGTTTGTCCTCAAGATACTATTGTAGTGATCTGAGGATCAGAAGTCATAACAGATATCTGGTTACAAAGAGAAACAAGACTGATTTTTCTCTGCTATTTCAGGAAGACCTTTGACCCTTTCTGCAGAATTTTATAACATTTCTGGTCCCAGGTGTGGTTACCTTTCTTCAAGTCTTGTTCTTCCCTGCTTCTTTGTGCATTTGATGTACTGCAATGCAGAGAGGTGAGCTCTGATCGTTTCTTCACTTCTGTTGCCTGCTGCTGATGGGACAGGCTTCTGAGGGTCCTCACAGATAAATAATTTAGAAAAACTTCTCTAAATTGTCCTGAAGAGTGAATTAGCTCCTTGCTTTTTTACTGCATGGGGGATGTGGTTGTCACAAGGGTGACAGAAGATTATCTTCTTCTTATCCCTTGATCTGGTCCTGAGTACAGCTTGGCTCTAACTGCAATAAATCTGGTGTTGGGTCTGACTGCATGTTGTTACATGATCTTTCTGTAAAAAGATTTTTGAGGTGAGATGGGTGTGTTCCAGCAGGCAGGGAGGGAATGGAAGAAAGAGGTGCTGATTCTCAGGGGGTTTCTTTTTTATACTCAAAGGATCCCCAAATACAGTTACAGAGACTGGTCCATGAATTCTGCAATCAAGAGCAAATATAAACCAGCGTGACTAACAGACCAAGTGGAAATAAATGTTTTTCACAAGACTGTTGAAACTTGTTGCTTAAAACAGTTCTTCGGAGTCAGATGAGATAGTCAGTGATAAATTATTTTTTTTTCCATATTTTTAAATAATGGTGAGATTTCCTGAGAAACCTGAACATGTGAAATCCCAAACCAGGGATTTGAGATGATGCCTTTTTGGATGCTGAAGTTGTTGAGGCTGGAGTTGAACAAAACTTCAAAATAGCTAGAGAATTGTAGTTTTGGTTGAAGCAAAATCATCACTGACGATGAAAATTATGGTTCTTTAGTTATCTGTGGCTTATTTGTCTACTTTTCTCTCTGGCCTGGACTCCCCTATCTGGCTGACTTTTGTAGGACACACATCATCAAAACTGGGATTGATGGATGTTTCAGCTGGAAGGGAAACCACCTTGTACTGAGCCCAGGAAGCCACTGGTGAGCAGAAAGATGAATCACAGTGGCAGCATTTCCAAATCTGTATTTTCTGTATTTGTCCAAAAGTATTTAACTAAAATTTCTTATTTTCTTCCATTGAAATTGAAAAAAAGCTCCAGGGAAAATGCAGTTACATGACTTCTTTGTTTTTTCACCTCAGTGAAAGACACAGTGGGGTCTTCTCCTTTTCCAGTCTCTGTCAAGTATTTCTGTATTCCTTGCAGCTAAAGTCTGTCCTTTTCCGTTTCCTGTGATGTGTCAATTCCCTAGGAGATGCAGGACCAGCAAGTCCTCCTGGGCCAGCAGGATGTTGCAGCTGGGGCCAGCAGGTAACAATGACCCAGTGCAATGTTCCACAACCTGAAAAAAGCTATCTGTAGCACAGTTAAAAATGGCATAGAATCATAGGGAATTTTTGAAGAATCCAACTTGTATTAATATGTTACTCCATTACCTAAGTTGTGAGTGCCTCTTTCTCTTTGCTGTTTGTGTTCAGCCTGTTTTTGAGGCTGGCTGGTCTTGCTCTTTATTCTGAACACTAGCCCAACTTTGTGGCAGTATCTAGGAACCTGTTTTTTTTGTGAGAGCACTTTTTTCTTCTTCTCCTCACTCTTTTCTTCTTCCATATTAATGGAAGAGTACTCTCTTCTGCTTGAATTGTCTTTGACTGTCTCATCCCTTGATATTTTTCAGTGACTTCTTGGGTCCTTGACTTGACCTCATGGGTTTTGTTTGATTTTGGTTTATGTGCACACATGCTCTATTACCCTAGTTAGAATATATGAAGCGTGAGAAGGGCTAAACTTCCAGTTTATGTTGTAATAAATGGAAAGAATAAGTGGGCCTTTCAGAATGTCTGATTATGTTCAAATGGTTCAGCTGACTTAAAACCAAATAGTGACAGGGATATGCAAAAGGAGAAAAATGAAGGAGAAGTGTTTGTGGCTATACAGAGCCATATATGCTTGCAAGTTTCATGATCTGAATAGAGACAATATGGTCTGATAGCACTAAAACTGGGCAGTCTTTTGTTTTGTTTTGTTTCCACAGTTCTGACAATGACTTGTTATGTTCCCTTGGGTAAGTCACTTTCTGCATTTCTTTCCCTTTCTGCTTTCCATTTGCTGTTTGGATTGCAGACTTGGTAGGGAAATGGAACTTCTCCCCTGACGTGTTTGTACAGCATTGAACTCTGTGGAACTGTGTTTATAATTAGAGTGTTCAAATATGGATGCAATAGTAATAATAATAAATTAGGTATTTAATCATAATCAGTATTTATATAACATTGCCAGCATTTCATGCAACTGTTTTATCCAAATATTTTGTGGGAGTTTTCTGTGTGTTCTTACAATAGTGCTCTACATCTTCATGAAGAAGAAACTACTTAGAGTTGTATGGTTTGAATCTTTCTCTCTCTTTTAACTAGAATGTAATTCTCTTTCATGCAGCTACTAACATTTTTCCAGCCATTTAAAAAGGCTCCCTTTGGTTGAAGGACATTGCACATCAGACCATAACTAGGCTGCTAGTCATGACAGTCACTGTCCTTATGAAAGCTCTTTGAGTAACCTACTGTGTAGACTTCCATGAAGGATGCAGGTGCTGGAACGCACAAATTTATTTAATAGATTTTGGTATGGTTTTACAAGCTGATTCTGTACAGGAGGAACTTTATTAAAACAAGCTGAGTACGGTGTTGTCCCAAAAATTTACTTAGCCCATACTGCTGCTAACACTGGTGAAAAGAGTGCACAAAAGTGATGGTCAAACTTGAAAATTATTCATGTGTATGGCATCCCTCTGTAGCAGTTGAAAGAAAAAAAAAAAACAAAAAACAAAAAACAAAAAACAATGCCCAAAAAAAGACAGATGAGATGAGAAGAGAGAATGCCAGTACTGGAAATGACAGCTTCATGAAATGGCAAAAATATACATGGCATATTGCCAGGGCAAAAGCGGTTTTGAGAGTATTGATTTAACACAGATGGCAGTGTTACCACTCTATGCCTTGGCCAGTGTTCTACTTTAGGGCTGGATAGCAAACTAGATTCTCTTATTGCCAACACAACACAGAAGAAACATTGTCTTGGCCAGAAAAGCAACAGGTTTTATTATTGCAAGTAGAGTTTGAACCTTAAAACTCCCTGGGAGCCCATCCACCCCAGCAGTGTGGCATGAGAGCATGCATTGGGAGCTACAAGGCTCTTTGCCTTTCCTCAACATCAAGTCTGTGTGCAGCACATCTGTGTGTGTCTACCTGGTCCCAGCAGCCTGGCATGGGGGGCTGGAACAAGGACTCCTACTAAAAACAGTGATTGCAATGGGATTGATGTGGCCTTCAAGCTGCCTTCTTCTTCAAGCTGCCTTCTTCTAATGGAGGTGTCATTCTTAACACCACTGGCCACCAGTAAAAGTCGTTCTTGTCCAAATATTCTGAGTCTTGGCTGTGTCTCTCATTTGGAAATAACTCAGGGTTTGTTAGCAAAGTCTGGGTGGAAATGTAGATTAGACAAATATGCTTCTTAATTTGCATAAAATTAAATCAGGGATTAATGAGATCACATCTGCTCTTTGCTTTGTGATACCTGGTATATGATGTTTGCATTTCCTATTTTATATAGTGGTTTGGATTGGTTGGAAAGGGTTATTTTCTTTAAATTTGGTTCATTGGTCCCTATTACTCCTCAGGATAACAGGCCAGTGCCTTCCCTTAGCAGAACCATTAATCTGACTCTGTACCTTCTGTACATTTTTTACTTCCCTGCAGACTAGACCAATTTCCAGAATAAAACCCACTGCATGTTGGTTGTAGTTTTAGACACTGCATTAGAGTGACAGTCACAGTGCGGGTGGGAGTAAGGAGATCTCTTTCCTGTTTCTTCTGCCTGTTTTGGGTGAGAAGGTGTGGAGAGAAAGCTCCATACTGTAGGCAGAGTTATGCAAAGAACCTGGAAGCTTTGTACTCACTAAAATATTCTCCCTCCCTTATTTTTCCTGTGCTTGCCAGCAGGCCTTCACCAAACTTGGGTAGCAAAGTTTTTTCTCAGCAAACCCAGGATGCAGTTCTTGCAGGAGCGTTGCACAAGTTCCTGGGAGTATGTGCCTTCTCTGAGTGAATGAGGCACCCAGTGCTACTCAATAATTTTGCTTTCTCACAACGTCTAAGTTAAATAAAGTTATTTAATTCTCCTATGATAAGGAGCAAATAATATGGGGTCTGCAATCATGGGGAGAATTACAAAAGAGAAGAGAATAAAATTTTAGATTGTTTATTAAATAAGATCCTTTTAGTGCTGTGTCAGCATCTCAGCTAGTTGAAAGAATGGTTATTGCTTCCTCTATCCTGCCCCAGAGGAGTGCTAGGTATTCCTAGGGCTCCATCTTTTGTGTTCTGATTCTCATTCTGCCAGGGTATCTTTTTACCTTTCCTGAACTGGAATATTTGACTACCAAAACTACCAGTCACTGAGCAACATCACCAGTCATTGTTGTGGACTGACATCTCTTCCTTTTCCTTCCTTTCAGCTTTCTGAAAGACAACTGCTCTTGTACTGCTTAATTTGAATGTCTTTCCTTGTCCAGCTGGCTTTTCTGATTGGTTTCCTGGAAGCAGTGATACACAAGTCAACAGAGTTTATCTTGAAATTTTTTAAAGACTTATTCGCTTTGGTATAGGCATCATTAGAAGATTAAACCTCATTCAAGGCACAGTGCTATGTATAAGAGGCTCTTTGGGCCAAGGAACAGCTATGTACTGTTAATTAAATACGGATGAATCAGAGTTGTGTTCCCCAAGAGATCTCTATTCTGTATTCCACTTGGACAATGTGGCATTGGAGAAGATGGTTTCCAGCAAGCCTATCTTTGGAGATCATAGCCAAGATATTTGGTGTCCAAAAATGCAGTCAAGTTCCTTTATGACAGCAAACACTGAAATAAGAAATGTCTGTGCCCAAAGCAGAAAACAGAAATATCACAGAAAAACTATCTTTGAAAGACTAAGGTGGTGATTTTTTTTTTTTTGGAGGTGAAGGGTGGACTAACATTGTTTGGTAATGCAGAGCAAGGGCAGTGGGTGGAACACAGATGTGGATAATTACTCTGGAAGCAGAAAAGCAAGACCTGCAGCAGGAGAGGCAGAAGCACTGAGAGCATCCCTGGCCCCAAGAAGAAGCCAAGACCAAGCTTCTTTTGAGCAGATTGATGTTTGAAAAGGCAAGCTTGGAGGTGTGGCCAGATGAACTGTTCTGTGTCTGTTGCTATTGTGCTTGGGGAGGCAGAATGATATTCTTTGTGTATTAAAAGAGTTTCAGCAAAGACATATCTGGCTCAAATCACAAGCTTCACCACCTGATAGAAACAATTCAGCAAATCTCAGACATTGGTTTATTACAGCAAGAAGTGAAAACAAGAAAATAAATAGCTGTAGGTAGGTTCTCTTGGGATGTTCTACTCATGGAAAACACTGAATCTACATTTATAACTTTCATTATAGATCCCTTCTTTGTGGATGTTTTCAATTTAACTAAGTGTTTTTAACTAGGCCTGATAAATGCTTCAGTTGATTTTACTCTAGCTGGAATGTTCTGTTTCAACTTTCTGTTGGCTTGACAAACGTCTAAATTTCTATGGCAGTGAATTGCCTTTAGAAGTAGATGTTCAAGTCCCCACTAGGTCTTTATCACATCAGATGGCTGGAGGACTGCATTTCTGCTCAATCTGTCTCCCTATGAATTCCATGACTTTGGGTGCATGCATTCCTCCTGCTCTGCCCCTCTGCCATGAGAAAAATGTCTTTTCAAAGTCTCTTTCCCAGAGCATAATGTGGTCAAAGCAATTTATGTTAAGCTGACACATCAGGAAGTTCTTTTACAGCATTTGCAATGGATTTTCAAGACAGTGGAAATATCTTCCTTAAATTAGAAATGTCAAAATTTTGGGCTTTTCAGTGCAGATATTTTTTAGAGTTTCAGCCTGGGAGGAAAAGAATAATAACTCAACATGAATTGTCCTGACTTAGGATAAAAGTTTCCTCTCAGGATGGACATTTAAAGTTGCAACCAAAGTAGTTATATCCTAATGATCCCCACCTCTGGTTTCCTCAATGCCTCTTCTATATTCTTCACTGTTTTCTCTGTAAACCTTTCAGGGAAGGAAGTATAATTTTTCTTCAGCATCTTTTGAGTCATTGTTAAAGCTCCAATACCAACAGTAGCACCAAGAACAGTGGTGCCCTTATTCATCTCTTCCCCTCCCCTTTTCCTCAGACATTTTGTGTCATTTGACTTGACTTTTAACTATGTTGGAAGGAGACATCTCTAAGTCTAAATCTGATGTGGAAAGGTGAAAAGGGAATCCATCAGTGCTGTCTAGTGTTAACAAAAGCTGAATACCAGGGGGGAGAGGGGCTTTTCTTCCTCACACATAGGCACTGACACTCATTCCAGATGGCAGAGACAGCTGCCTATGGCACCTACTAAAAACAGAGTTTCATGCCATAATGAAAATACCAAAAATTACTAGCTGAGCAGTTTTGATATCTAATAACACTAGGAAATGGTCAGCTCCCATCTCCTTTTCTTTTTATTGGACTTTGATCCCCTGTGCTGAAATAAATGCAGGGTTCTTGGCACCCAAGAAAGCAAATAGTGAGGGAAGCAGGGAAGTGGACAGTTCTTATCATTATCAGTTTGGTGTGAATTGATACCATGCAAAATTGTCTGTGATTGGATTTTTGACCTCTAGCCAGTCTCTCTGCATAGATGAGTCTGCTCTTCATTTAAACTAAACATTGCAATGGCATAGGGAAAATCACTGTGAGGTTCTGGGAAACCCTTTTTTACCTTATTCTGCATGCAGTTGTCTTCTGTACTAGCCTTTGCTAGGTCATTAAAATCATTCAAGGCGGCTTTTTTTGTGGAGGAGGAAGAACCACAGTGTTTAAATAGATCAGGTCAAACCTTGGGAAGATTTGGGATCCCAAAGAAACTGTGGGTGAGAAGCCAAACTACTCCAGTGTTTTCCAAGAAAGAATGTGACTTGCCATTTTGAAATGGCTTTTGGATTTTGAATTGGGACATCCCTAGAAATTCATTAAAAGGCATTGAGTAGTTCAAAAGATTAATATAAAATTATTTTTTCATATGTTGCATCTTTGGGTATCTAATTTTGTGACTTTGTGCTTTGTCAAGAATACATAATATGGCATGAGACTTGTTTGTTCTTCAGATCCAGAAGAATTTTAAGCAAACCCCATCCCCCCAAAAAATCCTGTCTGCCCAATTCTATTAATATATATCTCATCTTTCTTCTGGGAATTTTAGCCAGGCAGATTTTTTTTCAGTGACCATTAAGTTTGCTGAAAATGAAACTCTAGGGATGGGAATTGAAAATTCTATAAAATTAGGTCAAAAAGAAGTTAGAAAAGAAGTTGAAAATTTTTCAATATTTCCAAAAGTAAATAATTTGATGTCTCATTTTGGAACTTGATTTCAGATTCAAGATGCTGACCCCGGAATGGCTTTTGAAAACAGGTTACAAAAGGTAAGTTTTTAAAAACCAAGATAGAACTGTTTCCCACTGTTTTTCAGTTCAACCACTGAGCTGGAAAAAGAGAACTCATTTTGGTGGTCTGAGTCTGGTTCTCCTGTCCCTGGAAGTGGCGGACAACCTTAGCAAGTATTTCTTACAGTCTGAAATGGTGAGCCTACCAATTCTAGATGTATAATAATTATTCCTTCTGACATTCTGACATCCCTCTATGCTTAATAACAAGGCTGTGGCCTGGGACCTTTCAATTTCCCCTGACCAAAGGCTTTGGATAGTGAAGTGTCTCTTCCAGCACCTTCCTTTAAAATAAAGCTGAAGATGTTTTTAATGCTGCTTCTTTAAATGTTTCCAGCTATTACAATGACAGCTCCAAAATGATCTCAGGGATGTAGTATAAGCACTTGCTCTGGGGAGGCAGATGGAGTTAAATTAGATCTTTTATGTTGTTCAGGTTGGAGATTTTGTTGTTTTGATGGGTTTAATATTCTCAGCAGCTGGTGAAAAAGCTGTAAGCAATTAAAAACTGATTCTAGTAAAACCTCTTGCATGCATGTTAATGTTAAGTTCCTATTTAAGATCGAAGTGAAAAGAACTTTGAAGTTCAGCTTTTTAAACTGTTTGCTGTAAAGTAGGCTTTGCTAGTGGTGATACTTTTTATTAATGACATTTCCAGTCACTCTTTATGGTCTGGAGTGATTTATTTGTTCTAAAATGATCCAGAGATTACAAATCTCTTGTTTTTTCCCTAATGGTTATTCTAAGACTTTTGTCTGAGAAAAGGCCATTTACAAGTAAGAATCAGATTAACTTTACTCATTACATCAGAGAAGACCCTAGAGGTGATCATTTGGGAAAGATCATAAACAGCAGTGGAACTGTAAAAGATCTGGAGGAATCTTGCATACAAAGAGGCAGCCTTCATTCTGAGAGGTGATAACAGGGGAGTCATGCCATGGATGTGAGAAGGGGTTACTCCTACTGAGTACTGTGTCCAGCTTTGGCCATGGTACTTCCAGAGCATTGGAGGTCACTGGAGAGAGACGTCACAGAAATTATAAAGAAGTCATATTTGCTAAACTGCAAAGAAAGCACAAGGTGGCTGGATGGGAATGCTGAATGAAGGGAAACACAACTGGGAACAAGATAGTTTTTTTCAGTATGTCACAGGCAGTTATGAAGAGGATGATGATGAGCTGTTTTCTATGTCACTAGAGGGAAGGATGAGGAATTTAACTTTTTTTTTCTCCTTTTTTTTTTTCAAATGGGTAGTGGTAGTCTTTGCGTAAAACCAGAAGACTGAAGAGTAACCAAAACACTATTTGCAATTGATTTACCTGCTTCTTTGTAATGTGTTAATCATGTTACTTTATAGTCTGACTATTTAATCTTCCTTATTTTTGGAACTACCGTTTTTACTTATTATTTCATTAATTGTTTTTATTAATAATAACAATAAATTAGGGTTTTGTTCTCACCCAAGCCATATTACAAAGTTTGCTTCCAGTCACCCAGATAATGGATAATTCTGCCATTGTGCTCATTTCAGGATGGCACTCGTGGAGCTACTAAAAATGGGCACCACCTTGGCATGGTGGGTGGTGGTTTGTACCACCTGAACCAGAGCACTGTGCACCATTATTCCTGCTCCTTGGCCTCAGGTGGGCAGAGGCGAGTGCTCAACACCCTGCTGTGCAGAGCAGGGTTGTTCAAGATGTACAGAGGAACTGGTGAGATTCAGCAAGGTTTTATGTTGTGCCAGGAGCCCTCAAACTGACAAGTCCTCTCAGTATCAGCTGATGACCAATGACATTTTAAAAATTGCTGTTCTGGAGTTTGTCACCTGAATTTAGCCTGAGTTTTGTATTAGATCTGATAAGGTCACAAAGTATGCTTTTGAGGACATCTCTGTGACAAGGTTATAAGCATTTATATCAAGAGTAAGATTTTTATGTACCTTTTATGTATTTTACTAGAAGATCAGCTGTTGCTGAAATTTCACAGAGTAACATTGCACATGATAATTCCATGCACTATGCCAATCTTAATAAAAATGAAAAAAAAAAAGGCTAGTATTTTTCACAAAATGAATATGAGAAAATTGAATTGCAATGGATACTTTAGCTGCTTTATATATATATATATATATATATATAATTTTTTAAATTATTAATTCCATGTGATCAGGCTGAAAATAAACACTCTGGAACTAAACTACTCCATTCATGTCAATGAAAATCTTGTCATTCACTTTGGTGGAGCCAGGTTTTATCTGCCATTTCACCTCACATTATTTTATAATATGAAAATAAGATTTTGCTACCTGTACAAGTAGAGAATTAGAGTACAAGATAATCTCCTCTTGGAGAGGAGGCTTTTTTTCAAAATGTCTACATTCATCAGTATTATCTGCCTTATCATCTTTTTTTTCTTTCTGATGAATGCAAACTGTTTGGGTAGTTTGCTTTGACCAGATCTGTGCCTGTGAGATCTTAAGTGAAAAAACTATTTGCATACTTAAGAATCCTGAGAACAGAGAGTGGCATTATAGTTTGAGGTTTGGTTGGGGCTTTTTATCCCCTGTGCTGGGCCAAGAGAGACACTTTACATTTACATGTAGCAATTACCATTCCTAATTTTTGTGCTTAAACTATTGAAACTGCCTTGTGAAAAATTTAACATATAAAAGGGAGGCTGCCAGGCTAAGATTTCTTGCTGTTTACTTTCTTCATTTTTAACATAGTGTCCCATAAAAGTTTGGTTATCTGTTTCTCTCTCGTCTCCTCCTCTGACTTCTGCTAAGAGCTGTTTTGGAAAGTAACTTCTCACAAAAAATGTGGTCTCTATAGAAGTAATTTTTCACTGGATCTGATATTCAGAAATACCTTCAGTTTTTCTAAATTAGCAATAGAAATTTCCCGTCTCTCGCACAAAATGGTAACAGAATGGAAATGTGACTGCTATCTTGTGTCATTTTCTGATTGAAGATGTTGGTACCACTAAAGAAGACTGTGTAAGAAGTTACTCACAGGAAATAAATCTACACAAAAAGACATGCCCTAAGAGAACTTGCTGAACTGTTCACGTGTGCTTGTGTTTGACAAAATGCACAAATCTTCTTGCAAACAGGACCTTTGTTCTGATGGTGAGAGCAAGGTGCTGAATAAAGCCCCCCACTGCATAAATACAGAGAAGTTCCTGGAAAATGAACACCCCCCCTTTCATCCATGAATTTTATATTTAAACCAAAACAAAACAGTAACATGGTATTAGCAATATTATTTTTCTTCTCATCCAAGTGCAATTCAGAGTCAGAAAGAGCAGCAATGTTAATTGGAAGTATTTTCTCTGGAAAAACTGCAAAGCAGAGAGCAATACACTGGAAGTGGCAAGGAGTTTTTGCTGATAATATGCACATACACTTCATTATCCTTTGTGACTTAGAATTAAAATATAGATTTCTTAGTATTAAACATATTTTATAACTGCAGCTGATAACTGAAATAGATGCGTTAGCTTCCACTAACTGGTTCCTACTATTTCATAGGGCTCAAGTGGTGTTAAAGAGTATGAACATAAAGCTCACATTATTTCTATGTCTCCTATGGTTCTGTTTCAGATTATTTACAAACAAGGACATTTAAAATAATGCTTTGGACTTGTGTTATTACTCTTCCTCAGGAGAGGGAGTTCTTCAGGATGTCTCAAAGCAATTACCAAATTATTACATTTTAGACCATGATTACATTTAGTTAGAAACTGGCGTAACATTATGGCATAAAATATTTTATAATTAATTCCCACTATCAGTTATGAGCCACGTGTAATGCCTTATGTGGATTTATGATATCGATGATTTTACGTATAATAATTTCACAGTCCTTTGATTCTGGGAATTTCAGTAAAAGTGCTGTATTCTGTTCAGGAGTACTGAATTTTTATATAGCTCATATTCACAGGAAAATATTTTCTTGCTGGCTCTATAAACCAGAACTGGCTATATCAGTGAAAGAAAAAAGACCTTATGTCCAGATGCTTTGTAACTGATATCTGTTTTTTAAACAATTGAAAAAGTGTAGACTGTGGGCAGATGAATTTCATTACTTAAATCTGTACTTCAAAAGAATTTCAAGTTGTACAAATGGATTTTAAGTTTGATAAGAAAATTGATTGGAGATTGTACATTGTGAATACATTAGGGTTATAAAGACAAAACATGCATGAAGTGCAATTACTGCTAGTGTTGCTATATTAGTATGAATGTTAATAGCATGTTTGTTTTTGAAATGGGTTATGCATTCTGGTAAATGTCTGCTTGAATCTAGTCATCTGTGTATCACTTGTCTAAGTACTCTAATTTAAGATGCCATATCCCTTCTTGTAGCAATAAAGGGGTAAAGCAACATTAATATTAAATAATTAGAAAAACAAAAGGGGAATGATTAAACATATTTACATAATTGAAATAACACTGAGTCGCTGTGGGAAATCGGGACAATGTTGTCTCCTTTCAAAGTAATTCATAATTCAGATTTTTAATTATGGCATATTCATTCATTTAAAGATGATTCTGGATGAGAGGGCCACTAATGAAATACAATCATTAGCATCTAAACAAAGTAATTTAGAAAGTCTCCTTTCGGGGAAAAGATTTCTAGAACATCATCAATCACACAAGATATGCAAAAACAAGCAATTAAACCACACACAAGAACTACAACAACCTTATATATTAGTAATGTACACATGAAAACATAACTGATTACAATGATTAGAGTAGGGTAGTGTGGTTAATTTGTATGTTATGTCGCAATTTTATGGAAGAATGTACCAGGACAGACACATAACACAACAAATGAATGTCATGTCATTGATATATGTTTTAAATATATTAACATCATTGCAGTCAGTGCCAACTTATCGACAAAAAATCCAGTAATTAAAATCTGGAAACATGTTCTTCAGAGACAAGCAACTGCCCTAGTGTGAGCCCTGAGCTATGGTTTTATTTGGGTGCTTTATATCTTTGGTTCTTTTTTTATTATTTTTATTTTGTTTTCATTGTGTTTGGTTTTGTTAAATCGGCAAAATATAAGCTTAGGAAGATATTTCATGAGAGAAGCAGGTGCTGCATTAGTTTCTCATTAACTACTCAAATCCTGCTTTAGGCTTATAGCAACAAAGTGCTCATAGACTAAATGGGTCAGTGATTTACAGAGTCTTTCCATATACACAATTACAATTCATTAAACATGCAGCAGCATTAAATGGACAGAGTAATTCTGTATGACTTTTAATGTCTGTGTGCAGCGCCCTGCTAAAGGGACACAAAAAGGCTGGCTTTAAGCACCTTCTTCTTTGGGTTAAATTATCATCTTGTTGGAAACCTGTACCATTCCTCCTCTCATGTAAAGAAAAGGCAGGACCAGTGAGGGTACGTGCGGGGAGCATCCTGCCGCGGTGAGGCAGGAGTGGCTGGTGTAGCTGTGCTGCCTTTGATAACCACCAGGCTTAGAAGCCAAAATATGTTCTATTGGGTACTCAAAGGATAAAAATACTGGTTAATTTTCAACAGTGCTCCTTCATTTGACTTTACAATTTATAGCAGTGAACATTAATGCAAGAATAGCTTGGTTGAGGAGGAGTTTAAAATTAGAGCACCTCTTCTCATTAGCCCCGGCAGCCTGACCCAGGGTGAACTGAGAAGTAATTTGCCGCCAGATCCTCATTTTGCTTCTGTTATCACTCCTTGTAAATGAAGCGCAGCAATTTATTGTAGCACCTCAAGGAGTCAAGAACATAATGTGTAAAACACATACAAAAAAAATCTTTCTTCACATTCATTAACACCCAGCACATAGAGGCTGTTCACTTTTCACTCTAATGAAGGAGGGGGATCTTAAATCTAAAGCTTTCCAGCCTGTGAAGAAGGCCTCTTCAGGTCATTAGACAGAAGCTGAGCTGGACTCAAGAAAGGTCATTGACAAAAAAGGGAGAATGGCAATATGATGAAAAATAGAAAATGGATAAAAGAAGAGACTTTAGAAAGCTTGGAGAATGGAAAGCACATTTTTGGCATCAGTGATCAACCCTTCTTGTCTCTATGTTCATTTTCTGTTTTCAGTGAAGAAAAGAATATCTGGCTTTTTATTTAGCTGGGAATTGCTCTCGTGTTTGGTCAATTCTCATTTCATCACCCTTGATCTGACCCTGCAGAAAGCATTAATAGGATTATTTTTAAGGGAGCTTTGTCTGCTGGCTATAAATTCAGCCCTTCGTTTTGTTCTTTTTTATTAAAAACATGCAGTCTACTGGATTTTAATGTATTCTGATTATGTATCTGTCAATTTCCCCTTAGGGAGATCTTTTGTCTCACTAGTCCTGATTAACACTTTGGGTTTATAGATGTATATTAGCACCACATTCAGGAATATTAGGAAGCTCCTACATGCAAATTAATTTATACTGGTGTAGAAATAGGGAAACTTAAAGAGGAGTTAGGAGCACTCCCTGAGCACGTGCTGAAACCTAAGCCAAGAGGCACAGAAACTCAGAAAATACCTTTTTGTTTTATTTACCCAGTCTGCAATGGCAAAAGGACTGAATCCTGAAGTTCTGTAGCAATGACCATTAAGCAATGTTTTTTTTCCAACAGATGCATATAACTTGCACTGATTTAACCAGTTATTAACATGTACATGGATTGTGAGGATAAAAATACAACAAAGGAGTCTTTTTTGTGTGTGTTACCATTTTTGTTATGGACAAACAAGTATTCTTTTTCTCACTGTATATTTTCTTACATTTGCCCAAGTCTCATTGCTGGATCTTCCCTTCATACTCGCTAATCTCATAAATCAGAGTGTATACATTTTACAGAAAATGCTTTCCATTTAGTTAACAGCATGAGACCATTATCTTGTGACAAAACTCTGTTTCAGTGAAATCTCTTAATTAAATAAGTAATCATCCTTTACATACAATGGAAAATGGAATTAGTAGTATATAAATATACCATGTTGAAAAGCCATCATTTGACAGCAACATGACCTACATCAAATTACAACTTATTCACCTAATTCTTCTGAAAAAAGCCCTACTACAAATGAACTGTCAACATATTTGGCATAGCAAAGAGAAGGTAGAGATTATTCTGGAACTCCACAAGGGTTTGATTTTACTTTTCTCTTTGAAGAACTCTCGTGAATTATGCAATTAAATAATGTTGCAAACTGCTTTATTTGCTGCTGTTTTCCTAAAACTAATTTGTCATTGTAACCCCAGTTCTCTCAACTTTGTTGTTCAGCTGCAGCCTTGGTATAAGTTTGCCCTGTTCTTTTTAATCCATATAGCTCAGTAGAAAGAGGTTAGGGAATTGACAGATCAGACAGGCACTGAAACCCATATTCAGGTGAAGAGGGCACCAAACCTCCTCAAATCCATCCACTGTTAGAACAGTTTGTCTGCATGTTTAAGCCATTGGTTTCACCTAACTGGTTATCAAGCAGTTTAAAACTAGAAGAGAGTAGACAAAAGACTTGCATGTTGAGTCGATTTAAACAGTTTGGTGTAGCTCTTGCTGCTACTTCTCCCATGCTTCCCCAGGACCCTGAGCATTTGAGCACAGGTGTTCATAGACAGTGGCATCCTGACACCACCTTGGCCAAGGCCTTCAACGAAGTTATGTCCATGCACAAGTATTTTGTGGAGGTCAAGTAAAGTACTCCTGGGGTACCAGTTTTTTAATTCTTTCACAATATTTTCAATGTAATACATATATTTTGTGCCTTCTGCAGGCAGCGATGGAATTACAGTTTTCTCTGGGAAACCTGCTATGTCTCTCTACTTGTCTGGGCTGAGCACATAGACCCATTGCTATACTCAAATGTGCATGTCCAGGAGCACCCAAAGACAGAGATCAGATGGCTGGAGGGAAGAGAGGGGATGTTACCTGTTCTGTATATGGATGTCCAGAACAGTCACTTCCAATCAGGAAGCCATCATTGTTCCAAATACTGTTTATATGGACCTGGATGTTTATATCACATTCTGTAAGAAGAAAATGATAACACAGCAACAGCAATACTGATATCTGTTCAGCGATACAAAAGGATATTTCTGAGAACATATGGCACAGAGCCAGTACAGACAATCCCAGGGGTTTGTAGAGTGAATTTGAAGCTGGGCTGCTTCGTGCAATACCCACAAATCGAGTTCCTCATGCTGGCTCGCTAACATTTAGCCTGAAAAAAAAGTAGGGCTTTCCTCCATGACTGGAGGTCCCATTTGCTCCATGGGCATCTGGGGGGGGGATGGAAGAAAGATTACACTTTCATGCTAGGAGCCTGAAGGCATCACAAATGAGTCTTTCATACTGAAGGAAAATGCTTGTACTTGTGTTGTAAATACTATGACAAGTTATGAATCCAAGTTGTCAAAAAACTCTCCAAACTAAAAATCTCTTCCCCCCCCGCCTCCCCTTTCTAAAGGTAGTAGAAGTGATTTGATATTATCCAGAGAACAGCATAGCTACTGCCTGTGTTTGTCAAGGGGTTTTGTGGTGAACAATGTGAGCTGAGACAGCTCGAAATGAATGTAATATTTACTCATAACTCAATAGGGCAAGGAGGTAGCATTCTTTTACCACAACATCCAATACCTGTCATTTTACTTACTTCAAGTACTTCCTACTACCCTAAAAAATGATTAGAAATCTCATGTAATTTGTGTGTGAGTCGCACACTTCTTTTCGATAGGTATCAGTGGGTTAAAGCAGCTCAGGCAGTAATTCCTGATTCCTGTTGAATAAGGAATAGCAACATCTCACCGAATATTCATTTATTGAGTAGTACCTTAGAACCAAGCAAACAAAATGTTTGCAAAAGGACGGGCTGACTAGTTTTAAAGTCCTGAAACTTCTGTTCAACAGGTATCCAAAGGAGAGGTTTCAGCTTGTTTGGTTGTTTGTTTTTAAATACTGAAGAAAATGTTGGGAAATTCCTACGACAGGTCTTTGCTTTCCTGTCCCTTTTTTTGAAATGGATAAAGAAAAAGGAACATGAGAGATGCAATGAAAAAAAACAAAACAAAACTTACCAAGCATAACCTCTATAGTCCAGTTATGAAAAAAGACAACATTTCCAAAGGCCAAATTATTTTCATGTGGCAGTCGTGGTCTTTTTAAGGTTGAAAATATCTGTTATTGAAAACTGCCGGTGAAGTCCTAGAGACGATAGATCTTTCTCTTATCAGGTAATTTCAGAGGACCGGGTGGTTGCAGGTATAAAAGCAATTATTTTGATTGTGTGTATTCTAATCATGTGTATGTATGTTCATTAAAACAAGTATGTATATACTTGCTTTAATTTTCTTGTGTAATGCTTTCTGATCCATTCAAACCTCCTCTTCCTCTGCTCTCTTTTCACTGGGCTCTGGTTTTCTACATTATTAACTCACCTTGGGGTTTAAAACAGTGAAGGCTGGCTTTTTTTTTTTTTTTTTCGTTTTACCAGAGAGCAGGATACAAAGACATTTTATGCTGATTGTCACCCTGTGTGGTGGGGAAGGGAGAGTGAACCAGGAGAGGTGAGCCAGCCAAGCACAGAATGGGGAAATGGTCCAGCTCCTGCCCTCCGTAATTTGCAGACTATTTTACACACTAAAATTGTGACAGCTTGCTCTTGTGATAAAGATGTTAACAAGAAGGGAAAATGACATTAATTTAATCTATTCTTACAGGTCATGCTGAAATGAGACTGTGATGATATAAAATTATAATAATAAATATGGTAGTAATTTTACAATTCTTTACAGATACTGTTCACAATCCTTTCACATGCAAATGCCCTACTCTGTCCTTCATGACAGTGATTTTTTGTGCCATCCAGACTCTTATTCAGCATCTTCTAATAGCTGATTCCATAATTACTTTATATGGCAAGAACGATGTTAAATACTATCCCAGATTAGGAGCTCAAGATGGCTTTACTTTTATTACTCCTTCCCCTAGGTCTCCAGGAGCATTTCTGATTTAAACATTTTCCATGTTTTCAGAAGCAAATTAGATCATCAGCATTCTCAGCTCATAGTACATTAATAACCAGAGACAAACCACAAAGTATTTAAAGATACTTTTTCTATGAATGAAAGTGGTGATTTTGATTTGTTGGTATTTTTAATAGCCAGAAAAAAAACAGCACTTTAATTTCCAAATCCTGAAAATTTTGTGTGAAAATGAATATTTATATCTGAAATTAATTGAGTTATTTGAAATTCAGCATTTTTAGAAGTTTCTCATACAATCAGAGAAATACCTTCTCTTCTGAGTAATTCAAACAGCAGTATTAAAATTACTGAAAAAAAAATTCTAATTAATCTGAGATTCTAGTTCTAGCCTAATTCTAGTGTCATCACTGTGTCTCTCTTTATCAGGTTACTTTGTCCCAGGATAATTTTTACTGAGCTGTGTTTGCAATTTACATTGGGAATGGCAGCATCTCTGCAGAACAAGAGATGCTGAGCTGCACCTTCAGGCAGGAGGAGCATTGCTCTGACAGCTGATGAGCCAACGTTGTGTCACTTCAGCAGCAGCAGCCCCAGCATGTGTTTTGTTGAGTTTACACTTTTTGTGTAATCTGATAGATACAGAGGGTGGAGCTCAGCCTCTGCATTCTGCTTAATAGCCTCAATTACAGGTGAAAAAGCACACGGTATGTAAATCAGTACACACTAGATGTGATATAATTGCAAGGTCAGCATGGGCAGTGTTTTGCTGAAGTGCTGCTTTAAGTGAATAATTTCAATGATGAAAGTGTATTTTTTCATGCTGGAGAGCTAATGTACTGAACTGGTCTTTCAGAAACATTGCTACAATTGCACTGTAATGTTAGACATCACAGAAATATTAACAGCCAGATTTCCCCAACTTCATCCCTAAGCACACATCTTAGTAGGTAATGGGATGTGCAGCAACCCATAATACACTGGAATTTGGAATACAGTGCTCTTAAATTTAGGATGGGGTCACATAGATCAGTGGAGAGATTTGGTAGAGTTGAGCAAAGATTAGTGTCTGTTCACTGGGACACTGAGAGTGCTGTAGGAGGCCACTCAAGCATACTGTGAAGTTCATGGACCACAGCTTCTGTTTGTCCTTCAAGAGCAAAGTTACAGGATGCTAATAAGGTTTTTGAAAAAGGTAACTGTGCTTTCCTGTAAGCAGTGTTAAATTGATTTCAAGTATTAGTATGTTACACATAATGCATTCAATTTTTTTTTCAGCTGGTTTTGGGATTTACTTTTGTTAACAGCTTCCACTGACTTTTACTGAGTAGGATCTCACCTGACATTTTCTGGAGGAAGTGAAAGATATTTACTTTAAAATGCTTTAAAACAAATTTTAGAGGAGAGTTGCCGAAAGGTCCCCTGCTCTCCTTTGAAGCACCAATTATCCACATAAAATAATGTAGAATCAATTTGTTCTTTTATGTAAGGGTAAAATAGGTGATTTGGTGAACAGTTGCTTACAGACCCATATACAGAAGTAATAACTTGCTTTTAGTGAGATTATTCTTGTGGGGGAAACACATGTAATAACAAAGAACTGTAGCAGTCAAGAGTCACCATACGAAAGGAATATCTGACAGGACTGTAACAGAAGTATAAACAAAGAATGTAAACTGTATCTACCTAAATCTGGGATCGTGTGTCATAACTGAGAGCAACAAATTTTATTATCTGCAGACAACTTTTTCACCATTGCAACTTGTGGTGTAAAGACCCTGAGATAACTATTCAAATAAATTTACTCTATTTTCATATTTCTGATTTATAAAGATATGTTTAATTAACCTGGTTATTAACCAGTAGCTTCTACTGAACACAGCAGTTACTCTTTTTTCTTAAGTTAATTTTACATCCTGTTCCATGTAGATTATTTCTGATCTATTATGAAATTCAAGAAAGTAAGCATCTGGGTAAAAAGGCTGTTTATCAGCAAAGGCCTAATTTACTACACATAAGTACCATTATTGCTTATTACTCTCATTATAGTGCAAAAGACTTGAGTTAGCCTTTCAAGTAACACAATTTGTAACTAGATGGAGAAGGTTATGAAGAAATACAACCCATTTCTCTATTCAAACTAATGGTAGCAGGAACCATTCCTGAAGGAAAGCAGCAAATGGGACTTATTTTCCTCTCCCACCTCCCCATTTGCTCTTTGCTGTAGGGTAATGAGATTTTTCCCCATGTTTGCCTGGCTGGGAGAGCAGAAGACCAAGCCCAGAGGGAAGCTCTTTCAGACCTTGTAGTGTAGCTGCTGTAGGGTACATATTTTGTATGCTGTGATGATTGTCATGAAACTAAATGTACTAAATGTCATAAAACTAAACAAATGATTTTCACTTATTAAAAAGTCTGTGGTAAACTTCTGCTTTTACAATAAATGCTGATGGTGTGGGTTTTTGAAAATTTTATTTATTTTCTTTTTTTATATATTTTTTTTTTAATTCAATGCCAAAATTTTTGAGATAAAGAAGAAATGCTTCTTTAATCAAGACAGAAACATTAAACTGGAACAGGATAGGTTTAGATTAGCATTAGGAAGAAATTCTTCTATATGAGGGTGGTGAGACACTAGCACAGGTTACCCAGAAGATGCTGTGGCTGTTCCCTCCCTGGAAATGTGTAAGGCCAGGTTGGATGGGGCTTTGAGCAACCTGGTCTAGTGGGAGGTGTCCCTACCCATGGCAGGGGGGTTGGAACTAAAAGATCTTTAGGGTCCCCTCCATCCCAAACCATTCTGTGATTCTATGATTCGATGAAAAGCACATAGTGAATTCCCACTGCTTTCAGATTAACTTCCCTACTGCTTCTGCTCTGTGGTCAGGAAATCAGTATATTATGTGCTGTGATTACAAAGAAAAGCAGTGGCACTGGCAAAAGATAAAGCTAATTGGGCAAAGGGGTTTTGTACCCTATGGCCCAAGCAGTGCAGCCATCCTCTCAAAAACATCCTGCTGGAATCAACATTCCCCTCTGCATGCCAGCCAGGCACACACTCCTCCCAGCTAAGGGAAAATCATGCTCTCTGTTTACCCATGAACCATTTTTTGTACAATTTATGTTTAAATTACAATCATTTGTGCAAAATAATAATTATTTTCATGGTCTTTTTGTAGATAGCAGGGATCACTGGAAGAGACAGGGACCAGACAGAGGCACTGGAACTCATATTGTGGCCTTTGAGTAGGCACATCGAAGCTACATAGACACAAATGACACTCCCATTGCCAGGAGAAAATGTGTGAAAGTAGCACTTGCATGCTGTTACCACATTTCAAAGAGGAATACATCTGTGCACTTGGTCTATTAATGCATTTGGATGACCAAATTTCAAAAGATTCTCTTGATACCAGCCTCCTTCAGAAAGGAGAACAAATTTGCTTAAAATAACAGCTGATATTAGAACAAGAGTAAAACATACTCGCCACATAAATGAAATTATTGTAATCAGAAGAGTGGAGTTATCATGCTAAGAGGATTTCACTGAATAGATGAATTCTGTGTATAACATAATCAAATTGTCAACATGGTTTAGTCTAGTCCTACTTTTATTCACTTCCTGGATTTTCTGATTAATTTAAATCATGGTTAATTGAGTAATGAAACATTCAGGAAAGTTCAGCTAGAAGAACAATTTGCTAGAGACAGTTTTCACTTGTTAATACACAGGTCACTAGATTCAACGCATTTGTAAAAAGTCTGAAGGATTACTAGAAGAAAACTTGTGTTTTTGACTGAGAGGTGCATAAACTGTGAACTTACTTTAAAGGGTCAAGTAACACCAAGTACCAAAGCCCCAGAGTGCTGATACGATTGGCTTTGTAAATCATACAGGTAATAGAAACCTTAGGAATTTCCCAAGGGGGAATAGCCAGGGGCTAGGATAAAGAGGTATGTATTTTATAAAACACCTTCCATTTTGTTTGCTGATATCACTGAGTGAGAGTGAGGAAAAAACAGTACCATAAAAAAGTTTATGTTGTCCTTGCCCATCAGCTCTCGTCTTCTTCAAGTTCAGCAGTCTCATCTGGGGCCAAGGAATCTGTTTATGTTTAATTAGCTCAGCCCAGACTTGGGAAAAGAAATAATTCTTGCAGGCAGGGAAAGGGGCTTGTCATGGTGGGAAGACAGCAACAAATGAGACAAAAAACTCGTTTGTGCAGCTTGGGCAGGCACACACATCCAGAAAGCTACCTGCATCTGTGCAGCAATTGCAAATGGACCTTGCAGCTCAGTAGGTGGATTATGTTAACTATTTGCTAGAAATACTGTTCTTTGTCAGTAACTGTGATCTTACTTCTTTTCCAGAGTATTTTGTGGTTTTTTGGGGGGTGGTGTTTGGGGGTTTTTTTTGGTTTTTTTTTGTGAGAACTTAATAAAGCTTTAAAGAATAGCCTTTCCCACTATGCAGCTGCTTATTCTTTCTGTTACTATATATTAATGAGCTGGTCTTAACAATGCCTGCTATAAGAGACAGTATGAGGCAATACATTCTGGTAAAAGATACCACTGAAAAATTATAATTCTCTGAAATGGAAGCTGATGAGGCAAAAATGGACAATCTAAATAACATCACTCCAAATGGTAGAGGTGGACAAACGATGCTAGAGTACATTATTCCACTCCACTGGATGAAGTGACTTTCAAGGACTGATTAGCTCCATGTCTGAGAGGGTTAGCCCCCTGCCTGTTATAACAAGTGCCTATGAAAGGGAGAGCTGATCCGACAACCAGCTATGCCAACCGTGAAGTTATTTCAATACTTTCTCTGCTAACAAGTTGATTAATCCCATCATCATTTTGAAAACCTGTTTCATGTTGAATAAATAATTTTCTAATAAAGAGCAGTTAGGAGGTGTGAAACTTTGACTTCTTCTCAACCATGCTATCAGCTCCACTGCAGATTTTACCCTTCTCTGGCTCTCTGCAAGTTCTCTGGGCTGAAGATGATTCTTCTTCATGCTGCCTCTAAAGTTTTATTTTAAAAATGCAGCCTTTAATATCCTAGTGACAACATCACAACACGAAACTTCTGCAGTGAAGACACGTACAGATTTTACTGTAAACACCGATGTTAAATGTGTCCCTTATTTCTATTCTTCCTCCTCATTTTACTCCTTGCTACTGCTGTTAAGCCAAACATGATACAAACAAATGACTGCTGCCTCTAGGGCCACATGACAAATACATCACTATGCACAAGGGAAAGCTTCAATATAATGTCTTGCATTTGCAACATCACATAATTGTTTGGACCATTTAAGAGACTGCAGACGGCCTGGGAGGAAGCAAAAGGGTTCCAATTAGCTGGAGAAAGTGCTCATTTATGTACTTGTAAATGCAAAGATTTGGAAAATACAGAGCTTGACATTCGGTGGAATTGCAATAAGGGAAATTTTAAACAACACAATAAGCATCTTGTTTTTGTAGAACAGTTTCTATAATGATATAACATTAAAAAACATCCTGAAAACCAGGAGAAAAAAAGAAAAAGAAAAAAGCTCCCCCAAAACAAACAAAAAAACAACCAAAAAACACCCACAACAAACAAACAAAAAACCAAACTAACAAATAAAAACAAAACAAAAAAACAAAAAGAGAAACCTAAATTTTTTATAAGTCCAGGATTTCACATAGGTTTAAATACAAATTGCTTTTTAGGGCAAGACTATTTTGTACTGAGAAGCTGTTAGTTGAGTAATTTGGAGGAGATAAAACCAGACAAAATTCAAAAGTAGCATCTCAGAGAGAAAAAGGTACGTAAGTATCAGAAAATTTGAAAACCCTATATGGTACATAACAATATAAATCAAACATGTCCCTGATAGTGGGGGAGGAAGTGGATCTATTCTTCCTTCATCTTTCAGATGGAATCACTTTTCCCACACTAAAAGAGAGGTTCTTCATCTGACAGTAGCTGTGAACCTTTGAAAAACTTCCTGTGGGTAATCCAGCTTAGCAACACTCTCCATTCACGAGAGAAGTATCTGCCCATGTACTGAGACAGAGGTTGGTTGGTGAAGATGGTGGCTTTTCAGGCTGGGCAAAATCATTCCACTGGGAAAGGCTCCATAGATGCAAAGGCTTCAAGTATTTGTGCAGAGCCCTTCTCCTGGTAGCAATTAGAGTGGGTTATTTGTTGTTTTTCTAACATTTTTCCCAAGCACAGAAGGCATTTTTATCTTTACCTTCCAAAGGGACGGTAGTCAATGGGAGAGCGGTTGGCATGACAATATTGTTATCCAAATGCCAGTGCCAACTTCCCATTGAGTATATGGAGGAACAAGTAGAATTCTGAATTATGAAGAACCCCCAAGCACAATCCAAAGGTGTTGCTATAAAAGATGTCCCTCCTGCAGAGAAGTGCCTTTTCTCCTACGTGTAGCATCATGATAAGGAATGAGCCCTTGGACCAGGGTGGTTAGGTAAGTCCACACCACTTATCAGCCAGGTAGAGAGCAGTACTTTGAAGTAGGGTAATGGTGATGGAAGAAGTGGAATAAGTGCATTTCTAACTTCTTTGCTACCCCCTGCACTTTTCCAAATCTTTGTGTTGTCTTTTTTGGAGTTCATAAATAAATCAGTGTATTTGCTTGCATTAGCAGTGTTTCAAGGTGATTAGTGCCCCTTTGCCAGTCATGGTGAGCCTCAAGAGCATGAGCTGGAGAAGACAGAGAAGCACATTGCTCCAAGCAATGTACAAAGTCACTGAAGACACCTTCTCCAGGCTACAATTCAGCTGTAGTATTACAGGGGTGGCTGTGAAGGAACAATCTTCTGATGACCGTGAAGAGCCAGGAGAAAGTGTCCTGGCTGTGAGAGGTCACGAAGTGCTTTTGTCACCCTCAGGGACTTGAGATGCTCCTTTGTAATGTTTTCATCTTTGCCTCAGTCTAGGTAAGAGGGGAGTTGTTGATTTTCTCTTTTGCAGTAGTAACAAAGATTTTGCACTTCCAACAAAGGTTTTTTTCTCTTCTTTGCACTCAAGAAGCTATGACTCCAATATCCACTGGTGTGAAGTCCTGAATCTATCCCATGCTTTATTGTAAAGTTCACACAACCACGCAGGCTCTGTGTGCAGCAATCTTGGAACAAGATTGGTGTCCTTTTTCCTTCCTCATTTCTTAGAATTATGAGAAATAGCCTCCTACACACAAGTGTCACTAGCCACAGCCTGTCCTCTGCTTTAGGGAATTCAAGTGCAGGTCTCTGGCGTGCAGAGCTATCAGTGCATTACCAGGGGTGGGAGACAGCACCAACCTTCTGAAACATTTAATTCTGCAGGAAGATCTAAAGGTTCCCTGGAGCAGGGAGGGAAGAATGGAGAGAAGGAACAGCTCTTGAGTCCAGTGCTAAAGATGGACTTCTTGGTTTCATCCCTTGGTTCAGGACTCTTTCAGGATTTTACTCAGTGACAGTTTAAAGTGTCCTTTGCATACTGATGAAAACAGCAATTGGTGCTTCAGGTTTGGTGCAGTAATCCTTGCAACGAAGAAAGCTACAGCTCCCTTAGCTCTTCCCAGGGAATGAGAGACTGACTCCCACATCACAACTTTGCATTGGGAAGATAAAAAAAAATCAGATATTTGTAACGGAAACTGAAATGCACACATTTTTGACTGACACAGCATTATGAAAATTGTTTAATTTATTTTGATTACTTCAAATTTTTTCTTTCCAGTCTTTTATGGTAAGGATATCAGTAATGTGCAGTAAAGCATATTTTTCATTGTTTGTATTAAATAAGTGGATCATAACACTGAATGCTAAAGTAGTAGAATAAATCGATGAATGTTTCTAAAAAATGAAAATTCCTCTTCAGCTGTTGGATTTATTTTTTTTTTTAGTTCCACATAAATCCATGTCTAGGGTATTTTTAAGGTATCTAAGTAGTTAAACAGGATATTATTTACCTGGAACTCTGAAAATTTGAATGGTATGAATGTGGAGACCTTGCTTTAAGGGCTCTTTTGTATTTTTAAGATCTCATATCCTTAGCTAGCTGTTTTCAGGACATGAGCACACCTAGCTAGGTACATATCTGGAATTACAAGTTTGATCCATTTGCCCTACCTTGTTCTTCTTAAACTAGAGGAAAGAAACACTATCACAGTAATAGCAATGACTAGAAAAGAAGAAAATAAAAGCTGAAAGTTCTAATCAAAACTGTAATCAGAAAGATGACAAATGGTGAAGATTATTAAATTTTCTTTGCTCCCTTGATGAATTTAATAAAGAACTAATCAAAGATCATTAGAAGGCTTTTGTGCTTGGTGTGCATTGTAACCGGATTGCAATCGGAATTTATGTTTTAGTGGTTATCTGGGGTTGAACTGAACATGTAAATATAGAAAAGAGATATTTTTAGCATTTTTCTTTGAAAATATTTATTTTTAAAATGTCAAACCACTGTATTTTGCTTCTACGCTTTACAAAATAAAAGCAGAGCCTCTTTCACTGTACTTAGAAATTTTTAAATTAATATCAATGTTTAGCTTGAATTTTCTAATAATCTTTCATCATTTCTTCCTTTAATTTTGCAGTAAAATTAGAGAAGACATTTATTTCCCAGGAAATTATGTAAGTATTGCAGTTTCAAGGACTACTGACAACTCAGAGTGCCATAATAATATGGAAATTCACCTTCTGCAAATCTTCAGGGTTAATTTAGCATTCTTAAATTTTAAAGGATGCTTTAAATCTCTTTATCATACCTCTGATTTTGTGCTGGAGTAATAATACCCATTAGATGTAGTAACTAAAGGTTTTATAATTTGAGCCTTTGTTTTTTACCTTCTGGCTTGGTATCTGAGGTCTCAGGTTGGATGTTGAAAGACAGATTTTACTTCTCACCTTTTGGTGAAGTATAATCAAAAAGGATAAATAATGCTTCAATATGCTGGAAGATCATGCACACTACAAACTCCCACTATATGTTTCCCATCTGCAAAGTGCTTACAATAGTGTGTTTACAATACCTGACCTCAGCATCTGATTTATTTGTCTGACACTGAAGAGAGTTTTAAGCTTGTTATTACTTTAGCATTAGGAGATTTCTCACAGTAATTTGTAATTCTTAAATTAATGAAATAATTAAGAGTTGTGGATCTTGTGTAACTAGATAGTATGGGATTCATAGTGGCCTAATATGACACTTAATCATTTCTGTGGGAACAACATAGACAATTACGGTAAAATTATTATGACTGAAGGACACAAAAATTTCTCTGGCAAGAAATAGCAGAAGGCTATAACAGAAGAGATAACTATGTCCACGCTAATGGAGTCTATCCCAAATATAGGTGTTACATATCAACACATTAGAAATCCTTATTGTTACTAAATGGGATTCTACGGCTTGTATTTGGTTGTTGTGTTTTCTTGTTCTTGTTTTTGTGTGTGTGTGTGTGTGTTTTGTTTTGTTTTGTTTTATTTTCAGTTGGGATGGAAGAATATCTGTATGAGAAAGAATAATAGAAAAAGCCTAATTGATTTGCTACCCATAAACACATAGGCCACCTTAAGCCTCATTCAACTCCACTGAAAGAAATAGGACACTCCCCTTGATAGTAGAGATGTGCACAAGATTTTTTATGACATCATGATAGTAATTTTGGAGTTACCTACTTTGTGTCTCATGCAGTGACACCTATAGATACACATGCAGAAACAGATCAGCTGTACAGGTGCTCACAAAGAAATAATATTATAATTCCATATCTAAGATAGATGCACCTATATCCTATTGTTTGAACGTGCAGTGTTCAGAAATATGAACAGGTTTTCAATGAAGAAATTGTTGAAGAAAAATGGAGTATTAACCTCCAAAATATGTGCATGATATTTTCAGGAATAATTCTTTCTAGGACCCTTGAATCGAGTGGATACAAATCTTTTATTTAAGTCCCACTTTTGTGTCCACTTCTCAGTATGACTAGGAAATCCAAAAAGAAATTATAGACCTGCATCTATTATTCCTTTCTATTTTATTGGGGGATTTGTTAAGTGTGTCTAAGTATGCAGGCACTGTGGAGGCCAAGGACTGTGTAAACCCTAAATCTGAGATGTTAATAGATTGATTTATTTTTTATAGCTATCACTACTTTAAACCTAATGGGGCTCTTTCCTCTCCAAGAGGAACAAAGAACATTCCAACTCACCCCAAGAAATAGAGGTCTTCCAAAGGAAACAAAGAGGTAGGCCATGTAAAATAAAAACCCCTCACCTTGCAGCAGCTGGAGAGACTCAGTGTGCTTGTGTGTGGGGTTGTGCCCTCAGGAATTGTGTGCATCCCTCCTGTGACAGCACCAGCAGCACTCCTCTTCCCAGAGCTCTGCGGAGGAAATGGAATGGAGAATAGGAGCCAGAAGCAGAGGAGGGGTAAAGCGTCTCCCTGCAGCTGTGACAGGGAAGTACAAAACCTTGGATCTCTGCTCAGTGTCAGTTTTGCTTTTGCTGTGTTGGAGCTGGAGGCTGCATGCTTCTGCATGAAACCTGTTCTCTGAGTGGGGATGCATCCCCTAGCTGTGGAAGGAATCCTGAACCTGCATCATGGCACCAGTGCTGCCATATGAGGTTCCCATCCCGTTCCTTCTTTTGCATTAGGGCTTTGTCTTCCCATTGGTGAAATCCAGAACACAGTCTTGTAGCAGCAACAGTACAGGGTCATGCCTGGCTCTGTTAAGAGTGCTTCCTGCCTGGAAATCTCAGGGTGTCTTGCCAGGATCATCCTCCCAAGTCAAACCTAAATTTAACTGGCAGGAAAACCCGATTTCTGCCTTACTGTTAGTTTTATGATTGATGATGGTTATTTGATTCTCATCTTTCACTGGCCTGGGATTGTATTGCAATGTTAGTATGAGCACAGCTATTTGTAGATACGGCAGCAAAGGGATTTGTACTCCCTAGGAATTTATTTCTATTTACTGAAACATTTTGAATCAGAGCAAACAGGGAAATAATATTAAAATGAGCTTTCTAAGCTGTGATTTTACATCTGGGTAAAATAAACCGTAGCTGGGGAGAAAAATCTATCTTCAGATTTCCCCCAAAGCACAGAGAGAGCGAAGAGGCAGTGGGTAGCTTCCTACCTGTGGCTGTGAAACTGCAGCTGCAGAGGATAGGTCTGCTCTGGGGTTGGAGGTGCCACAGCAGCAGAAGGATGAATACAGATTTCTGCAGGAGTGGCTGCTAGGATCACAGGGGGCTGGGATGTACGCTGGGTTACATACTTGCCCTGCTTTATTGCCAGGGCTAGTTGGATTAAAGCTGAAGTGGCACACCGTGCTGCAGACACACACATGCATGGGCAGAGCTTGGAATCGCTCACCCCTGACTGGGCCTCTCCTTTGTTGCTGCACCAAGTGCTCTTTGCTTTTCCTAACAGTGTTGCACATACAGGCTGAGTCTCATACCCCACCTGCCCCTTATGCCCAGGCTGATCTTACACTTCAAGAATAGTTAACTGCAAAATAGGGAGTGTGGTGTTAAAAAGCATCCTCGTGTCAAAAATCATCCCAGAAGACATTCAGACACAAGTCTCCCCTGAATGCAGCTGTGGGTTTGGTAGACTGTTTCTCTGCATCCTTTGTAGCTGAGCAGAATTGGTGCAGTATGCTACCTTTTCTGTTCATTTAAAATATGCATCTGCATGGAGAGGTGCCTTTCTCCATCAGTTCCTCTCCAGCCTATGTGCCTACTGGTACTACACAGCAGCAAATAAGTGTCTGCTGTTCAGATGTTATTCACCCTTCCCTTTTGTTCTAGCCAATTTTGTTGATACAGTGTGAGAAAACAAGTCAAGAGAGAGGGTTATAATGTTCCTTTCTAAGAGCCATAGTGAGTGTTACATTTGTACTTCTGACTTGTTGTCTTTTATTGCACAATAAAAAGTGAAGAAGCCAAGTACTTTGTTACAAGAGCAAAAATTACTTATGCTCACAATTTAACCTGTCAAGCAATATTTAGGAATCAAAGCCTAACCCATGGGGTTTTTCAAATTATTGAAGGTATTATAGTGTAATGCTTCCTGTACCTCTGCAGTTCCAGCAAACTACTTGGAAAATCTGTCTTACGGTTTTTATACTCTTAATTGACTTTTCTTTACACAACAATTTACAAAGGCATAGCGTGCTCAGCCTGCTTGTAAACTAGGCAATATAACTACAATAGAAACCATGAAGTGGGTGAATCTTGGACTAAATGTTACCACTTTATGTGTCAATAATGACTTCAATGTGTAAATAATTACTTTCATTGAGCAGACATTACTAGTGAGTAATTTATGTCCATTGAAGGCATTTTTGGTACTTTTCTCCTTAAATATCTCATTGAAATTATGCAGACAAAATTACAACCTATCCTATTCCATAAAATCTGAAGAAATAAGAAGTCAAATGGAATATTCCTGATGAGAAGAGACTTGTGGGTGCTTTAATGTAAAATATCTTCTCTTTTACAAATCTTGTGGGGAAAAAATAGAAAACACTTTTTGAACTTCTATCCTGTTGGTTCATTTAGCATCAGGTACAATTTCAACATAATTAATCAGAGCAATTAGCTATTTACCATTTAAATCATGGTGGAAGTATCTTTAAACATCTTTTGTGCTCTTATCACTTTTTAAGGAGCACATTTATGCACAAATTGCTTGGCATCTCTCTATCAGAGCTTTGATCTCCTGCACTATCAATTGTTGGCTCAGGTACAAGAGACTGTAAAATATACAAACCTGTCAGCTCTAGACTCCGGTTGAAATAAAGAAGGAGGCTGCTTATACACAGCCACTCATTAGCAAAGTCAGTCAATATTTACATCTTGCAAGTATAATGCCTTCTTTATGTAAGATAAATTATTTAATTAAATCTCTATGAAACCTCTTTTCAAGAGACAAACATTTACAAATAAATAACTTTTAACTATAATCACAGCCTAAATACGATCCTTTTCTTAATTTTCTTTTTTATTCCAGCTACTTGCTAAGCTTTGGTGAAACATTAAAGAGTGTGTTAGTATCTGATAGGTAAAGCCATTTATTATTTGTTGTCATATAATTGTTTTCTTTTAAATATCATTAAGTAGGCCATCAGTTTCTATGTTGTGTTACGAATACTTTCCAAGGTTGACGTTAATGCTGTATTCTAGAGACTCAGTACAAAATCATCTGAGAATTAAAGTTCAATCTGTCAGTTGCAACAAAACACATGACCAGCATGTGTCTTGCTGACAGAAATGAATGTAATGCATTAGATGACAGAGGTTTGTTGATAACTTGTTCCTTGATTAATGCTTGCTGACAAATTAGGGATAGAAGTGACAGTGTCTTTCTCCATTTGTGCCTCTCTCCCTTTCAGGACATTTTTGACTGTCTCCAGTCCAACTCCATTCTGGCCTATCAAGTCAGCTGCAGGAGAAGGAAGAGCTCGGAGATCTGTGTTATTATTATTAGTACTTATATTTTAGTACTAGAAATGGTACATAAATGCCATGATTGCAACTATAAACAAAATGATAGCAGCACCTCAGAAAGAACAGGGAATGAGGGGGAAAGGATTTTTGGTCTTATGAATATACTAGAGAATACAGATATGTGTCTTCTTGTGTTTTCAGATACAGAGGGTGTTAACTCCTGAGCTCAAGTTAGTTTTCAAATATTCTAAAAATAGTGTGGGTTTGGTGGTTTGGGTTTTTTTTTCATGAATATACTTTCAGAAATATTTTGGGG
Organism: Florisuga fusca; assembly: GCA_038090715.1. Classification (NCBI taxonomy): domain Eukaryota; kingdom Metazoa; phylum Chordata; class Aves; order Apodiformes; family Trochilidae; genus Florisuga; species Florisuga fusca. The sequence continues at coordinate 14,863,565 of JAAWXA010000009.1, forward strand.
CTTGTTTGTTTTTTTCTTTTCCATTTGCATATACACAGAAAAAAAAATTATTTTCCAGCTATTATGAATTCTACGATCCTTGTAACATTTCTTTGGCTGATTGTTAGTGGAGTGTTTCAAACTATGTTTCAGAGGTGTAGGAATGCAAGGGACATTATTTACAGCTGTCATCTCTGAGAGTTTTAGAATGTTTGTGTTTCTTCAGTGGCCCTGGTAATAACTGTATCTTCAGGATTATTATACCAAATAGTTGATTGTATATAGACATTTTTTCCTTGTGAAAGTTCTTAGCAGTATGGCACCAAAGCTGTGCATATTCTAAAAGAATAACAAGGAGCATTTTGTAGGGGGAATGTAAATATGGGTTAGGTTTCCCAATGTAAGCAGACATATTCCACAAAGAAAAGTAGAACACAAAGCAGTATTTTCCAAGTTGTAATCCTTAATAAGACAGAGAGAAAAAAAACCCTAAAAACATCAGGTTTTTTTCTTGCTCCACCCTGAATCTTCTATTCTTGGAAATTCCACTGGTAAAGGTGATTCATTGACACTTGAAAGCTTTGTGACTCACCTACTTTCATCTTCTGGTGCAGTTCACCCACTTAGTGATTTTGCATCCCAGGAAAGCTGTATCAAACTAAAAACATGCAGGCAAAAGATGAGAGGAAGGATGTGACCAGTTATACTTGGTTATACTCTGGTCCCCTAAGAGGGTCACATCTCTGCTCTGAATTCCTCCTCTACCAACCTGCTGTCACCTCTCACAGAGCCCAGTCACGGCTGGCAATACGTGGCTGTGGTTAAATGTCCTTTTCTCCCACCTCCACTTGGATAGGTGAAATCAGTCTGGGTGGAGGAGGTTTGGAAGACAAAATGAAACAGGATAAGCAAAAAAACTTTAATGTGTACAGGAGGGGAAAGGAGGCAGGGAGGAAGGAATGAGGGAAAGGAAGATTGCTTCCAGGCTATCTATAACCTGCAGTGATTTGGTATTTGAGTCTTATCTCCTGTCAAAACTATTGCTTTAGTAAAGGTTAGAAAGTTTGTAATTGGTTGCAGTGGTTACCCCTCTCATTAGAGCACACAGCTTTGCCCAGCTTGGATCACAATGCCATGAGCATCCTGTCCTGCACCCACATTTCATATATGGGGAGGGCCTTCCTTAACCACCTGAAATGCTCCCTTTCCTTTTGTTTTCTTTGTGGACACCTAGTGCCAATATTTAATTTCTGCCAAGCCTCGCTGTGGAGTGAGCCCCCAAAGGCTGAGTGCAGGAAGCCTGAGCCAGCACAGGTTTCTAAACCAGGACATAACTCTCTGCCACTTGAGAGGTCAGAGTGGTGGAGCTGACTCATACCTTGTAGCCATCAGGCTCCTGGGGGCTGGAGATACTGTGGAGCCAATGTACTTGATTTTAAAGTGGGAGAGAGCCGCAAGATCCTCTCTTCACACAGCATTTCCTTCTTGAAGTGGTATTACTGTTGGCTCTAAAGAAAGCGTGTTCTCATACTAAAGATTACACTAAAACCCACCATGTATTATTTATAGAGTAGCTCCTAGGGAATATTTCCTAATTTGAAGAAAAAGCTTGTGGATATTTGATGGACAAAAGATTTTCTACTCATTTGACTGCTCATTTTCTACTCATATTTGACTACTGTAAAACATATTTGACTACTGTGAAATGGTTTTCTGTTATTAGCATAAGAGACCTTTTGTGCTATTGCTCCTTCTGCCTTAAAGATGTGAAAATACAGATTTAAGGTGTCCAGTGAAGAAAAGCAAAATCATCCATTAAGGTCTTTACTATTATCTTGTTCAATTTAGACCTGTGCTGTATGATGACATGTAATAATATCCTTAATATTTTATTTATGTGAAAAAAGGTAGTCACGTTTCATGCATGATCATTGATTTGGAGCTGGTAGGTTTGGGTTATTTCTCATGAGTCACGTGTACCCCGTGTGGCTGGAAAAATACAGAAGTATACTTTTAAGTTATGTGGCCAGTATATCAGAGATTATCCCTATGCTATCAATTAATCTTATAAAATGTTAATGTAATCCCTTCACAAATACGTAAATGCAGTGCCACTATGGGTCTGGCAAATACTAAACAATAGTTATCTATCCTGGGCTTTTCCTTCATGTAATTCTTAGCAATAATTTAGTCCTTGTCTTCCACTCTGAAGGATTTAAATGGAATGACCTTAATTCTGGTTTTGTTTGCTCTCTATCTACTAAGCAGCTGCAGTGAAGATGAAGACAAACAGTAGCTTGACAGTGGTACCTTTTATAAGGCTGATTAGTTCTTAAAATATGCTCAGTGGAAGCAAAAAAGCATGAAATGAGGTCTGAGAGAGGCTTTTACTCTTTTCATTGAAACTGCTACTTTTCTTTCAGTAACCCACAGATACTGACTTTTCAATGAAATATTTTCTTGGAGAACAGTTGTTTTTGCCAGCGCAGCCTGTATAATATTTCAGAAGTGCAAGGTACGTAGTTCTAAAATAATTTTATCTCATTTATTTTTCTCGTTCTGATTAGATCGTCATGGTGGACAAATTAAAAATATTTACTGATCCTGCATATCATCCATTTTTTGGTGATTATATATATAGAGGCAGCTATTAAAACCAACACTAGAATTGATATGGGCGATAGCTGTAATGGGTGCAGCTGGTATTCCTGCAATTTATAAACACTTTGATGAAATACATTTTAAAAAGGTTCAAAGTGTGCAGGAGGGAAGTGACTCAAGACAATGGGTTGACAACATAGTTTATGGTGTGGCTTAACGACACCTGAAAACACCTTGCAAATTTTAGGACTGCACATGGGAAAGAGTTTATCCATTAGTTGGGACAGACAAAATGTACTTACCTGATGTTGCTTAAAGCCTGGTAAAAGGGTAAAATAATGCCTTGGTTGGGATTTCTGTTATTACACCTATGTCCCCCAAAAGGGGGGACATCCCTCCCACAGCACACAGTTTGCTCCATTTCCTCTACCACAGTGGAGAGAAAGCTTGATGATTTAGCCAGCTTGTTAAATCACCCACATCCCCTTCCTGAAGCACCTAGGCATTCCTTAGATGTCTCCTACGAAATCCTGACCCAGCCTGACCCTGCTTATCAGCCTCTTGTTGTTCTTTCAAAGAGTTGAAAGGATTACAGCAGATTAGCTAACACAGCTCCCTTCCCTATATTGTTCTGTGTGACAGTCAGTCCTATAATAAAAATAAACCATCAATTTTAAAGCAAGTTTTAAGACTGGGTGTTTTTCTAATTTTTGCTGAATCTCATGGTTTGGTCAAGTTGAATTAATTTTTGCCTTTTTTTTTTTTTTTAATTTGTGTTTATCAGCAGTTATTTACATCCCCATCCCCACCCCCCATTTTTTTCTGGATCTTGTTTAATCATAATGAAATTCACCTCATGTCTAGTAAAATTCCATCCTCTGAGGAGGTATTTTTCCATTTGATGCAAAATATATGTTTACATTTGATTGAAAATGTGCACAAATACATTTTTCATCTCATTCTCATGTTTATTTTGATTTTTTAAGTGCATAGCTGTTCATGTACCTAGCATCAACAACAATAGTCACAAGGTATTTGAGGACTGAACAAAGGGGTTCCCAAGAAGAACTTCATTTTGGAACTGTAACTGAAATCACATGTGAGTGATCCACACTGAATTTCTTTGAGGGGAAACCAAAATGATGATAAAATCAAATGGTGTGGCAGAATGGAAGAAAGCTGCTACAAAGATGGGTCAAAGGCATCATCAGAGGGAAATTCTAAGGGAAAGCCAAGCTCCCAAGCAAGTCACTAACCTGAGTTACTGAGTTTGTAATAAAGCTGAGTTTAAAAGAAGAAAGCCAGTTTGCACAGCAACTTCAGAAATTGCCTTTCGAGGGAGAACCTAAGAACTGAGGTTCTGGAGTTGCTTGTGGATGAAAACCAAACAGTATGGCATCAGTTTCTTTTTTGAAAACTAATAAATTATTCCTTTAACTTGTATCTCACATTTGGTTTTGACTCAGTAGGCTCAGTGATATCATTCCCTACCTGTCATGGATGTTTATCATCCTGAAAAGCTGAACTTGTTTTTTCTGGTATCAGTAACTTGCTTGAGGTCAGGTTGGAAAACACAAACCACTTCACACACAAAATTCAATGGTGAATGTCAAGCCCTGTATGAATGTGTGTCAAAAGGAGTGGCTTTGAGGTGAGCATATTTTGACCATCAGACCTCCTGCCTGCAGAGCACCAGGAGTTCCCCTCTTGGTGCTGGGCCTGTGTTTACCAACCCCTCCTGCCAGCTCGTAGGGAAAATCCTGGGTTCAATGCTGCCCATTCCTTTGGGATTGTTGTCCCCTTGGCCTGCAGATCTGCCTTTACAGCAGAACCTGTACCAGGGAGGATGTATCCAGAGAGCCAGAGTTTAGTCCCACATCTCTTAATGTTGCACAAATGGTTGTAACAAACTCTTTTCCTTTTGTATGCCAAAACCCATGCTTAGGTTTTTTAATAATAAAGTCTCATTTGGACTTTAATTTAGTCTTTCCAGTCTAAGTGATCTCCAGCTGCTCTGGAATAATGGCAAACAGCCCCACTGGTCACTGTCTTATGGGTTTTTAGGCTGTGTGATTTCTGCTTGTATGTACTAGGAGAGATTTTAGAAACTTTGGAAGGGGCATCACTCATATCCAGAAGTGGAACTGTGGGTTTGAGAGCTGAAATGTTGGCAGCAAGGTCTGAAATTAACTCTTGGTTTAAGCAGTTGAATGGCAGCCAACTGTTCACCACCTACCTGCATGGGTGTGAAGAGTTACAAATCACTCTTTGTGCACTTCAAGTTAAGGAGATGTGAGGCAACCCTGGTCTGGGAACTGCAAAGCCATAGTAGTTCTGTCACTGTGGCTTGGCCTAATAAGCCCTGCTGAGGTGCAGAGACACAGAAGATTTGGCAGTTCTGTCATTTTCCTTTCTCCCTTTCTGTCACTTGTGACTGCTAGGTATGCAGAACAAACTCTTATTTTATTTTTGTTGCCAAGTTATTAATTGGTGTTCAGGAGAGGATGGGAGGAAAGAAGCTTTGTCTGGCTCTGAAAAGCACCAGATGTGCTTTTTTGAATTGACGAGAGGAATTAATTAAAACGAGGTAATAATATTAATCTGTCGACTGCAGTTAAGGTTGACTGTAACAGGAGGGGGAGCTCTCAGCGCATCAGGCAGGGGAATGGGGGCTGCGAGGGAGCTCAGCGCTCCCAAACCAGAGAGGGGCTGGGGACTCTCCAGAGCTGTGGAAGGGATGGAGGAGGGATGCCTTGTCACCCCCTTCTCCGAAATACCTGTGTGACTCTGGTGGGCTGCTGCTGCCATACGCAACCCAAAGGCAGAGGCAGGAATGAATATTCAGTGATGAATGCGAGTGAAAACGCTGACGGGAGGAATGAAGTACAAATTAAGAAGCATTGGGATTCTTTTTAAAAGCGTGTCTGTTTTGATTGCTATTTCTGTAGATTTTTGCTATGTATTATATTGTTTAACAGAGCAAAAGAAAAACAGAATACATGTTTACTGTGTACTAAACTGTAAGTACCTTTTTCAGACATCAGTAATCATCCTTTCCAGCTGAGAAGGCAATACACTTGCAATAGAGCTCTCCAAAAAGCAGCAATTGTCCTATTTTAATGTTGCTGAAGCTATCCCTTATGGAAAAGCCTCCTGAATTTAACAAGGTTAAAATGAACAGGGCTATATAGTAATTTCATAGAATTAAAAGAGAATTAGGAATTTACCAGGAATTACACCTCTGCTTGCAGACGAGGCTGGCATTAGCTGATGCAAGGCTGTGTGTAAACCTTCCTCTGCCGTGTGAGTAAATACTCTATGTGCATGTATACGAGCGTGTTAAATCCCAATTTACTACCCAATCTCCCGGGTGTTTGTGTGGATATTTTCTGCCAGAGGTGCTGGGCCTGTGTCTGAAGCACCTGGCAGCAGAAGAGGGTGGCAAGGCAGGGTTGCTGCTGCAGCCAGACTGCTCTCACCAGTGACTGTGAGATGCAGGGCCAGCTGGAGGCCAAGGTGAACTCTGAGTAAGAGAATCACTGTATTCAATGTTCCCTGGCAAACTGTATGAAGACTACTGATATCTCTGGCTTTTAAAAATAATTTCTTAGAATATTAGAAAGTCCTGAGAAACCTAGAAATGAAAAGAGATTTGGGGATGCAATACCCAGGGGAAGATATTTTGGCACAGGTGCCCAAGTAATTTCATTATCTTGAAATCCCCACTCTTTAGTTTTAAAAGCACCTGAATGCTATGGTAGGTCTTCCCAAAGGGAAACCCTTTTTCTTTTATTCATAATGACTATTTAAAAGTTTCATATTCATGCCAATTTTTTTCCCATTTTTACCTAAATTATATTGACATTAATCAAACAGCTACTCCTTGGACTATGTGTTTGTACTGTTTGTACTATTTCCCTTGCAAAGAAATCTGTGTCTCCTACTATTTCTTTTTATAGTCTCAGTCTGACACGTGTAGGAGCTGAGCACCTGAGATTCAAAAACTTCTTTCAGGTGCTAAATATGTGTGACACCAGCAGTCTCCCAGTGCAGGAGGCACAGAGTGTGCCGGATGGTCCCAGCCCTGCTGAGCTCAATAAATGGTTCAGACAAAAACAGAAAAAGGGAAAATATCATTCTCGTTGAACAGATGGGAAGGGGGGAGCTTTATGTCAACAGGCATTGCAACCCAATTTAAGTCACCCTACACAGTTTTTTCAGCTGCCTGTGCCATCATTCAAAGTCTCACTTTGCTCTGTGTGTGAGGGACATCGGGCTGCAGAAAGCCACAGCACATGAACCTCAGTGGCTCCAGTAAAGATGGTGAGTACCCCCATCCCTGTTTGAGTGCAGGTTCTGGCCCTGACAGCTTTACAGGTAAGATGGGTTACAAAGCTCATCATAATACTCATTACAATACTCATTGAAATACTGCAATACGCATTTTTGTTTGCTTTCTTTAAGGCACTTGAATTTTATTGATAAATTAGTGTTGTTTTGCCTGCAAATCCATGGACCTTTGGTGACATCCAGTGACAGGTTCTGCTGTAAGGTGTTTTTTCCCTCTGGTATGACAGGAAAGAAACTCTGGTGCCCTGCTGGTTTCCCCTAATAGGATCAGCAAATGAATCTGAACACAGGTTGAAAATCAGGGAGTCTCAAACAATATTGATTGCTTTAATGCAGTTGGCATCTACATTACGTTTACCTTTAACATTTAATATGTAAATTCTTGTTGCAAAGGTGTTAATTATTCACAATTTTAAACCAATACCTGGACTGATAATCCATTTAAATAAACTAATGCTCTTTGATAAACTTTCTCAGGGTTTATTTTCTAATTTTCCTGAGGTGTCTCTTAAAAAAACCTCTCTGACTGTCATAGTAAAAAATGTGAATAATTCCTGGTATTTTAATATTTTTTCAGATATCTGAATCAATGTTGGAGTAAAACCTCATTTCTTGGGGCAAAAAAAGCAAAAATATTGACTATGTATTGTGATGGTGATGTAAAAAGTAACAAACTAACTGTGGTACCTTACTTTAAAAGGCAGACATTCATAGATCAAATTTTGAAAACCAAATTATTGCATTCACCTCTTGAATTGCAGTGTTTTAAGCTAAATACAATCTGGAGTTAAATGACATTGCAAGCAGGAGAGATATCAATGAATAGTTAAAACCTATATTCACCCTAAATTGCTAAATGGTTAGCATTGTATAGAAACATTCAAATCATGGCAATTGTTCTTGTAATAAACATAATTTCTATAGCATTTCCTTAGATTATTCAGTTAATCGCCAGTGCTGTTTTACCTCTCTATAATAAGGCGCATTTTCCCTTCTTTTTTTTTTTTTTAAAAAAAAAAGAAAAAGAAAAAAAAAAAAAAAAGGAACTTAGTTATTTCTTTGGTCAGGGCCTATTTGCTCCTTTTTTATGTGAGATTTTCAATACTCGGCAATGATGCCGAGCAAAAAAGGTCCATCCACTTCACTTGTGATGCCTCGTGCATTACCTAAAGCACAACAGAACAATGCCAGACAACAGCGCCTTTCTCCCCGCTAACAATGCAGTCACCATGACAACCAGCAGAAGAACGTTTGGCCAGAAAAAGCTGGGAGCTTGGCGGACCAGCCTAATCAAAAAATGGAATAACATGACAACAATTACACTGATGAGTGAGAGGGAAGCTACAGATGCATTCAGACACCTATGGCACTGCTGGCTGGATGCATTCATCAGTTTTTTTATTATTTTTTTTTTATTTTTTATTTTTTTTCTGTTTAGTGTCTTCTGTTTTTTAAGAGCAGGTAAATAGACAAGATCGAATTGTGTAACAGAATGTCAGTGCTCTAGTTAAATTGAAAATTCCTTTTCTTTTGCTGTGCTACTTCAAGCACACTGAAGAGGCTTTAGGAGAGATGGGGTTTTGAAGTGAAATATGTAATAGATACAATATGAGTGTCACAAGGCAACTTTATTTAGCTTTAAAAATGTAAACTCAGACTTTCAAATACGTGGATGCAAATAAATATGACCAGACTGTGCAATGAATTTCACTTTAATTTCAGAAAACTGGACACATGTCAAGCATTGATGAGAAGTGACTGTTGTTTTTTTTTTTAAAAACCACCCCTTCTGCATATTAGTATCAGATGTAAAATTTACCACAACATTATGTGCAGACCTCTCTTCCTGCTCCAGGGAAACTTGAACTGCAACTATACATGTGCCACAAATCAAGAAACAGACATAACAACGTACTTCTCTGAAATATCCCAAATTTAGCTTAGTGCTAATAGCTCCTATTATACGCCCCCAATTGTATGTTAGAAGTTCTGGTATTTTCTTTATAGGAAGGAGCAGAAGGGATTTTTTGCTGCTATTAGTGGGGGGAAAAAAAAAAAAAAGTGTATGTGATTTCTACTGTTGAGAATAATTTATACATTTTAGTGAAGGCAGTGGAGGAGGGAAGCTGTTGGTTTTTAAAGGGTGAGGTATTTGGGGGTAGCCAGGAGGTGTTTCAGCTAACTGAAAACAGCCTTGGGCACAAACCCCTGGCCATTTCTTTGTGTTTATCTAACAATGGCATGTGGCCAGTCCCTTCCATGATACCCTCTGCCTTAGCCAAAGATGCCTCTATACCTCCTCCTGCCCCCTTTTGTGCCCTTGCTGGCTCTTGGGTAAATCTTGTGGCCAGCTTAGCTAAGATACTACATTGTATTATTTATTACTTAAATGCATAATTTAAATCACTATATGAAAATTGCTTTGGCAAAACCTTGCCCTTGCTTGAAGCAATTTGAACTTGACTGGTTCTGTAGGGACCCTTCAGTCATTGCTGAAGAGACTGCTGGGTGAGAAGGATGGGCTCTGAACAACTCAAGAAATTGTAAATGGAATACAAGATAGTAGCAAAGTTGAGCTCTGCTTTACATGCAGTGGTTGTCATACACTGGCATCATCTCCATTAGTTAACATAAGTTACAAGTATAAAAGATTTTAGGCTGCTAACATCTACTCTGCCACTCTGACACTAAATTCTGTTCTCCCACACGCCCACCAGATTCTTAGCATCCTCTTCACATCTGAATTCAGTAATCAGATAGAGAAAGGTCCATAGAGGTCCTTAACCCTACATGCTACTTGTTTTGTACATGTACAAAACTCTTACCCACTTGATCTCTGAGAAGTCTGCATGTCACTCACACTGGTGATGATCAGATCCTTTGTGCAAAACCCACCATCCCCACCAAAAATACCTCAAGCCTAGCTGAGCCCAGGCTTTTTGGAATTAGAGTTCCCAGACCAGCAATGAGTTCACCTCTCAACATAAAAGTGTAAATCCTCATGACACTCATCTTGGAGTTGGGCATGTTGGTGCTATGAGAAAGAGCTGAGTTAAACTAGGAGGTGAACTTAGGTTGTTTGTTGGGTGCCATCGAGGTTAACTAAGAGAAGATGCTGGAGAGATTAGATAGAATATAACTGGGTGATAATGATAAAGCTTAATAGATAATTTAGGAATATGATAAAAATGAGGGACTCTGAAGAGATTAAGAGCATAGGGACTGAAGAAAAATTCAGGTCAGCCATGCCTAGGCTGGAAAGTGGTGGCACAGAGAACAGATGAATCCAGAGGAGGTCAGAACCAGACCAGAGACATTAATCATGGCTGTACAGCAAGCTACTATGCTTGCCCTGGTATTCTTTTGCCCTTGACTCTGACACCTACTCTTACACCAGGCCTGTCGTTGCTACAGCTGGCCTTCTGCTTGCCCTAATGAGTGTTAAATATTAGAAGAGTTGGGTTTTTTCTCTCTCCTTTTCATTCTTATTTTTCTCACAGAAAAGCATGCCCCCTTCTTTGTCTACTTCTAGTTCTCCACCCTATTAAATGTCCTCAGGTATCCATGACGGGAAACATAGAAAGAAGATAGGAAAAATATAGGAAAATGGGCTTTCTTTCTACTAGAACTGGAGCAGCAAAGAATCCATCTGCCTGTGAGTGCCCTATGAGATAACGTGGACAGGCTAGTATACCCTTGGGGAGAGCTGTTTTCTTAAAAATCTGTACGTAAGATAATTTTGAAGGTAGAGGCAGGCGCCTGCTCAGGAGATAGGGACACTGGACAAGAAGGCCACAAGGTATGCGTCAGGAGAACACAACAGCAGGTGCTGGTACACCAAATCAAAAGAATACAAGATATCTTGCTACTATAAGAACTGGAGGCATGCCTGAGGAGCAACTTACAAGGAAATGGGACTTATGGTCTCCACACAAATCTCTGAGAAAGCTCCAGGCACTCAGCTCCTCAGTATGTGAGCATGGGGGTCAACATGGGCCTTGGTCTATGCCCCTGATGCAGCCAGCCCTCCCCCCTGGCTTGACCTCCACCTTCTTGGCTCTTTCCTGGTGAAGAAAGGAATGGTGAGACAGTGGGCTATGCCTTGCCAGTTGGGCATGCCACTTATGCCAAAAACCATCATTATTAGCTCTGCAGGACAAGACTCATGCCTTGCAGTTGTCACATCTTTTTAAAGGTAAGATTAAATAACAACCATTTGAAAAGGTAATTCTGAAAAGATTCAGTCAATAACTTACAACCAGCCCAAAAGCTCTTTGAATAACCTAGTTCCGTTTTTCTGATACCTAGTTCTTTATGCATCCTTCAGTGTTTGGACTATTCTTCAATTTACTCTAGTAAATCAAAATTTTCTTATACTCTTCCACATCAAAGGCTTTCATAAGACCTTAGGCCTACGATGTCTATTTTATACGGAAGAAAATTGTTAATGAAGAGAAGGCATGGCCAATTTTTGATAAAGCAAGACCAAAGTTGGATTTTCAAATCTTTTTATCTTTCATAGATATAATCATTGTTTATTCATGGTGTAATCCATATGTCAGGTAACTATCAATTTTTAAAATTATTGTACTCAAAAGGCAGGTGCCCAGGAAAACCAGTCCCATCTGGTAACATGTAGGTTATATATGATAAAATACAGTATCAGCTGCTTTTCTGAGCAAAAGGGGGGAGAAGAAAGGAGAGGAGAGAAGAGGAAAGGAGAGGAGAGGAGATTATTCCCATCTCCTACTTTGTTATCCTAACTGAAACCTAATGTAAAATAATAACTAAGTTTTGTTGCCATACGGAAGTTATTTTTAACCTCATTCTCTTTTCTTTGTTCCTTCTTCTCTCTTTATTGTTGATAACAGGGAACATTTTGATGGCTATTCTTCACTTCCTTTGGAGATACAGTTTGGGTAAAACCCTGACCCTGGTCTTCCCATTACTTCAAGGTAGAGGAAATGTTTCCTTTCTCTTTAGAATACAGCAAATGAGAAGTGTTCAAAATGTGCTTCTTGATCGTGCCTCATTTTACTAAGCATAAATCTCTCTCTCTGTGAAGGATCTTTAAAAAAAAATAAATCAGGTCTTTCCTTATGCTTGGGAAATGTCTTAGTAATACAAATTAAAATGTTATTGCTACAAACCTTACAATAAAATGTCATTGCACACATTTTTTCATTTATATCCACAGGTTTTGATATCAATGAGAAAAATGAGGAGTTCAAACATCTAATTTCTTTATAATTTTTCTTCATGTTTAAAAATAGTGATAACTGATTTTAAAAATCCCTAAACTAAAGAAGAAACATGGGGTTTAAATTAGAAATAGAAGATTGATTAGCATGCTAGTAGAACCAAATGGTAATATTTGCACAGTCTTTTTCTTGAATTTTTCCTTTCTGTTTTTTATGTTTGTCCTTTCCATATAGTAGCCACATTGTGATATGGGTTGTATTATTGGTCATCTGATTTTTTAATTTCCCATCCATAATTAATATTGCTCTAATAATCTTTAGGAAAGACTTACAAGTACTACCTGTCATCACAAGTTGTTTTATGCACTAGTGTAGCAAGTCAGGGCTACTTGGAGTGTGGCCAAGTCCTTTCTTCTTGTTCTTCCCTGTTCCCTTATATTCTCTGTCCCCATGGACAGCATGATGAGGGGGATTTTTCCTTTTTTGTCCTGTTCCACTTCGTCTACATCCTTGCAACAAACTGCAAGGAGAACTCACCAACCTGCAACTGGCAGGGGTATTTGTAGACTTCTGGAGCATAATTTAAATCTCCATCCATATACTGATATCTGGTTGAATATCTCATTGAAATTTCAGGGTTGTCTGGTGGGTTTTTTTTTCATTTCTGCCCCTCTTACATCTTCTCCCTGTCCTGTCTTTTGTCCTTTGTCCAAGGTCCCTCACTTCTCTTTCCTTGGAGCCTCTTGTAATTTATGCACTCATAAATATCCAATTAAGCCCCTTGTATCCTGACCCAGACAACCTAGATGAGTAAAATCTAACCTGATGTTAACTAAGGAGTTTGTACTTCATAAACAGCTGAGAGATCTCTGTTATCAAGGGATAGCAGAAAAGTGGTTTGAGTTTTTAAATGTGCAACAAGAATGCTAAAGAGGAATGAGCAGACTTGCAAATAAGGAGCCTATCTCAATTTTCATAATTCTGGGTCATTTTATCCAGAAGAAATCCCCTATAGGTTCATTTAATAAGCTTTCTGGAGGAAAGATAAGCCAAAAATCTTAAATAGTATGAGGAATGTCGGGAAGCACACCACCTCTGAATCTGGGAAGAGATTGAAATGCAACAGTAGGAATAGCAGGATGGGAATCTGAGGTAAGCTATGCCATTTTTATTTATTTTTTTAACTAGAAAGGGGAAAGATGGATAAAGTTAAGCTGATAGATTATCAACAGACACAGGTGTTGCTTCTCCAGAGACAAGAGGCAGCAAGTTGCACATCGCCCTTTGAGCAGCCAGCAGCAGGGGCGGGTTCCTCTAGCACCTGCAGAGGTGAACTCTGGGATGGAGGGAAATGGGAAGCTAAAAACAATAAAAACCTGAGACTTTCCATAGCAGCACCAAGTAAATACTGCACCATGGAAAGGATCAGCTCAAGTCCCAAGGATTATGCTGTAGTCCCCAGGACCCCTATGAGGGGCTCCAGACTTGGTTGGTTTCTAGTAGGACAAGCTCAGGAAGTATGCTAGGCCTTAAATACAGGACAATCTAGCTCACATCTTCACGTGAAAACATATGTCAGACAAAGAATTTGGGTGGGGGAAGTTATTTTTTTGTCTTCTAGATCTAGATCTAATTCTTCTGGAGTTTGCAGAGTGTGGCGACTCATAGTTGTATGTCTGACATCTTTTTGGAGAAAATAATGGCTCCAGTGATTCTGGAGCAAACTTTGGTTCTTTTAGACACTACTGGATTTTACTTGAATAATAACACAGCAGAAATTGCTTCCTTCCCCTTCACTTCATCCAAGATCCTTCAAATCTGTCTTCAGCCCTGACTACCTCACTTAAAAGCTCATGTGACTTCTACTTGGACAAATCACAGAAGTCTACATTACTGCCCTTTTTCTGCCATTAGCCATCACCTCCTCCTTTAGCTTCAGCAGATGTCTTTTACCTCCTAGGTTTCCAGTGATTCACATTAAGAATTGTTCTCAGCCAGTTGTTTGTTTTGTTTTCTCTTCTTTTTTGTTGGGTCTCACAAAGCTTTGTGTCAGCCCCTTTGTCTCTTCAGGTAAGTTTTTCCTGGAGACAGGCATTAAAGGTGCTCCCATCACACCTGCCTGCAAGCTGCTGTAGCTAACAAATACTAGGAGAGACTGAGAAGCTCTTGAGAAACAAAGCAGCATGCAAATTCCTTCTAACCAGTAGATGGTTATTATGTTACATGCAAAAATTACATCCTTTTTGTAGAAGATAACAATTAATTTCTGTCTTGACAAAGGCAAACAATATTTGGGGTTTTCTCCGGGTTTACTGAACTAAATAACAAAATGCACTGAGCACTGAGGTTTTAAATCAGATTCTTAGAGAAGATACAGTTTCACTCAGTGCAAAACTGGGAATACTTATCTCAAAAAGACATACAACTTTAAACAAAATCTAACGCAACAAAGGATCAATTTGAACTCTGAATTGTTTTCCAGTATCTGACTATAGACGTATAATTGCTGGTGTTGCATTCTCAAATTGTAGTTTAAAAAGACAGATAACGAAATAGCATCTAAATGGATATCAGTGGAAAATAGGATTATTTAAGGAGACTCATCTCTTGGATGGATAAAAATAAGATATTTTTCAAAGCGCAAAGCTATCATATACAGTGGAGACAGCTAAAAAGTACCATTTGCTAGCCTGCAGTGAGTGATCTGTAGCTATCAGGATCCTGCAGGTAGTTGGAGGCATCTGTGTTGACATATTCTGCACTACTGCAAGAATATTATTGTAATGACCTGTCACATGTGTACGCGTGTAATTGCCCTCTAGTGCACAGCCCTAGAACTGACCCCAGCTGTGCTGCAGGACCACAGTGCTCTAGAAAGGCAAGAGAACTTGAAAAAAGTCTGAAATGGGGCAAGCTAAATCCAAACCACAGCAGCGTCAGGAGGTTCTGAGCAGCCATGGGTATGGTAAGGGAGGGAATCCAGTCATTGTGCACCCAAATCTTCCTGTGGTCTGAACTGGGAGATTACCTTCAAAACCTTCTCCCAACCCAAACACTAACACAGGCACAACCATTAGGAGCTTTGATAAGCATGAGCCTGTTTCTCTGCATCACTTCCAGCTGTTTGCACAGGGTCAAGTTTCACTGGAGGCCTGGGGTGTCTCTTTCATAACCTCCTAGCAAAAATCTGGTATTTCAGCTAGTGCTGACAAAAAATGAAATGTTCTGAAACTGCTAATTCTTTCCTCACCTGTCCAAGAGAATGAGCCCTGTATTTCCCCTGTGAATCACGGGGAAAATCCCCTCTGTCCTAGCCAGCAGAAATTGAAGTACTCTGCAATTGAGTTCATAGCTCCAGCTTCCAAGCTGGATATTTTATTTCAGTTACTTCTTAGTACTTCAGTTACTTCTTCTACTGCTGAGGGAAGGGAATATCTAGCTAAATCATTGCACTTTGCAATATTTTGTCTCCTTACTTGAAGAAATTATTTGTTGACTTGTGTATTTCTCACATATATATATCTCACTAGGCATTTGTAGACAGATTTGAATCCCCTCTTGGTCCTAGTACTGTTCTTGGTGTTCTAGTTAGTTAGCAGTCTAGCTGTGCATGATTATCCACCTTCTTTCTGCTTTACTCAGTGCTGTCTGACAGTTATCTCATGGTCTTATAAGGGAAAGATTGTTGGCAGTGTTTCAGTTCCTTGATTGCTGCCATAAGCTGCTAATGGGGGTGGTAGAAACAAAATAATGTAAAGATTTTAATTTATTGTTTTCTACATATTGCCTCAGTTTGTTCTCTCCTCCACCCCTCATGTTTCAGCCCATTGTCCAGTTTCAGCCACATTTGTCAGAGTCTCCCACAAGTACTGTAAAATCTAGTGGCTGGGAAAAGGACAGGGAGGATCAACATTGAGTTCCTCCAAGGTTGAAGCTCCAACTTAAGCCTCCTAAGGCCTATAGGCTGGCCAGTCAGCAGCCACATGGCTTGAAACCCCCAAGTAGTGAAGCTGGGAGGCTGTAGGAGTCAGGGACATCAAAGTGATTTGTTTGCCTAAGTGGGAAATGGGAGACAGAGGTAACAGGAGCAAGGTTATGGAGATGGAAGGTGCTGATGTTATGGCAGTGTCAAGATGTGATGGTGAGAACACAAATATATCAGTAAGCAGCTTCACTTGATTGGCTGCTTGTGCAAAAGCCTCATGATAGTCAAAGGCAGAATGAGGAGGTGACTCCCTGCCATGCCCCCCCAAGCACGCAGAGCTTCTGCAAAAGCTGCTTTAGCACCAGACTTAAGGCAGCATCCCCACTGTGGCTGGTCCCACATCCATGGCTCCACACCCTTCATCAACAGAACTGATAGGAATAGAAGGCAAATACTAAAGGAATATTTAAAAAAATGTTTAAAAATCTCCTAACTTATTTTAACTGCTCTTGTCTACTCTAGCTGCAAAGTAACTTTTTTTTTTTTAATTAATCTCCCTTTCTTGATTGATTCAGTCCTAATTCCAGTTTTGAGGGATAAGCTGCCCATTCTTTGCCACTCACCACACTCCCCTATAACAAGCTGTGTTCAAGATGTTAAATTTTCTCAAGATCTTTCCAGTGTGGGATGAAGTACCAGTGTGGGATGAAATTCCTTTCAAGTCAGTGTTAAAATTCCTACTGACTTTCACAGAATTTTGTCCATAGCAATTTCATTGTAAGACATTTCTTCACTCTTTTTCTTTATATTAGACCTCAACAAAGTTTTTAAATCTGCCAAAGTTGTACCAGAGAGTTTGTACTCAATAATAAGATCTACATGTTTTTCAGTCATCAACTCGAAAGAAAAAATCAATTTCTGCATATCATTTTCCTGGGTTTTGCACCATTGTCCTTCATTTCAGAAAGAATAAATACATTTCCAATGTAGTTTTACCCTTTCTACATTGACACCTAAGAAGTGGCCTCTGCCACCAGACATTTGCAGCAAAACTGTGTTACTACATTTAAATTTCCAAGACTCAGTAGCCAGCAAGTTACTAGAGTTCTATTGCAGTTGTGATACATGAACTGCACATTGTCATGGTAATGACTTTTTTTTCCTTCCCTTTGAAGTAGCAGTGTAAATAGGAAGAATATCACATTGGAATATCTCCTTTGACTCAGCTCTGTGTACCACGCATAAAGAGGAACTGTGTAAGAAAGAATTAAAACACAACACAGTTCATTCAGTGTTCCTCTAGCCTACCAAAGGTCAAAACTAATCCAAAGCATCTGTAAGCATTAACTTCAAAATAAGTGAAGGAAAATATAAATGATACCTTACCTGGCCATCAGCCATGATACCCAGGAAGCTGGTGTTCAGGTTCAAGCATGACCTTGGAGCATAATCCAGAACTACAATATTGTGCTCTGAAAGCATCATGGTGGTTCACAGAGGCAGTAAAAAACTGGCATTGTTTCTTCATATAGTCATCATAAAATATTACAGCTGACCAGATGGTGGAGCAATTACATTTCCATAATTCTAAATGGCTATTTAGCTTATCCACTTGTGAACTGTTGATTAAAATTGGGGAAAAAAATATCATTCATGTTCAATGGGAAGACATAGCTATAAAGGATATGCTTACACAAAGACAGCAAAAATTTTATTGAACCAGAGATCCACTTTCTTCAGCTTCCCACCCACCCTAGTAAGAAACAAACAAAAATTCTTTGACAACATGGCTGTGCCATAAACAGATGGAAGGCAGGACACTCCAGAGCTGTGCTGTCCTGAGAGCACATGTGCTCAACACACCACGTTGCTTGCTGCAAATGAGCTGAACCCCCTCCAGCTGCATGGGTGAACACATGCAGCACTGAAGATCACTCACACCCAGGGAAAGGGAGGAGAGCTGCTCTGGGAAAGTAATCCCCTCCCCCAGAACCACATAGCACTGACACTATTGGGTCACATTTGTGTATTTGTCTTAATTCAGTTGCAACAGATAGATTGTGGGTTCAGCTTTATGCAACAGTTAATCAATGTGCTCTGAAGGATTAATTTAGCCACATGGATACACAGTTAAAAATACTTATCTATTAGGGTAATGATATATGCCTATATAAAGGGAAATTTTGCATTATTGCCTTAGCTATGCACAAGAGCCAATTCATTAACAAAGGAGTCTTGGGGCTAAAGTGAATAAGGCAGGGAAGGTTTTTACAAAGAAGAAATATCTTTTATTGGACAATCTAATTTAAATTGAAAAAGAACAGTCAATACTTCTTTATGACTGAAAAAGATGAGAGAAGAGAGGGGTTTATTGTATCTTAATGCATTCACTTTAAATGCTCTGCTTAGTTAAAGTTAACTTTCCTGAGTGCCTCTGTGTCAACCAACCCTCAGGCTTCTGAGATGGAACTGCTCTGTGCTCGGAGCCCTCAGCTCCATCCCGCCTCCAGACTAAACCATTTGAGCCTTCTGTGCTTCTGCAGAATCACTCTCTGAAAGGGTAAGGCACAGGTTCCCTACCACCGAGGTGTGCCCTGTGGGGACAGAGGGCGAGGAGGATGTGTATGCTTGCCAGCATGGTCTGTGGTATGCCCTGTCTCCCTTTTCCACCCTCCTGGTGAATCGCTATTCTAATTCCACTGGAGATCTGCAACTGCCTCAAGCCTGGATGGGTCTCTCTGTCCACAGGGTAGGAAAATACCATTTGTTTTTATTGTCAAAAATGTACAAAACAGCTCAAACAAGAAAAAGTTATGAAAAACTGAGAAAGGAAGACCTATGTCTCAACCACCATAAAATGGCTTCATACAACAGAAGACTTCTGTTACTAACACGACCTTGGTTACCTGGGTTCACTGAGATAAAACCAGACTTCAATAACTGGAATTCAATGCAATTTGAAAACAAATGACATACTAAATGTTTTTATAGTACTAAGGTGCTCAACACAACGTAGCTGATCATTCCTGCCCATTTGATTTGTCAATCATTTTTGAGTCCTTCTCCTTAAACAGGAGAAGTTACCCAGACACCCATACCACAGTAGCTGCACCATTGCTGTTTGGAAGGAATTAGCCATGTATGCAATTCACAATTTTATTTCCTCAAAGGATTTCTGAAGTGTCTCCTGTTAGAGTACCCTCTGACAGTACCTTAAAATATATGGAATTATATGTTAAAAATAAAATTCCTCTCCATTATGGAAGACTTCCAATGTAAAATGTTCTCTCATAGAGACCACTCTTTAATACTTGTTCCCTCCTTCAGAGGGGAAGCTCACAGCTTTGTGCTTGCCCTTGCTCCAGACAGCAAGGCTCTGCTGCACCGTCCCTCTTGTGGAGAGGCCCTCCTGTGCCTGGCTGGGGAGGAGATGGCAGCAAGGCTCTTCCCAGCCCACTGAGCAGGAACACTGCTCTTTTAAAGGACAGGCATGATACTTGACTTTTCAGGCAATTTTCAGGGCAGTAATTGGAGGTAAACGAAATGGCAAGCGATCAGCCAAGGCAACCTGTTTTTTTCCTTGCCATGGCAATTTCTGAATGCAGACCCGGAGCAGGAGCTCCTTCTCACAGCTCCTGGCTTCTCGGTTAGTGCCTCATTAAGGTTCTTTCCTGATGACTCCTTAGACTTTTACAGTTATTTTCTGGATCCTGTATCACTCCCATTTAATGCTGCAGCTGTCCTATAAAAGTCTCTCAGGGAGTTTAATCACTGCCTTTGACAGTACTACCAGCACAGAGCAGACCAGCGCCTGAGTTCATATGCCAAGTCCTGGACAGTCTTGTACAACCTGCCCTCAAGCCTGTGTTACTTCTGTGGCTTCACTCTCACAGCAAAAGCCACTTCATGGAAAGCCAGCACATGGTGTAAATATGGAGAACTGGATTCTTTAAAAGCACTAGAAGACATGGACTTTCAATGAAAAATAAGGGACAAAAATAGAACTACCTCCTGACTCTTTTTTTTTTATGCCATGTCTGTAATACTCCATTAAAGGGAAAGAGTTTGAGCTTCAAGAGCAGAGCTAGCTTGAGACTTCACACCAGGGAAAGGCGAGTGTTTTGATTCCTTTTTTTAACATGTTGTTTATAGTGAGAAGTGAGGGCGTTTGATCTAGCTATTTTACAGAAAATGGATCTTTGAGTGGGAACTATACAAAACATACTAGTACTCAAACCTCCCAGATTTAAGAGAGAGCTATAATTAGTGTGGGATGGGAATTCTCAAGTGAGGCGAATTGCAGGTACACCCAGAGAATCCCAAGTTACTTCACACGGAACTATTGCAGGAAGCTTTCGGTGGCCATTTTTTGTTCAGTGGTGTTTGCACTCATTCCACATTTAGTGAAGTGGGGTATCCACATGACTGCCTGTGCTTTGAAGAGAACAACTGAAACCACTGTACTGAGAGAGTCTATGGGTATGACCTTTAGCAATATTTTAACAGTCCCACTTGCAGACTGTTTGCAGGAATCAGTTTTCCTTTCCTTCACTTCAAAGTCAGATGCTGAATTATACGACTCTCTAATTCTTTTGACTGGTCTTTCTGTTCTCTGAAGATTGACTCATTTCCTGTATTTGAATAAGATAGTAAAAGTGGATATAAAATATTATTTTGCAATTGTAATCAGAATAGCTCTCAGTGCAGATATTAATAGTGAATTCTAAACTCTGCCTGATAACAGCTGAGTTTATGGTTTCATGGGCAGATTCTGCTCTCATTTATTTCATTGTAAACCCAGAGTAACTCTGAGAAGTCAAGAGACTTGCTGCAGATTTCTGCAAAGATAGTGGAGGTCTGCATCTTGCTCTGTATTTCTCTTGTGGTGGTGAGGGTGATGTCATTGAACTGCGTATAGGAATCAGGGCATAGATGAATCAGTTCAAGCAAAATTAAAAGCAGCTCATTCTCTAAACTGAAACCTCTTCTTTTTTTTGGTTCATTTATAGAAAGAGATCCATTGGCTCACTATTTCTCTGACCCAGGCAGATTCTATTTAAACTCTATCACTTCTGTCAGATTTTATCTGTCACTTTTTCACTGCAGTTCATACAGTGTTCTCCAAAACACCGAAGCATGAAAACTTGCAGAATTTGGAACAGGGGTACAGAAAAAACAGGCAGAAATGAGTGCTCTTTTATCAGCAAGGCATGTGGCTCGGTACTTTTAGGGAGAGGCTGTTGAGCAAGAGCTCTTTTGGAATGTGGTTTGGCTGTTAATTCTTGATTTTGCCATCTGCTATGTTGATTCAGACTTTGCAGAAGTGTGTGTACATCCATGTGTGTGTGTGTCTGAAGCAGTCTGGGAGGATCTTGTGCTGGGTCTTGTTTCACTGGTTAAAGTTCGGAGGCTGAACTGTGGAGTGTAATTCTGAAATTTACCTCTCATTAATTCAGAAGTGTTCCTTTGGCACACCTGTCCTAAGAGTGCGGAGGAAAAACATCAAGACAGAAAACACACTGGAATTTCATGATCACCCATACCAGTTTTTTCCTTTTTTGATACAAATGACTAACTGCTCTTTTATGATTAGACTGAAAATTTTGAAAAGTTGGAATCAGCTCTTCAGTTATTTTTCTGAGGTGTCATCCCATACATATGTTAAGAATACTGGTGGTCTTTTTTAAGGTTTGTGAGGATGCAAAAGTAAAGTTCTTCATGGGTATCAGTTGTCTACAATAACTACAGGAGCTTGAGTTCATCTGCAGTTGAAGTTTCCTGGATGTTTCAAAAGCAGATTTTGAAGCATGGTTTCAGACTGGTTGCCCAGGCTGGATTTTGAAGCAGTGATGAGGGAGGCCTGCACATGTTTAACCTGGTGCTGTGTCCAGGTCCAGATCGTATCAGTTCTGTGATTACAACCAATAGGATAGACCCAGTAGTTTACATACTGACTACTAGTCCAAGGTTCTGCATATCCTACCCCCAGTGTCTGCCCAATGAATTTCAGAAATCTGTACCTTCAGAGAGAACACATTTACGGAAATGAGAAAAACTGCTCATCGCCAAGATTTGCTGCAATCACTTATGATTAAGTTTTGGGACAGACATAGATGTGGGATGGAAGAAATGGTGGGAAAGAGGTTCATGGGACTTGAGTGTTCACAGAGGCTGCTGCTGAGGTGCCAGAGAAATGGGGCTGGCTGCATACTCATAGTAGAGCAGTACCATGCCATAGACTGTTGACATCTTCTGGAGGAATGGAGACCAAAGGGAGTCTGGTGTTAAGGTCCTGTTAGAGAGACTGCAAAGGTCAGGGAAGTTCAAGGTTATCTCATCAGCCTGCGTGGATGACATACAAACTTCATGCCACCTCAGTTTCTCGGCTGGACGTCTGGCTCCTGGGTCTTCTATATGATCCTGAGAGCATTATTGGCATGACAAATGCCAATGTGACTGCCTCAAACCCTTAGTCCAGTGCAAGCCCCATTGCTTGTCCTTGCAGCCCTTAGAGCCACTATTCATCTGGGTCAAGGCACTGGTCCTCTTTGGGAAGAATTCTCCCTGGAACAATGAGCAGGCTTGACATGTGCCAAAAAATAATAAGGAACTACTTGATTGCCTCAATGGGACTGTGGGAGGTAGGGTTGATGGACCTAGCTGAATGCCCAGTAATTATTAAGGCTGAGTTTAAAAATGACACCATTTTAGTCTGTCATCTCTTGGCAGAGTCTGCCTGCTTGCAGGACCCTTGCAGGAGATTTCACTGAGGGTTACTGTAGGGTGGAAAGCTGTATATCCATGTGAGGAGCTCTACAGGCAGAAATATTTTATTAATGGAGTGTTTGGCTCTTTTGGATGCTGTGAGAGAGCAAGGAGGCTTTGGCAGTGCTCCTCTTACCTTGTGTGAGACAGGGTAGCTGGAAGCAGTCCAGTTCCTGTGGGAACCTAAAACTTAAAATTGTGGCAGAGAACAGTTAACGTGATGCTTTGCAATACAGCTCTAAGGGATGGGGAATATTTCTTGTTCAAAAAGAAAAAACGGTTATGTGTTTCTTGGATCTTATATATCAAATAAAACTTTATCAAGAAAAAAAGAGGTTTGCTAAGATAAGTTTGGCACATAGAACAAAACGCATGGATGGGCACAATCTGGCATGGTGTAAATCAGGCACAGCTCTTTCTTAATGATATCTGTCTCCTTTGGTTTTGACTGTGAATGCAGTTATATTTCCAAATATGTACTTGCTGATGTTTCCATTTTTTCACCGCTGATGACACAAAAGATCTTTGCACTGGGTATGCTGTTTGCTGAGGAAAATTCCACTTGAACTCCAGAGCAATCTGAAGAATTCTGACAGAAAGTTTGAAGGGTCAGGATTTTACTTTGCTCTCTCTCTTGACTGTAGTCTGTTCCCTTTGAAGACAGCCGTAAAGCTAACATTTATTTAAATGGAAGCACAAGTAAATCAATCCTGATTGCTTTTGGAAGCCCTGCCCTGAAAATTCTGAGTTCACAAAACTTCTGATTTTATTTCTACTGGTACTTTGTGTCTTACATTTTAAGAAAAAAGACCTGCCTGCTTAGATTTTCGTTAGTGTGAGTTAAACTGATTTATCATAATCTTTTTTAATAAGGAGTGCTGTTTCCCTTTAGATTTGTAAAGTATGGGATAAGAAATGCTTTCAAGAATTGGCACCTAGCAAAAGAATCACTGTAGTGTTGAAACACCTTGATTTAATATATTGGAACAGGTTTTGGTAATAATTTTTTGGGTGCATTTTAAGAAGC
Source organism: Florisuga fusca (assembly GCA_038090715.1). NCBI lineage: Eukaryota > Metazoa > Chordata > Aves > Apodiformes > Trochilidae > Florisuga > Florisuga fusca. The sequence goes on from JAAWXA010000009.1 coordinate 14,887,413, forward strand.
AATATGTAAACAGAAGCAGTATTAATTATAAAATTAAAATATGAATGAAATGTTTAAATTTAGAAAATAATTTTTATAACCCAGCAATATTTTTCTGCCTGAAACTTCATTTGCTGGCTAATTTAAAAATATGGCCATTGGTTTGAAATCCATTTTGGAATTTCCTGGAAAATGGAAAATACAATTCCTGATAGGTATAATATGTGCAAGATGTTTCATTAGCCTTGTAGAATGAAGAAATTGTTACATTTGCAAGGCTGTACTTTTGCTGACAATATTTGTTATAACATGGTCAAATAAAAGGTATTTCCATCTTCTGGAAGAAAGAATGCTGCTCTTATTTTTAAGGAAGCAATTCAAATTTTTGAAAAAAGGACTGAAATAATTTGGGCTAAAAATAATTGAGCTCTTAGTGTGATAGTGGGCAGCTAACAAGTTTTTGGATGAAAAAAATCAATAGGGAAAAACTAAGTAGAAGCCAGAGCTCTAATAGTGAGATTGCTACTGGAAGAAGAGTTTGTATTGGTCTATCTGCCCTTGAAAGGGACCCTAACATAGTGAAATAGTTTCAGAAAAGAATTACAAAAGAAACCTGCCTACAGTGAGAAAGTCTGTCTATGGTAAGAAAGAGGTACCATCTTTTTCAGTTTGTCCCAAAGATGATGAAGAGCAGGCTTGACCACAGTCTGCAATTTCTACAGAGAGATTGTTTCTGATAGCCCAGGGCTCTTGATCTTTGCAGACCAAGACACAAATAGGTAGAAAAAAATCAGACCAAAAATAAGGCAGCTTCATGGTGATGCTAATTAACTTTCAGAATAACTTGCCAAGAGATGGAGTGGATTTTCTGTAATTTGAAATCTCTAAATCAGGCAGGGTTTCTCTGTCCCATGACATGCAAGGGATTAGGATAGTCCATTTTAGATGTAAACCTGTACAAAGATATTTTAGACAGAGGTGACAATTAAAGGTGTGGAAGGAACATGACAGAGAGGCACGGAGGATGATGGTAGAATTGTCTGGTTACTGTAGATATTATGCTTTAACATTCAATCTTTGATTCATATCTTTCAGGCTGAATAATGAAATGCTCAGGTCTTAAAAATGAAACTAGATAAACTTAAAAATTAAACTAAATGAGAAGACAATATAGCTGGAGGGATTTGCCATAGGATAGGTTATATAGGTAAGGCAAATCCAGGGAGTCTAGGGGTGAGGAGGGAGGGTGAAGAATTTGTGAATTAACAGCAGACACCCCACTTGTTTATCCTTCCTGTGCTCATCTTTGTTGTTGCTTTCAGATCTATAGATACCAAAGGAAGTGGATTTTATATTTACACAGATGTACAGAAAGAGACTTTTGCTCTAAGCAGTTCCTAATGCAGGTGAAAACCATGTATTGATTACTTAAAGAAAGTTAAAATAAAAGCAATTTTCCCCCCATTTCCACACATTGCAGCTTTTGGCCTATCCACTCATAGCTAAAAAAGCATTCTTTCCTGATAATCAAGCTTCAGCTGTCTGAATTTCAGGCCGAGCCTCTCATCTTGAGCTCTGCTGAAGAGCTTCTTTAATTAACCATTATACCACAGATGTTATTGATTTTTCTTTTTTTTCTTTTTTCTTTTTTTTTTTCCTTTTTTCTTTTTTCAAATCTGGTTGAAACATCATTTTGCTGGATCATCGCCAAGATGAAGGCCTGAATTTTTTGCTTTGACTCCCTCTGCATACCTTATTAGTCTCCATGTCTGTTAAGTGCAACCCCTAGTATTAACTCAGAAAACATAGCATTGATTTTTAGCCTTACAGCCGTGATCTAGGGGCTCCTAGTTTGGAATGTGGAAACCAGAGTTCTGCAAGAAGCTATTTTGCTGTACACTTCCTGCAAGTAAGACCTTTCACTTTCTATACCTTTTTGCCAGACTTCTGATGTTTAGTTCTTGGAACTATTTTGCTGCAAGAGGAACAGAGCAACATATCAAAAGCATGTACACTTACATGTGTGTAAATAAACATAGGTTTATACATAATTAAAAAACATATGAATAAATAAAAGTCTGATTATTTCAGCCGGGTTGTAGCAGCTTAGTACCTCTGCAAACCTACTTGCTCACCTTTAGCTGCTTAAGTATAATTTGGGGAGATAAATTTTGCTGCCCAGGTTTCAATATTTCGGCACTGTTTTTGTAAATGGGATGTATTTCTCTCTGTCATTGGGGTACTCAGGCCAGTAATTAGCATGGTGTAACATCTTTGGTAGAATTAATTCTTGACTTTAAGGACTCGGTTAAATCAAGTCTGCATTGTCAGGGGAAGGGTTTTATGCTTTAGCTTCGGGGAGAAGCTGAATCCAAGCTTTGAGTGAATCTCATCCTTCCTAACAACAGCACATTCCTTTCAAAATACGTCTTCCTCTAATGACGAATTCAAGAACTAAAACAACGACAATAGGCTCTTAAATTCTGATAAGATTTCTCCAAGTTTAGCGATATGTTATTTAAACATAATTTGAAGCTTTTAAAATACTGTAATGGCACCTCTTGACCTTTCCAAAATCACATGGAGCAAGAGATGGTGAAAAATGTTTATTTACTCTGCATTAGAAGCTAAATCCCTGTTCCTTCTTAGAACCGGTAGTTCTTTTATACTGGGGAACTCATGCATGGCACTTCCATTCTTCAAACAAGGGCTAGACAGTCCTACTTGAACTGCAGAAACAATGACCTGCAGTCTATCCTATGCCTGAGTGATAAACAACAATGCAGAGCTCTTGACAAGCTCTGGCATCAAGCGTGGAGTCTTGCAGCTCAACATGTCTGCTGAACAGAAGTTAGAAAAAGAAAAGATCATCTTGTAAACAATTAATTAATGTTTGTCATGAATTATCATTTTTACTTCCTTCTCAAGAGGCTCAAAGGGAATAAAAAGGCATTTTTGCAGGTGGTGGCATTCAAAGTAAGGGCAATCAAATGTTTGAGAGCAGTGGCACAGCACTTTGAGTCTCTAAGGGTGAATGGTGCTAGGATTAGAGCACAGCAGGGGGTTGAGGGTTTCAGGTGTGAAGCTTAATGTTTGTGATCAGCAAAAAAAAGTCTTGAATTTATCTAAACTGCTCTTCTGCTAACAGTACTTCTAGCACATAAATGTTCTGAAAGTGACAAGTGTTCTCATTGCTCTTCTAATGCAAACATGATCTGCATTTGAAAGATGCATCCCTTTTGCCTAAATTAGAATGTGCATCACAAAGAGCGTAAGATGATGACCCAAAAACAGTTCTTTACACACACTGACTCTCTCTCTCTCTCTCCCAGCCCCCCCCTCCTCACACACATATACACACACACTTTAATTCAAGACACAGCCACAAAAATGCAAACTTTCACTCTTTTTTACACAGCTACCAGAGCTTCCACTCTGTCCATTATACTGCCTGCACCCCAGGTTTGTAATTAAGATGCTTTACCACCAATGCTTCTGTCCTGTTATCCAGCATCTTTCTCACAGAGTTCCGTGTCTTGGCTGTGCTCCAGTAGCTGGATTTTATTTCGGCCAGGCGGTTTTCAGGGATTTTGTGCTGTGCCATCCGAACGCATGCACACTTCTTACCTCCTCCCCTTGCTTCTAGTGCTGAGCAACACAGAGAAGATAGCATGGTAGGACTCCTAACAATGAATTTAAGCCATTCTGAGGAAGTTAATGGGGTTAGAATTTGTGAGAATGTTTACTGTCCCTGCGAAAGAAGAATGGCTTTAGAGTAAGTTAGAGCAATAAATGGATTGTACAAATTAATTTCTTTCTCTCCTTGGACCATCTATTTTGCCTTTTTGGAAAATATTTATCCTCTTTTTACCATTAAATAAAATCTTAATAAGCATCAGGAAGAATCTGTGTCTAAGCGAAAAAGAATTGCTCAACATAGGTTAGGAATTAAAGCAATAAGGAAAAAACCTCTCAGATCACTCACAACTATATGAAAACCTGCATGGATTCTCTCTTTTTGCTTCAAATATTTTCATGATGCAATATGCTGCTACAATTTGGCACCAGGAGGAAGCATGCTGCATTCCAGAATTTGAGAACTGTTGAAACAGCACAGGTTGCAGACAGTAACCATAAAGGTAAATAAATATATACGCACACATGCATACCTACATCTTCATTGAACAATTAGAATAGGGAGTGTTGTATACTAATTTACTTCACAAGCCCGAACTGGCTTTGTTAGGCTGGGTGAATAACTTCAGCTTTCAGTTCATAAGCTTGTCTATTTGTAAAATAGGATTTTTAATTGGCATAGAAGCCAATTATCTGGGGACTTTTACATTTGTCACTGCCATAAATTAATAGATTAGAAGATAAGATATTTAAAGATACTAAGAAGTAGAAGAGTAATGGTAAGGTAATATAACTTAATTTTTCTCCATTCTCTCACATAAACTGATATTAACTGACAATAACTGATTAGTATGTGTTTTCATCAGCTAACATCTGAAGTTCAAGGACTAGACTTCAATTCACCCTAAGGTCCTTTCACCTCCCTTTGTCAGAGTGTCAGGGACTCCATGACGTAGTGCTTTCTCATCAGAAAAATCTCTATTTGTCAAAACCAATTAGTTTTAATCTGTGCTGTGGAAATGTCTGTTTCTAGTGGTGGCAGGAGAAAGTGTCTCAGCTCTAGCGCAGCACAGGGGGGAGTACTCTGTGGGAGTAACCAATCTCTGGCTCAGAGTTCTAACTCCACTTGATTTAGGGAAGGGTCTGGACATCAGCTTTCCTTCTCCAGTGAGTCTCTAAGCTACTCTTTCAAGTGTCCACTGGATGAGCTGGAGGGGCTCTTGCTCAGTCTCTCCATTTTGGAGTCGAGTCCTTTTTGGGTCGTCCCTGACCTGTTCTCAAGCGGAGGGCTGATTGCCAGGCACTATCCAGATATTCTCACCCTTCCTTGTTGATTCTTTCTTGTTTCCTTGCTTCCTGCAGAAATAATGCAACGAGAAAGAAAAGTCTCCCTGAATCCCAGTAAGTAATGGGGAAACGTTTGCAGCCATAGAAAAGTTTTGTGCCCAGCTTAGTGCAATTCCCATGCAAAGACAACTTTGAATAGAGTTGTGCGCCCACTTTAAGGACTCTTTAACACAATCAAAGTGGATCAAGGAGTCCCAGAAATGACAGGGATCTTGTCCAAAATGTTTCTGCTCGAATTCCTGTTGCTGGCCACTCATTAAGGTGAAGACAGGAAATAAAAAATACCAGAAAGTGCTGTGAGACTGTTTATTTGCTTTTCCCCTCTCTCCCCCTGCCCCCCCTCACCTGATTTCAGACTTTTCTGAAATATCTTTCAAAAAAATCCCCTCCGCCACCCCACTCAGAGGGGATGATGTTTGGGGGGACTGAGCCAGGACCATTCCTCTTCGTCGGTCAGGCTCCATGTCAAAACACTCCTGACTCCTGGGAAGTCTGCTCCGCTAAATCCCCAGGCTTGCCAGTGCCAGTCAGCTGCTGTTTGAAGTAAGTCTTGACCGCAAAATCAAAAGTGGGTCCAAAGAAAGCTGTAAACAGTGTGCAATGAGCCATTTGAAGGCAGCTGATGCCTCATTTGGGGTGACATGTTGTGGCTGATGAGTGTGGATGATGTGGGGTTTTTGATAAGTGCCTCATCAGTATCCTCATCATGATCGTGTTGCTCAGCCACGGCGTGTGCCCTGACTTGATTGTAATTGCCTGAATCTGCTCCTGCTGCTCAGGAGCGCACAGTAATATGCAATAAAACAGCAAGAAGTGAATGTTAACCATCTGAGTTCTGACATGGCTGCTTGCAGTTCAAGTTTTCCATTAAGGACAAAAAAAATACCTATATAGACACACAAATATGGATATATAATTGCATGTTTAGAATAATTACTGTTTATGTATGTAATAAACTCGTTTTATAAATAATGCATGATGGTCATATACAGCTACACATATAGATATATCTATATGCATCTTCACCCTAACACCTGTATATACCATATGCAAATGAATGCCATATGCTTGTGATGTATAGGTAAATAGTAGAGGGACAAAGAGCATCAGGACTCAAATTTTTAGGAATGTAAGCAGAACCTGTAGTTAAATCTATGCATAGTCTTCATAAATCTTAATAACACGTGTGCATACAGATAAGTAATTGATTTTTAGATGCAGTTAATTTACTCATGTAAATGTGTGCTTGTGTGTATTGGTGCAGGTGTGTGTGGGGGGTGTAAGGGATACATGCATATGTGCTTCATAGTGCTAAATTAGTCATTGGAGGGAACACGATTTATTTTCATAAGTTAGCTGGTTTGGATTGATTCCCTAGCATCACTGGCTGGAAAAAAACCCCACCGAAACAAATGCCAAACTTTCTGAACCCTGTGCCTGAGAGTCTGAAAATAAAGTGCTGAGTACTTATGCCCTGGGAAAGCTTTTCAGATTAGAGACTTTTTGTAAGGTGGGAACTGTCATTACCCTGTTGGGGTCCCACCACAGGAGAGGGGTTCTGAGGTGTTGTGTTTGTGCCCATTGGTGGCAACAAAAAGAGCAGGTTTGTTGCTGGATTGTCAAAAAAGAGAATATAACCAGAATGTGGGCTGTTCCCCATTTTAACAAACAAATGGCATGGATGGCGTTCTTTAAAATTCTGTTTAGCTTTGGTTATAGGTCAGAAAAGTAATAAAACAAATGCATTATGGTTGTCTAAGTGTAATCTGTGGTGTCTCAGATCCTAATACTACACCCTTGCTGTCAACAGCCTTGGGGTTTCTGTGTGCAGCTGTTTGCTTGGGGGGTTTTGTGTTTAGTTTGGGGACATTTAAATAATAAAATGTATACAGGCAAATTCTGTTTGCATTCAGTTAATGCTTGATGGATTTTCTTCATCTCTACCCTGTTAAGTATTTCAGTAAAAACACACAAAAACATTCGAAAATGTTACTTGCAGCTGCTGTTTCTACTGTGCTTTCCCCCTGCATGCTCTGTGCCCGTGTAGGGAGGCTGCAGATGTAAGGTACAGGTCCTGCTACAGCGAGACAGAAGGATCAGTGTTAAAGTCAAGGCAGAGAAGAGAGTGAGTGTTATTTGCAGACCAAAATGGCCAGGGCATGAGAATTTTGAAATCCTTTAAAACTAATTATCTTTCCCCAGTTCAAGCAAAATTTGCACTGTCTCAGAAATGTCCTTAATATCTTCATTATAGAAAACAAATCTGTACAGATTAGACACTCCAAGTCTGACCATTTGAGAGGTAAGACAAGCATAATTATAAATACTTCTGTTGTCATGTGTGATCAAGTGGATTCTCTGTTGTAGCTTAAATATATTAACTTTAACCCTTTTTAATTGCGGATTTAGTGCAATGCTGGTGGAGTCCCTCCTAGAATCCTGCATTCACTCAGGGCCTCTCTTTATGCTCAAAATATGTAGACAAATAGCAAGGAATTCCGAGGAGGATAGAAAACACAGCTGAGAAGTTGGAAGGATTTGTTTATGAGGAAAGATTAGAAGAATGAAATGGGGAGCTTTAGTTAAATGGGATTAAAAGCAGCTAATCTCCCTAGCGCTTATAGTTTCAGTGGGTGAAATTCATCATTTGTATTAAATTAACTATGCTTCCTTCTCAAAACTTGCACATCAGATAGCTAATTATTACTTTCCTCATAAAACAATAACTTATACTATCAACAAGTCTGGGTTTTTGTCACTTTAAGAAAAGGACCTACATTTGTTCAGCCTAGCAAAGTGATCACAAAGAGATGGGTTATAACTGAGTATAAGCATACAGAGTGTTCAAACAAGGACTGGCATTTCTTAACTTGGTAAATATTGATTCTGACTATCAGCAGAGAGAATTTTTAAAAGGGAACGATAGCTGGGCAAAACACCAGATTTTTTTCACTGTAGCACCTACAGGTAGTAAAACAGTTTTTCACAAGGGCTGCTGGGATCTCCATTGTAAGAAACACGGACTACCAGTCTGGTTTAAGAACTGGGACAAAATTTAGCACTGAGAGCAACCTGACAGCCCTGAGCTATACAGTTTTCTCTTGCATTAAATGTCTCTTGCACTTTGAAATTTATCATTTTGTCTCACTTTTTGGTTGTGATTATTTTTTTTTTTAATAAAGCATGAATTGCATTCACATGCAGACAACTTTGGAAGTGATTTCTTATTACTGCTAAAAATTTTCTCAAGAAAAAAAATGCATTTTGAGTTTTGCCAGAGACTTTCTAGACATTCATAAACAGGCATCATGTGGCTTGAAAAGTTTTTATACTAACTTAAATTAACTCAAAAGCAAAAGATTTATACAAACATAAACTAAAATTGATAAAGTTAGGAAACAGGCCCCACACTGTGGTCCATTCTGTGATCTAAATAGCAAACCACAGAATCTTAAATGTAAGGAAGATGCAATCTGGTGTGAAATTGCTGATTTGGTAACTTTGCAGGATTAATGTCTCTTCACAAGTAAAGTTTTTTTAACAAATAGAAGATAAACAATTTTTTCAGACTGCACTGTCTACTTAAAACCCATGACAATAAAAATATTTTTTCTCCTTGAAAATTTGTATAGCACCAGGATTCCTTTGTATAAAGCAATTACACCCTAATAATAAGTTATAAAGTTAAAAAAACCTAACAAACCAAAACAAAAAAAACAACAAACCAAACAGGATGAAAACTTAAGATTCAGCATGAATAACTATAATACTATTTTTCTAGCCTTTGTATTCATACACAGATTCACTGTCTCAAATTTTTTTGATATATACTGTTTAAAAGTCCTGTCAAGTCATTTCTGTGCCAGCTAGGATCAACCAATCTGGAAAGTTTGGATGCCACTTTTGCTCTTTGCCTGTCCAGTATAGAAATGTTCATGCAGCATTTCTTGATCAAATAAACAAGGAAATCATGCCGGATCCAAGCTGGGCTGCAAATTCCTCCTTCCCTCCCAAATCCAGCCTTCCATTCCTATAATACTCATGATATTACCCCCAGTTTTTCTTTTGTCTCCCAAGCATTATTCCCAGAAGGATGACAGAAAGCATTCCATGGGAGAGATAAGCTTAGCAGGTAGCCATCCCTGAAACAAAAGAAATTTTCTGAGGTCGCAATTTTGCTTGAGCAAGAACAGCAACAACCAAATAAAGAGTTTATTTTCAGTAATGGGGGATCTTACGGTGAGTAGGAAGGATGACATCAGCTAAAAATACAATTGTTTAGTAGTAATGTTACAAGTTATTCAGATCTCCTGGAAAGATGAAAAGGATATTTGACTCAGAAAGATCTTTTTCTTTCTTTAAAAATTGTGTCAATTTAGAATTAAACTTCGAATTAAAATATTAGCCATTCAGAATTACACCTTTTTGCACAGCACATGTGCTGTACCCCAGGAAGCTGTTTGCACAGCTTTACTCCTGCTTTAGGACAATCCTGGTAAGCCAGCCCACAGTGACCCATCTTCTCCGAAGCAGTTTCAAGCTCTGCATTTTTCCAGATCTTTTGTATGTAGAGCAGAACCCTTCTGCACACCTGATTCTGACTCCTTGCCACAACACAAGGTGTCTCTCAACACATCAGCAGGGCTGTGTGGGCTCTCTCCATCCCCTGCACATTTTCTGTACAGAGGCCCAAAACTTATGAGTCCCTGTGCAGGGGGGGCAGAGTTCAGCCAGTGCTGCAGTGCACAGCAGAAGGAAGATGCTGCTGCACTCTGGGTGAATTTTTCTCTTGCTAAATGGTGGTGAGGAAAGTGATTCTTCTTGCCTCACAGTGGCAAATGTTCTGCCTTCACCTTGAATGCATGTCCCAAATATTTCAATGTTCTCAAGATAACTTCAGAGATAAGGGGTTATTTAACAGTGCCAAATTGAGGCGTTTGTTCTACACAATGTATAACTGCCAAATATTTATGCGATTAAATCTGAATTCAAGCATGCTTTAGTAGTAAAAAGATGTGATTAGTCTCACCAGAATATGATTTTTTTAATGGACGTGGCTCACACTTTCCAGCAAAGATTTAATAGCTGAGTCCTGCAGGGAAGTCTCCATTTACTGAACTTTTATAGCTTTAAAAATATCCTAGGGTAAATTTCCTAGCACACAGGGTGGCACAACACAGAATTTAAATGAAAGGCCGTGTTCAAAATGAACAAAGTGCATAGTAGCAATCACTACATTAATCCTTTCCTTTTTTTAGCCAAAATCATATAAATGACTGGTACTAACAATACGAATGGTTCTGGTGCTCGGAGGGAGGATTTTTCTTCTTCATCCTGAAGATCTGAAACAGGGGACTAAGAGGCTCCAAGTGCACCTTGGGGTAGCTCCTCAGCCTTCTCCACTCAGGTGTACAGGGGAGAGACAGAGGCAGACCAATTCTCAGAGCTGGCTTTGAGCTTCCTCAGTCCCAATGCACATGGGGAATGAGCAGAGCGATGCTCTGCTCTTGCCCTTCCCTTTTGCATCTGCAGTTCCTGACAAGCTCCAGCTCAACACAGGAAGACTTTAAATCCCACCAGGTGTCCCAGGGGACCTGGGCTCCCACTGCACAAGTTCTGGTGAAAGCTGCAGGGCTGCAGGAGCCAGCCATTTGGACTTCAAATGAACTTCTCACAGTTTCTTTTTTTTTTTTTTTTACCAAACATACATTTTTCCTCTTCACACTATTGCCCTCATGATCAGAAAGTGGCTCCCGAGTGGCTTCACATAGGGCAGAGGCCAATTTTTATGTCATTACATTTGTAGATGTAGAAAAGTAAAAAAGAAAACAGCAGAATAATCTTAAAATCCAAACCCTGCCAGCTTCTGTGATTTATTTGCACAGTTAAGGAAACTAAGAGAAATAAACAAGTTGGTTGTTATTGTGGGAAGAAACCCCAAACAAACCAGAACACACTTGAAATATTTTGTCCCTAAGGGTGATGAGGACAGTTGGTGGTCAGCCAAATTACCTTCCAGGCACAGGCGAGGGCTCAGACTATGAATCTGATATAAATAGCTGGGTCTGCAATAACTCAGTCAGCATCTTGTTTTGAAAGGACTCCTGCAAATCCTGCAGGAACATTTCAGTACTAGATGGTGTTGCTATGGGCACCAGAAAGAAGCTTAATATCAGACAAACTGTCTTAGGAATTCATGGGGGATGGGTGTAAACAGAATACATACGTAGGAACTGGAATGTCCCTGGCACTAAAAAGCAAATGGTATTTTGGGGTTTTAAATGTTATGCAAATAACATTTTAGCATGGGTCTTTGCAGAGGGAAAATATAAGATAGTATCTTTTTTAAAGTAACCTAAAGTGATAGTTAAATTGGTAGCAAAGTTCTATAAGGTATTATCAGCATCCCATGTAGCATATGAATAAGGAAATCTGGATGCTCCAGAGAGGTATAATTTCTTTTTAGAAACAGACTTTAAAGACAGGAATGGAAAATGTGATTAATAAGGAATAGAAGCACATCAATTCCCTCTAATATTCAGGAATAAGGATCCCACATTGCCTTTGAGTACAGTCAAAACTTTAAGCAAAAATCACATTGGCAAGAGACTACTGGATGATTTTATTCATAGCTAGATTTCTCCCATTCTGTCTGTCTTTCCACCACTGTAGACTACTTAAGTGGATGAAAAGAAAGAAAAAGTAACCAGTGTAGAATAACTGCAAGTATATCTCAAGACTGACAAAGAGAATGCAAAATTAAATTCTTGATGTGAAAAGGATGGGACAATGAGTCCCTCTCCCCAAGATACCTTCAGAGAGGATTCCATTTCAGTGCTTTCTTTCTTGCTTGCTTGCATTATTTTTCATTGACGGGTCCCAAAGAAAGCCTGAAAGCCTTTTATTATTTCTTATTTTCTTTTTCTTTTTAGAATGTGGTATAAGTTCTTTTATATATATATTATTTTCCTGCCAATGTTAAAGCAGTTCCCATTTTTCTGGTTTGTTTCTGACACCTAGCTGTGATCAACAATGCTTCCCACTGAATCACTTCTTTCATCTATTCAGCTTCTGTTATTTCCCTTATCTCCTCTCCCCCCTTCACCAGCTTACCTCTCATTAACCCTCAGGGTTCCAAACACATTGTATCTCTCCCAAAGATACACATTTTTATTCAGGCATAAGTAATTTTTCTCACTAGCCTCAGTTTCTATAATTCCCTAATAGAATAGCAGTGTGTAGTACATACTCTTTATGGCATTGTTAACAATAAACCCTGGAATTAATTTATACTTGTGCATTGTACACTCTTCCACTTCACCTTTTTCCCCCTCTGAACTGATAGTCACATAAAAAAATCATTATTCTCTAACATAGGAAATACAGGTCAATCCACATGTAAAAATCTGCTTGGCTAGCAATTTTGTTTGACCAACAAAACTATTATTTTTAAGAGTCATTACAACCCATCACAATATATTAAAAATCATATTTTAACTTTAAAATACAGTGGTAGTCATACACTGCTAGGATAAAATATACAGGGTGTTCCTAGAAAATTGGTTGTCTCTTATTTCTACCAATATATTTATAGCTCATTTGCACAGGTACAACTGCCTTTACTTTTCTCAGGATGAAAAATATGCAAACCCCAAGAGATTTAACTCCTGAGCTTTAGCTACAACTTTTGCGATCGAAACTGGTAAAAGCAGCTGGAAATATTTTCAGCTATTCATATAGACTTTCTTTTTGCTATCTCTCCACCTAATTCTGTAACCCAGCTCCAATCATGAAGTCCTTTCCCAGATAAAATTCGTATAAAGTTTTTAGAAATGTATGTAGTGTAGCATGAGGTGAGAGTGTATGTTCACATAAGCACCGGGGAGACTCATTGCTCATCCTGGTAAAACACATACCTGTGTCAACAAGCTTTTACAAGCATCTATATTTAAGAAAAAACAAGATATGGAATATGATGTAAATAACTTCATAACTAGTAGTGTGTGTAAAAAGAAAACGTAATCTGGAAAACATATTTCCACCATTAATTTCAGGTATTATTAACATTTTCTCTAGACAAAAATTATTTAACAGTCATGGAAAGTATTTGTTAGTACATTGACGTGCATGTTTACTGGAATTATGTGGAAGTTTTTATGTAATTATATAAAAAGATATTAAGCTGTACGAATAGATTTATCTGTCTCAAAAATTAATGGCTGGATAATTTGATGGCTATAAAACACAAATGAGTCATTGTTTTTTAATTTGGGCAACACTTCTGATTTTATTCTGTAAATAATCATCACTTGACTGAATACAGTATCTTTTAAAAAAAAATCGAAACAACTTTACAAAATGAATGCAGCTTTCATATTTTAAATGAAATGTTTATACTGCTTTATGTCAAACTTTCTCAAAATTCAGAAAGATTGTATCACAATTCAATGCAGTCTTTTGAAAAAAAGGAAATTAGAACCAAGGCCATTCTTACAGACATTAAAAATAATTGGCGTAACACAAAAATTCAAGTTCATGCCAGGAGAAAAACAAATATTTAAGTTAAATTGTGTGCAAGTAGGCCTTGATAATTTAACCCTCAGAGATACTCAGTCTTGTATAAATTAATCTCTGCTTCATCTTGCATTTATTACTTAAAAAGCTAGTTTTCTATTACAGAGGAACTTACTGCTGCATCAAAGGTTTAATTGAATTCCTTTTAAAGTACCATGATTGTCACTATAAAATCATGCATCCCAGTAAGCACATTTGTACAGAACTTACAGCTTTAAATTTCACTTAGGGAAAAAAAAAAAAAAAAGCCTTATACTTTCCTGCAGGTTTTGAATGCAGCTTCACTATAAAATAAGTGAATAATAATGCCAGGTTATTTTGGAAAGTGTTCTTTCATGCAATCACTGCATTTAACACAATCCCAAAATGGCAGCCCAACAGGTGGTCCTTTCACAGCCTTCAGCCCAAACAATCGGAACAAAAAGGACACCAAGAATCGAATGTTCTTCAGGATTTAAAAAGCTGTTCACTTCTCTTTGTTCATTTTCAGATTTAGCCATGTTCATTATTGTTGAGCCACAAATGCAGGACATTCTTTTTTGACATTTTGCCATAAATAGACACTGACTGAGGCTGACTAGCCAGCTAGCTGCTTTGTCACATGCAAGCGGAAACTACTTCTTCACAAAGCGAATGCATTCCTGGTGCCTCAATGGCCCCGGCAAGCACCGGTTGTGACACGCTGCAAATCTGGCAAAGTCGAGGTTAACAAAAGTATGGGTGACAAAGGCTGAAGTTTCTCTTCCTATATTTTCCTCCACAGTAAGTATTTAATTCTGGCCTAATGAATTTGCCTGGAAGACAGGGTGTCACATTGACAGGCTCTTGAATGTCTGAAAATATACTTCTGCATTGTGGGCTCTCTTTGGAGGGAACTGTTAGTTAACCTTAATGATGGACTTCAGGGGTGAATTCTGAGATGAAATACTTGTTTCTTGGTATTTTAAAAGTTGTGAAAGTTCCTCGTTACACTGATCTCAGTCTCAACATATGTAACAAAAGATGGGCCCAGTCCTATGAGCCTTTAATGATGCAAGGAGCCTTTGCAGCCGCCTTCACTGTGCTGCAGGGAATTACTCGCACATGTAATGGGCGCAGAGGCACAGATCAAGCTTTTTCTCCCCCATGAGTATGAATAAATGGGTAAGCCACAGGTTTTGTAGAAAAGGCAGAGCTATAATGCTGCCTAACTGTTCAGGTATGGTAAGTGAATTTATCATCAAAATTTTTACTCACCGAGTCAAATCCTCTTCTGCTACTGTATATTTTTAAGGTGGTACAAACAGATTCTTACTTTTTTTTTTTTTTCCATTTTTTTTTGCCATCTCCAGCAAAATTCAAAACTTACAGGCTTTCCCACTGCTATTACCTTGGGGACTGTCCAATGCCCATGCACATGTCCAGGGCATCCTTACCCAGCGGGATGTGGATGAGACCTGCGTGTGAAGGCAGTTCTATTGTGTGCTATGAGGGTTTGAAACTAGAGCCTTGTTAACCTGCTAGATTGAAATTAAACCCTGATAACCTCTTGCTTTGAGTATTCTGGTGGAAGTCATGACTCGCTTCAAACTATCTTAAGCAAAGATATTCTGCAGATATAAATGCATTTTAATTTAAAACCATCTATGCTTAGAATGACTTATAACAGTAAAGAAGATATTTGATCACTTTTGATAGCAGCACTCAAGGAAAACCAGTCCCTCAAGTTCTACTGCTGTCTAAGGCAACAGTGTGATCTAGAAGAAAACAACTTTTTAGATACAGACACATTGTCTGTTAGTCAGGTGGCAGCTAGGCTGAGCAGTGAATTTTACCCCTTCAGTACAAAAATTTGAAACAAGTAATGAAAACACTCAGTGTTGAATAAGTTATTGAATTAATCCAATGTCTGGTTTTTGCCATCCTGAGGTTCATTTTATGGTTTACCTGAGCCCATTACATGTGGAAGAATCAGCTTATAACGAATGAGACAGTGAAAGTCCTGCTGTTGAGACTCTGAAGATACCTGGCCAAAATTCTTCGCTACAGGTCTTCTCTTCCAGCTTGAGCCTGCTGGGGAATTTCCCTTGCAAATGAAGCTTTTCTGAGGTCTGTGTGTCCTCAAAGTGTTCCTCTAAAAGAAGCAGCTCTGGCTTTTTTAAAAATTATTATTTTTTTGCAATAGTGGCAAAGGTAAAATTGTTCAAATTTTAATATAATAATTTAAAATCCATAACCCTCATAGATTTCAGGGGGAATCAATTAGCAAAATGTTTACACAAGCGCCAGACAAAATGATTGCTGGGTGCTAAACAATGGATATATGTTGTAAGAGGACTGGATTATTTTAACCACAAAGTACACACAGCCAAAAAAGTTAGTCTGTTAAAAAAAAAGGGAACAAGGACACTGAAGTGGGACTTGATGTTCTTGCTAATCTTATCATTACTTTTAGTTTTATTCTAGCCTTATTTACATTTCAAAATTCCCTAACAACCGTTCTAAATCAAGCTAGCTTTGCTAAAGAAAATTACTTACACAAAACATCTATATATATTTTCATAAACTCAAATAGAAGTTTCAAGCTAAAACTGGGGAAAAGAATCTGTTTGTATATCAGTGTTGGTTTAAGAGAAGAAAAGTAGGATTCAAAGACACGGAGAAACTTCACTAGAATAAATCAAACTGCACTGAAAGTTAATTAATGCAGAGGTGGAAGCAGGGAAGCACCCTGCTTTACTTCTCTCCAGACAGCAATAAGTCTCTTGCAAATTTAGCTGTCAGAAATGATTGCTTTGTTTTCGACAAGTGGCATTACTTCCTCTTATACTGGAATTAAAATTGATTGAAATTGATTCATGACTTTTCAATATTTTCCACACCCCTTCATTTCTTTCAATTTGGAAATATTATTTCAGTGAAACAAAAGGATAGAGACAGCATATATATGTTTTTTTAGTATTCTTTTTTTTTTTTTTTTCTTTGAGACATCTAAACATGAGCAAATAGTATAACTAGTGGTTTTTGACTGGGTTATAATTAACTTTCCATGAAAGAAGTGCTTTCAAAAATCATGTCTTTCAAAGGGAACAAGTTTTTAAAAAAATGCTAGGGGAAAAAAAGGAACAAAATAACTATAAAATCTTAGGCAGCTACACATAGAAAGGTTCAAAGCAGAACAAAAGTTTTGCTATGCTTCTTGGAAGGGTTTCCCATTTGAAGTCTTGCCCCCATTTTCAGACTCTCCTGGAGGCAGGTGGTGCTGCAGCTGTGATGCCACAGCTGGGGCTGACCTAAGAGCAGGGCCATGGAGGACAAAGAACCTTTGCCAGGCAGGAACCCACATGGATAAAGAGAACCTGGCAAAGGTTTGTTGATGGTTCAAGGAGCTCCTGACGACATTTCACGGTGAAACCTGCTGCAGCATATCTCTGCCTGAACTTCTTTGGCTTTGGAAGCTGTAGAACTGTTTAGATTCAGCTGTGGGACCAGTTTACCTAAAGTCTTGCAGCAGGAAGACAGTATGATTCAGGCATATTTACTCTGTAGTGTTCTTAAAACAAGGTCCTATTAGAAAGTCTGATTCTTCTTGTTCAAGATAAAATATGCAATAGTGCCATTTTACATGCAACACCCAAACACATCATGAACGTCCCTTGATACATCATGACAGCAACCATGTAAGACAAGCATTTTTTATAATCCCCATTTACTTTCAGGGACCTGAGGGATAAGGCAGGGAAAGATCAAATTATTTTCACAGAGCTTCACCAGTAACTTGCGGATGTGGCATGCACTGGACCAGTCCTTGCTAAATCTCAACAGAGAACTGTAATCAGGAGAACATCCTTTTCCCCAACACATAGAAGTTTGTGTTTTCTTGAATTGATTTTTTTGTTTTTCATTGTTTCTACTCCTCTGTATTTCAAGCCTTTGTTGACTTCTGGTTGATTGCAGAACCCCAGATGAAACCAGGGTCCTCTGCGTAAAAACAGAGGCCTCCCTGTCACCCTCATATAGATTCACAGTAGTGAATCCTGAATCCTTGCAGCAGTGCAAGGATTTCCCTTGCCCCAGTAGGCTTTTCCACATGTTCAGAGCAGTGAATAATAAGATCAACAAAGACGTGGAAGAGAAAGGGAGCATGAGGGCAGTAAGATGGGCAAGAGAGAGCAGGTGGGAAAGGTAGCAGTAATTGCAAAAGTAAATTGTCAAGAATTGGAGGGACTGAAAGAAACACAAAGCAGCTGCAGTCACAGGGATTGTGTTCAGATATGGTGAGAAGCACTGGATGGTAGAAGGATGGCAGTGTTTCTTTTTTGTTATGCAGATATGCTACGTTCTTGGTGATTACTACCTGGTAAACTTGTTTTTCTAATTCTTGCTATAGTAAATCTATTTCCTCAGAAAGAAGCAATTAGGCAAAATCCACTGTTGTCATGCAGCAGACCCTGGGTGACTGACGAATTGAAAGGATATAACAAATGTTTTGTAACTGATCAAATCTGTGGACTTACAAAAATGACCACAGCAATCACCTTAAAACTAGATTGTGAAGCCAATTCTTTGCTTAGTTTTCTCTAGCAGCCTTGAACCCTGGTTATAGGACCCATTGATATTAATGGAGAGAAAACCAAATCCTGAAATCTCTAGCTGTTGCAGGCAGGATCGTGGGGCTCTGTGTCAGTAGGAGTCAGAAACCTCTTTTGCACTGAGATGTTCTGAGGAACAGTCTGGTTTTCTTCTGCACAGAAACAGCTCTCCTCTATGCAGTTAGTGACCTGATACCCTTTAGACTTGGTGTCTATGTAACCTTCAGCAGCAACAGCAGCCTGTCAGGGTTATAGAATTGGTTCTTTCCTCTCCTGTCAAACTGCTTTTTTCTTTGTTTTCGTCTCCTCTTTGCTAACAACCCTTCTGCGTAGCATCCTGCAAGGTCAGTCTCTGACACTCTCCTTTGGCCCATCTTGTATTACCCTGGTTTCTTCTCTACCTTCACAGCAATCTGCACAGGGTAAGAGTCTTCTCTTCTGCAGCTCCACCACCTGGAACAACCCTATTTTGTCTCTTGTTGACTCTCTGTCATGTTTCAAATTGCATTTGAAATAGGTATAGCAAAGGTGAAAAGCTATTTTTCTCATTCTCCACTGCTTGCTTGCCTTGTAATTGCATTAGAGGCACTCAGTGAAACACTTTGGCACAGCTAAAAGATAAGTCCAGATACACAAATGTTATTGTACTGTACTAAAGTGGAATTCATGGGCCAGAACTGTTTGTTGTTTGATGCATGTTATAATTGTAAAAGTGAAGCAGAGGTGGAAGACTCCCTGTAAGTGTGGGGTTTGGAACTGGTGTTTCCCTCAACCTGTGCTGGAGGGTGTATTTGCACTGTTTCTCCAGGTGCAAGAAATGATTAGCATCAGCAACCTTTAATGTATTGATTTTAAAATACTCTAGAACATGCCTTTGCTGTGGTGGCTTTCCTCTTTGTGACACATAATAATGAAAACTGTGACTGTTCACTTTAAAAGTGAAAACTCTCACATTAAGCTGGTAGGTAACTCAAGCAAGCACAACGCTTCTTGTTGCACCTTATAACTGAAGTTAGGAGTGGTATATTCTGTATATTCTCCTTAGTTCTGTTTTCTCAAAGAGCTGCACAACAGTAGTTTAGTCAGCACTAGACGGAAGGGTCTTTCTGGCCTCTCTCACACTTTATGATGCTAGTACTTGAAAACATCAAATTCTGAAAAATGAATGCATACATGAAGGCAATAATCTGTACATTTTCTTTCCTTTACAACTTTCGTGCAAAGGCTGCAGCTTGGGATTTGAGCGTGTTTGAAATTACATACCCTGTTGGCCAGAGAAGCATCTGGTTAGTAAAAGACTTTGCTGGTTTTCTTCAGATTATTAGTGGTGGCTGTTGTGACCATAAAATCTGTCCATGACCCTGTGTGGTGGTCAAGCAAAGCAGCTGCCATGCTTAAGCAAACATCCACAGTATGATGTACACAAAACTATTGGCAAAACAGTGTACCTCTCATTGCCGCGCTACATCTGAATCCATCCTGCTTTCTTGTCATTAGGTATACAGGTAACATGCATGAAACTCCAGCTTCATAAAGCAGAGGTGGAACTACAGCATAATTAGGGTCACTTTCTTCATTCTCTGAATGACTGGGACGATTCAGAGTCTGGGGTTGACAACATTTCTTCTTTATCAAGACAACTAGAGTGTAGCTTATTCAAATTACAACCCATACACCCAGAAGACTCAAACAGAACAGAGCAAGAGCTAGATTCAGCACTTGATGAAGAATTGCTCATACGATGTGTTTTCACAGGAAGAGAGGAGACCCTGGTGGAAAACACCTACACAGCTTCTGTTCATTTTTACAGTTCAAAGTGGGAGAACCTTCCTCAAATGCAAAATTCTGTATCTATAATTTGTTTTTAAAATAATGTGGCATATGCATGTACAGCTATATGAGACTATGTACAGACTTACAAAGAACAGAATTTGCATGGAACAGGCTACAGGGGCACAGCTTTTATTCCCTCCAAAGTGTTCCTAAGGGTATGATTCTAGAATTGAGCCAAATGAGTTTGTAACAATTGATTTAGCCTGGCTGTTGTTATGAAACTTCATAATAACAGAGCATATTGTAGAACTGGTAAAATAGATCATAATTAAGTAAGAAACGTCATTATATTTATGTATAAACAACTTATTTGTATTCATAATGAATCGTCTCCACAAATCCATTCTTGTCTCAGAGCCAAATAGAAATTTAATGTCATTGTTACATTTAGGTGAACATCACACTCTTATATTCCCCTCTGTTTGGCCTTGAATAAAAATCAGAGAAACAATAATATAAATGGTATGAAAGTAGTCATGAACAGTAGCCCATCTGTACTGGACAGAATTCTACAAATCAATTAGATGGTCATAAAAAGCTAAAAAGATGTGGATGAATCAACCATGGAAATAAAATGGATTGAACTCTTACATTTATTGTTCATGTATAACCCTTTTTAATAACCAAGATGGGTAAATTACACTAATTAACCTTTAAAAATTTAGACAATTTCTAAATAATAGCTTCAAACAATGCCTATTCTTTTCTTTGTTACTTCTAAGTGTTTTGTCCGTGACAAGGCAGTTTCAGTAGAAGATCTAGAGAGGTCGTTGTTTAAATGTGATATTTCTTTCTTCTTCTCATTAGACTTTCTATAGCACGTACTCCCCCCTCCCCCCCATCAGGTAGTGCTTGAGGTCAGAAGAAATCAAATCCATATATCCTAGGAAGCCATGACGAGAGTAACCATTTCCTGGCAAACACTTGAGTTGGAACTCACTGTTCTTGGGTGGTAGAGGTTATCCCACAGGACAGCAAATCCTATTCCTGGCCATCGGAGCATCTTATCTGGGTTAGAGCAATGCTGGCAGCAAAGGTGTAGCCCAGTGCCTTTAGACAGGTTGACTGGATCTTTAACAGCCCACAAGGCTCCAGATATTGTTCATCAACTTTCTGCCACAAGCAATTGTGAAAGGATTATATGGGTTCAAGTTGTAGCACAGCAAAAGTCAGAGTAGAGTGAGTCCTAAAGCTAGGGAAGCCTGAAGTATTCAATAGGACTTCAGGGGTAAGGGTTAGGGGAAACACTTGCTTTTATGGGGGAAGGGAAAATGTATCTGTAAGGAAATATTTCTGGAAACCATTTTCCTCTTCAAAGCTACCTCTTTATGTCTTCATTTAGGAAAGGATGGTTCAGTGCCCGTTACTATAGAAAAAGTTTTGTTTGTTCTAACTGCTGCAAATGGTTTGTAAACTGATCAGCAAAAAAAATATTTTTAATCAGTATTTTGACTGTTCCTTCAAATGACACATCTCTGGCATTCTGGAGTTAAATTTTCTCAGTGGTGTTGTAAGGTCTTAATTAAAACGAGAGGTAACTTATGATTTATTAAAAAAAAAAACCCAACAAAAAACCCCAACACTGATCACAATACATTGGGTGGAATGGTGAATGGTTTGAATTTCCTAAATTACTGATATTACCTGCTGATATGAGGGCTGTTCAAAAGGGCACTTCACTTTTGGGTTTATTTATTAAAATCCTGCACTCAACTGTAAGAAATTAGCCTCCTAGAGATGAAACACTCCCTGCTCAGGGCAGCTTGAAGAAAAGGAAATGATCATGCACACATCACAGAACTGCACAGTAACACAAACTCCTAATGTTTTACTACATCTCTCATGCAAAGTACTAAACATCAATATGAAGTATTCCAGAGGGAGAAAAATGTTCTTGGCTTAAATATAATGCTCTTAGACACCTTCCTCAATTAATGAATGCCAAATTTACAGTGCTGTGCAGTTATTTTTTTTTTTTTAGCTTGTACCTGGAAGGCCTTAATAACTGAAGTGTGAAACATGGTGATTGGACTCTGGCAAAACCTAGAAAGGTTTCTAGAGCAGCTTTCAGGCAAGCTTAAATAAGGAGACAATGTCTTGTTCTATCTGTGACATTTCACATATTGCAGCTGGGATACAGGTCTGTCTTGACTTCCTGCAATGGAAACCAAGCTATCCTTTCAGTTTTTGGTTGGTTACAGAGATTTTAAGAATTTCTGTCAAAGTAAGCACCTCTGAAATATCAGGGCAGAAGAGGTGCAGCTCAGGAAAAAGCCTTGGCAGCCTGGAATGCTTTGCCATCACCTCCAGCAGGACATACTATGGTCATTCTTTGTTTTCCTGCCAGTTTACCAGCAAAATAAGCAAAATAAGCTTGGTTTTGGCAACAAGGATCAGCTGTACATTAGAGTGATGGTAACCTGTTCTTGCGGTTAATTACCTGCAATTTTAATACATACAGATTTGACGTGTGGGATATGATCACATAATTTCATCTGAACCTTGCAAGATGCGACAGGTTGCAGTTGTGTGAAATGCAAGGGGTCAACAGGGAAATCTTCAAATTAAGACTTGCGTAACCCAAATCCACACAGCTTTTATCTACTACAAAGTTAGGGCTTCACATTGCCATAAAATACTTCTCTCTCTTGCATGACAGTAAGAAAACTCAGAATCCAGCTGCAGCACCCATGCATGGCTGAAGGCAACAGGACTTAAGAACACTAACTGGGGGAGTAAGGGTGGGTCGTGATGTGGGGACCTCCTTTCGCTTGTCCACATGTTGTAGGTGAAACAGACTTAATAAACAGCACACTTGGTTTGTGAGCCTAAATTAATGAAGAATCTGCTCTATGTTTATCATTTTTATGGCACCATGTTTGCTCAGGGACTGAGATACCTACTTGCCAATGAAAGAGCTCTGGACTAACAGCCAGGCAGAATTCTTGTTGCTCTACAACAGTTCTTGCCACGCAGCATACAAGCTGCAGGCAGAAGAGATGTTTCCACCAAAGTACTGATGTTTTTTCACCGGCAGACCTTTAACACCACTGGAATTGTGTACATTGGGGGATGATAAATCAGATCACTTAAGTGACCTACAAAAACCACTTCTGCTTAGTTTAACCTGTTCAGTAAATTCTTCTCTGGAGAGAAATTGCACATCTAAAGTATTCCTTTGTCCAGTTCAGATTTAAACCTGGCCTTTCACGGAGTGAGAAATGTTGCTGAAGTAAGGAGCTGCCACAGCAGTGCTTTTTGTTAACACACGCTTCTGGATGCCAGCAGCAGCCCAAGAGGAAAAAGTTACAGGAGGGAAGGTATTCTCAGTGATATATTTACTGCTAGCAGTAGCTGGAAGAGAAGGAAAAGACCTTTAACAAAGATACAAAGTTCTCTTAAGCCTTCTGTGTGCCTTTTTGAAGGAGAGGGAACCAACACCAGTAAAAATTGGTTGGTCAGACCAGCACCAGTAAAAATGTCTGTCAGGGCGTTGAGACAGGCCAACAAGATAGTAAACACTTCCTATGTTTTTAATTCATTTGTGGTTACCTTTCAGAATTACTCAGCAATTGCAGCCCCACCTACCAGCAAGCATTGTAGTGCTTCTGCTGCAGAAGAAAAACAGAATAATTGGTACTTTTGGAAAATAGAGGTCTATCCTGCGTGCCCCCTATTATGGGGGTGTGGAGGACTGGGCATAGCTCAACTCTTTCTGCAGAAATAGTCCTTAGGGTGGAAGTTACCTGTAGAAGGTTAAGCCCAAAGAGACAGAAAGCAAGCAAGGGCAACTGGTAAGAGTGGTAGCGCTGAATGTGGGAACTACATCCTGTTCCCCCATTCCTCTATAGAATTCTGCTATACAACTTGTAGAGAATGGAAAGCTTCCAACAGCTCAGCAGCCCTCTGAAATCTGCAACTACATTTAACACACAATTCACAGCAGAGAGTATCTTTCCAATGAATTTTTATAGGACAGGCTCATGGGCATTAAGTATTCAAGAAATTAACAACTTGAAACCAAAGAATGGCAAAGGTCTAATAACAAAGCAATATGAACACCTTGACATTTTTCAAGTATATTTAAAGCATTTATTTGATAAAGTATATAGGGCTAATAAATTACCACCCAGAGTACTTCTGCTGTTGTCTCCTTAGCTATTGTCTTGCTACAATGCAACTTCATAATGCTTTCAACCCTTAACTGCTATGTTGCTGCCATCTTGAGAAAGAGGAGAAGGAGAATCCCATGGCAAGAGATCTTTCAAGTAGCAGGCAATTCACTACAGAAAAAGCCACTTTAAACTGCTAATGCAGTCTTTTTGTAACCAGTCTCCCTTGAGGAAATCAGCAGTGTTTGCAATTTATTGCAAGAATGGATTCCTGGTGAGGATTGAAACATTTTTTTCTGCGTATATATGGATGCACATACACACATATGTGCATATAAGCTAGCAACAAAAAATTTAATTAGACATCTTTCAGACCTAGGTATGTGCTGCAGGTTAATCTCTTTTGGGTCTTCACTCAAATTTTGCAGAGAAAATTGCACAGTGCAAATACAGTAGACTTAGACTGTATGTTCCACCAGTACTTGAACTAAGACACACAAGAGTAGAGGTTACTGCTTTATAAAAGCAAATCCCTGTGGTCATCCTTCCTGTCCCATTTTAACAGCCACTTCCCACCACTCTTTCAAGTACTGCTGTGTGTGTGAAGTGTATGGTGCTAAGCCAAATAATATCTACATTGTACTCTTTTGAGCTATGGCTCTCAGGACACAGCACAAAAAATGTTTTGTAGACAGCAAGTAAAGCTTATCTACTTGAGGTGTAAGTTGCAGCTCATTATGCTGCTTCCCCAAACTACCTCCCACAATACAAGCTGTTAGGATTTTCAAGAACAGCAACATTTTGCATAACAAAAGTGGTCTCTGTAGGATACTGTACTGATTCTAGTTACACTCTGAGTAATGGTCCTACACACAGGCGGTGACAGTCTTCAACTGCAGAAGTACCTCTTTGTATGCAATCTGGTATCTGAGGCACTCATGACTGCTTGGGTCAATTTCTTCCCGAGTTAAGTGCTAAGCATATGAACAGGTAACTATCCTACTGTCTTCTTCCCTGGAGCTAGGACCAGAACTGAAGCAGCTTTGTGTCCCACCTCTGCAGGTTCACCTTTAGAGAAGCATTAGGTGCAGTTGCTACAAAACTTGTTAGTCTAGATAAGAACAGGGAATCACACAAAATGAATATTTTTCGAAGTGCAAGACTGCACGCAGTGGTGCTGTTCACAGTATCTGTCACAGAGATGGGTACAGGGACATCAACAGTATGACTGCTATAAGCAGAGCAATTAACATAAGACTCCCTCTGTAACAGCTACTTCTTCTAATTGAGAAAAAAGACAGAGACAGTAAATAAACTAGAGAACTAGTATAAATAGAAAATGTTTTATTTACAAGAAACAAAATGAACAAAATGACACTTCAAGGTGGGGCTAAAGGTCTGACTTTAGTTTTAACTACATACCCAGCATCCATCCTTTGGGAATCATGGAAGCATGCATATGGAAGGAAGGAAATCTGGTGCCTTCTGGCATGCTCCTCAAAATCTCCCAGAGAGTGATCATTAGAATATATTATATTTGTTAGCAGCATATGAAGTCTGAATTCCTACAGGACACTGAGGAAGTGAAGAACACATATCACTATTTGTACACACAGGATTTCCACAAGCATATTTCAAACAGAAATACAATTTGCTCTATTTCTAACAGGTGTGAAAATAGTGAAAAATATGGAAAAAAAATGCAGGTAAGCATGCATACTGCAAGTTTATTTTTTTTTCCTATGACAGTTTTACTTATGAGGAAGTACTTTATTTGTACTTTGTGAATTTTATTTATGCAATCTACTTACATTAAAAATACTGAAAAGAAAGCTCTTCAGAATATTCAATCATCCTCTTTAGAATATTCAATCATCAAAAATTACATGTGAAATGTAGCATCTGTATGTGGGTTTAAGACTCTCCACATACAAACAATGCTGCATCCTCCTTTATAACAGAAGGGAATGGATTATTAGAATGCTACCCTTAAAACATTCTTAATTTTAAAGCAACTATTTCATTAATAAGACTGCTTTTAAATGAGTTCTTCTGAAGGCAAGCTTTCAGGATCACCCCAAAGGAGCTTATATGCCTGCTTTCTTTTCATTGCTTAAGTCATCCCTGATGAATACTACTCAGGTCTATGGTTCAGGTACGTGTAAAGCGTGATGAGGACCCGGAAAAGACTCCGTGGTTTGTTTTTTTATCGAAGAAGCCGCTCTGCCTCCTTGGACTTGCTTTCTTTTGTTTTCCTCAGTAATGCCTGTTTTATAGAATTTATCTTTTCATCAAGTTCAGCCAACGAATAGTTCTGCTAAAAGAACAAAATAAAACCCACAATCATTTACATCTTGTAACTGTAAAGAAGTGACCTAGCACTTGATACCCGAGATCACTGCTTATTGCATTAAATGACAGAAATACTTTTTAAGAATTTTCTGAGTCTAGTCTATGGCTATGTAAACTTGAAAGAAAAAAAAAAAAGAGTGAAAACTTGGAAGAAACTGACAGTCCTAATCATGGATGAACATATTCCTGCTGTTTTGATTAGGTGCTTGTTAAAACTGTTCATTTAAAAAGAAAACAACAAAATCCTTTGATGTTAAAACCCTGGATGGGACTACCTATATCTTGTACAACTCGGCTTTAGAAGTGAAAGGCTTTTTCCTACTACATCAATCTCCTTTGTGCCCACTTAACCTGACAATTTTTTTAATGTCTTCTTACACAAAGAACTGGTCATCATCCTTCTTATAAAAATATTTCACTGTATGAAGGATTTTTTTCTTCTGTAAACAAGCCTTCTTCCTCAGTCTCAGGAGGCCCACATCCCACTCTAAGCATTCTCTTCCAACCATCTGTCTCCAAGTGTGGTGGCTAGTAGCAGACTGTGCTGCAGCTACCGTTCCACTTGCACTAAGAAATTCTCTTTTGTGACCTAAGGTACACAGTTAATGCATTCTCTAATGAGAAGGTAGCCTGAAAATGGTGTCTTACTGACTGAGGTTAATATGTGCTATAATATCAAGTCATCAAGTCTTTCTGTAATAACTTGGTACAGTCAGCCATTTCTATTTGCATTGTCTTCTAGTAAAACAATAAAGTGAATAATAATTTTAAAAGATTTAAAATAAACAACAAGAAAAATCACACCACAAAACAAATGCAGAAGACATAACTAGGAAGCTGATCAGAATTCACCAATTGCTTGTTATGCCCAGTTTGATTAACATCATTACAATTTATTTGATTCCATTACCCTTCTAATTGGTGAAAACACTAACTAACCTACCCTGCTCCAGACTCTTCAAACTCATTTCATTGTGACATGCATTAACTTTCTTTCCCCATGCCCCTTTCTTTGCCAGCAAGCTATCCAATACCCATGCAGCTATTTCTAAGTTAGATAATTGCTTGGTAGAACTTCTGATTACTTTTCACTCAGGAAATCTAAACTTAAGGTAAACAAAAGTTAACAGCACTTACATGGGGAGGTTGAACCTTTCTCCTCTTGCCAGAACAGCTCTAAGGAAAAGACATTATCAAATCAGACTTAATGTTGCACTGACAGAGGACCACAAGTAATTCTTTGACAAGTTGACAAGAGTCTTTAAAGTATAGAAAGAACACTGACAGCCATTCAGTGGATTAAAGAAATCTTTTTTATAATTAATTGAACTTTGGATCATGAGAAATACTACTGAAGAGCAGTCAGAAGCTGTTGAAGCTTCTTCATGCTTGGCAGACAACAACCATCAACTTAACTTACACTTCCTTCAGACAAAACTAAAATCAGCTTTTGAAACTGTCAATATTTTTGTCCCTAAAATTCTTCTCCAGCCACACCAATATTTATGCAATGTTTTGGACAAAAAATGGTGATTAATGCACAATACTACTATTCCCAGATGCATATTCGGGACAAGATCCTAAAGAATCTTCCATGGAAATTTCAGCTTATGAAAGTGTATTCTTTAACTTCTGGCTTCCCATAACATGAAGAACAGCCTCACTAACAAAGAGTGTTATTGGTCTACAACACAAACGAAAAAAAATTACAACAAAAATTGTCAATATTTCTAGTTGTTTTTAATTGCTGACTCTTCTTTGGCTGGTCTCAAGGGAAATACATGAACAACAGAAAGTCAGCAGTATGAGACACATTCTTACTGTTACGTGGGAAAAGAACAGCAATTTAACAGAAAATAAATTTCCACAGCCAAAGAAGAGAACTAATGTTTTCTTTGTCCTAATCTCCTTTGGTGTATGAAGGATAAGGTTTACTATTCAGAAAGAGACAGAACTCTGCTTGAAGACTAGCAAGGTTTCTTGGAAAGAAAACAAAGTCATAGAATCACACAAAACAATTTTCACTCTCTCATCTATAGAGAGTATAGACATAGCTGATCTTTAGAAAATAGATCATGTATAGGCCAAAGGATTTCAACTGATTTAAGCCACTACTGATTTGTATCAAGATCAAAATTTTCATCAATTCATTTTCTTGTCGCTAGAAAGACTTCAAATTTTATGGCAACAGCGGGTGGGAGAAATCCAACCTCTGTAATACATTTCTTACAAATCAGTCAAGCTCAGGTGGCTGCAACATTGTTACTTTATTTCTTTCCCCCAAAAGTATTTTCTTTCAAATGAGAAATTAGGTAGAAATATAAACGTATATAGGTGGTCCACATGGAATATTACCATTACACCAAGCCACAGCTGTTTACCAAAAGTGTCTGCCTTCTAACTCCCAAAGTGTTTTTTACTGTATATCAAAGATTTAATCATGAAAGTCCCAAATGCATACAAGCATTCTAAAAGAAGCTGAGAGAATTTCTTACTACAGATTGAAAATATTCAGGAGACAGTCCTTCCAGCTCAAGGATTTTATCTTCAAGCTTCTTAATTCTCTGATAAATGTCTCTCGGAACAGGACCACCTAAATACACCAATACAAATACAAAGAAATGAGGAAAAGCTCTTGAATAACTTTTTAAACTAAAGATTACAAATTTTGCAGGTGAATTCTTTGAGTTCAGCTACCAGTCAGTAGATGAAGCAAAATGAGTGGATGAGGTAATAAAAAGGAAGGGTATTTAATAAGATACAGAGTAAAACCTGATTGATAAGCCAGAGCATTCAGCCAAGGCAACAGACAACTTAATACAGGTGGTCCAAACATGTCTGACAAGGTCCTTGGAACAACTAAGGATCTCTTAAAATACATTGGTTACACCCTAAATGTTACCACTTCAAAACAGACAGCAGCATCAAGAGGGAGTATATAGGATAGCAGACCACACACTGATACTCAAGATCATTCTGAAGGAAACTTATTTCCACTTAGCATCAGAGGTTAGAGGACAGCAGTAAGTTACACTTGACAAACAACAGGATTTGCATGGCCATAGATAGGAGAAACAAGGATGGAAAAATGTGTGTGTGGAATGGAGGAACAGCCAACAAAGCCACCCAAGCCTCCCCTCAAAAAAACAAACAAAAAAACCCAGAAAACCTCACAAACACCACAAAATCAACAGCAACAGAAAAAAACATCAAGCTATTTGCTAGTTGCAGCTGCACCACAGCAGCTTGGGTTTATTTTCCCATATAAGAATAGAACTGACCAAAATATCAGCCTTAGAAACCATCCTATTAGTGCTACATAATATTCTATAAAATGAAATATCTTTATTATTTTTTTTTTTATTATAACTATTGGCTATCCCAATCAAAACGGTGGTCTAATTCTGAACAGTAGTGATAACCAAGGCCTTAGCAAGCATTATTTATTTTATTTCAACCCATTTCCATTTATTTCTAGGTCTGTTAGGTAAGACAGTTCTGTTCCCCAAGCTACTGAAATAAGCACTAATGGGTTTTTTGCCATTCATCTATTTCCTCACTTCAGACAATTTTGAGGGTAGCTTCCCTCCTTCAGTTCTGCTCTCTACCCATCACTCAGCAGCTACTAATTAAATTGTCTAACCTCTCACTCTTCTTAATATTGCTGTCTTTTAATGTAAAGGGAAAAGAGCAGCACTAGTACTAGAAGAAACTGTTCTGAAAAACAGCAGGTGAGTAAAGAGTAACTCTTTTGAGTCACCAGAAACAAAAACTGGTGAGCAGGTAGCTGAGGCATAAACTACAAAGCTACTACATGTTGCAACCTTAATGCTGGCCAGCACTTGCAAGTGCTATTTCCATGCACAAAAAAACATCTTCCATCTTATTTTTGAGACAGCTATACAGCTAAGCATCAAACTTTGAATACTGCTTCAAGAGTACCTAGGAATATTCTACTCTCTACTTTGATCCAGTGTGCATTCACAGAAGTCTCATAATCTAGTCAGTGTTCACCATACTCTTGGAGAATGGAATGGCATCTATTTAGTATTCAAAAGACAAAAAACAGTCAGTGCGTGTCAGCACTGTGATGTGTAGGATATTCACTTTACTAGGTGAAAATCTCAGCTTCTGTTTTGTTTTCCAAGTGCTTTACAGGAAAACCACAGATTCCTCCTTCATAGGTGCTTCATTGATTTATGTTCCAGAAAATTGGGGCTGGGGTGAGGAAAAAAAACACCTAATAAAATTCAGTAGCCTATCCACACTCTGGTAAAGCAGATTCTCACACAATTCAAGAATCATCCACCTTTAGGAAAAGGTGTCTTCTGGGTGATTTTACCCAGCTCACAAGGTGTCCATAAAGTAGAACTGAGTCCTAATCCCTTTTTTTTTCTTTTCAGTGGGTCAAGGCAGGACTCCACTGGCTGTGGAGAACCCCTGTCAGAGTGTTTTGAATCCCATTCTGAAGTGCCTCTCACTTGCTACCACATTAAATGCACATGTACTAATTCAACATCCTAGTTTGGGTGCAAATCTGGGTTGCATTTTGGGCATAAGAACCTAAACATTACACTATAGTACCTGGGGTGACTAAACACATCAGTGAATCTACTTGCTGTATTTTTCAGCCTGTTTTTACAGATTTTACCAGTTTTAGTACATTAATGGTAACTGTAGCAAGAGCTAGCACACCAATGTCAAAATTAAAACATGATACAAACCTGTTTGTAACCGTAGGTGTGTTTCAATGTTTTGCAACCTCTCCTCAACAGCTTGGTTTCCACAATCATGAACAGGCACACTGGCTTTGTGACTGGACCCATGTGCTACTTCAGTTCTAGTCTGAGGACCATATGTATTTACTACCCTAGAAACTAGGTAAAGAGAACACAAGTATAGAACATGAAATATAAAATACATCTAACTAAAACAATCAAAATACTAAAATATGGTATCTTGTCTTAAATCATCTTCACACCAGTCTCTTACGTAAAGGGCCCCACACACGTTAAGATTAAGGGATCAAGTGCAAGTATTTTCTTATTTTTGTATGAGTAACTAAATCAAACAAAAAAACCTAGGACTTCACATATGCAAAGTAAAAGAATTACTCATACATTCATGTAGAATGGCACTATCAAGACTTTGTAATCAGCTGCTGATAAACAGCAGAAAATCTAGTATTTATGTCAGCAGTTGCATATATGAGGTGCTGGGAAGGTGAAGAAGAGGCCAGAGCTAAAATTACAGGAAGCATCATAAATATATGAAGAGGAGGGGAGACAAACAACTGGAAAAATGGCTACAAATCTCAGCGAGGAAGTTCTCTTCTAATTTTTGTAATTCAGGTAACAGCTTTAATGACTCTTCAGCTGCTTCTATCTTTTCCCCCTGCTGAACCACGTCTTCATCAGAAGATTTTGGTCACTTCTCTTTAAAAATCATAATCATTTCTTAAGTCCTTCCTGGCAAGACTACCGCAGCATACACATTCTTATTTAGTACTTCATGAAGGCCACGTTACATGCGTGCCTAAGTTTATACTGGTTTTATTTCTAATTCCTGTAAGTGTTATTCATGTTTTGGTTACATATTGTTTGGGTTTTACCTATTTGAAGTGTAGCTTCTCTTTTTCCTCTAATACACTTCTATTCAAGTTGCAAACTAGCACTCAGTTTAAAAGAGTGACTACTGAAAGATTCTGATGTCTTACTTCCACATCTCTCTCTAAGCTCACCAGACTTATCCTATGCTTGTACCTATCATCACGCTTCACAGTGCTAGTCTAAGTTTTTTCAGTTTCCTGAAGGGATGAATTCAAGTGGATACATGAATACTACCACTCCCAAAACTGGAAGAGAGGGTTACTTTCATCCTCATTTTGGAGATTTTGTTTGTTCTTAAACACAGATAACCTGTGTACACCTAAATAGCAGTAGATGGACAAGCAATCTTTTATACATACTGCTGTTGGACAATCATTTTACACTATTTAATCCTTTCCAAAAGGTAGTGCAGTGGTAAGCTTGTTCCATAGCTGGTCCCTTCCCATAAACCTAGGTCTCAAAAATTCCACCGTGTCACAAAACTATTTTCTAATTCAATATCCTTACAGACTACTGAAAAACATAAGATAAGGAACTGACATTTATTAATTGGACTGCCAGCTTCACCTTAGAAAAATAGCCATGAATTGTCCAGCTATTCTCTCCTGCTTTATCTTTTGCATCTTTCCTCTCAGACAATGAAAATATGCAATTTTCTTTTGGTCTTCAGTGCACAACTATCAGCTTAATAAAGCAGTTATGATGCTGAAAATCTTGGAGAAGCAAGCAAAGATGTAAGTTTGCATTTGTTTTTGAGCACTCTTTAAAAAGCTTTCGTGTCAAAAATTCATCAGTGTGGTTCTATTTTGAAACTCATAATAAATGGGTAATAAAATAGTTGCTTACCCTTTATATGGCTTTTAAATCCAGGATAGGGTGTGAAAATTGCATCTGTTCTGGCACAGCTATTTTCTAAATAAACAATAATAATATAAAAAGTGAAGTTCTAATTATGTATTTATAACGTAAAATATTCTACCTATCATTAGCTTTGAGGCCTTTGACAAATCTAATGACAATTTTTCATACTATAAAGACATCATAAATACTTCATCCATTCTATAAACACTTCCTCATCAATATTTTCACACATTTGTATGGACTTACTGGTTTTAACTGCTCACTTATATAAATGTATGCAACTGCCTAGACGTATTTAGTGTATATAAAGTTTACTGGATCAGGACTAAATTTCTTCCAATATATATTTTATTTGATTCCTGCTTTTCATTGTGCTTCTCTGCAACTTCTTTCTTTCTGGTATAGAAGTCTTTTCCCTGCTTATCACTGCTATTCTGGTTTTATGTCATTTTTTTTTCAAACTGTTCTCCTTCTATTTGAGACTGGTTTAGTTCACTCATCAGCATCCTTTTCTCACATTCCTGGATCTATTCTAATGCCTGTGATTCTTTAATTTGTTTAACCATAAAAGCCTACAGTACAGATCATCTTAGTTAATTTTCATATTTTAATCTCTGTTCATGTACACAAAAGCTTTACACCTTATTTGCCTGAATGTACAAAAGAAGGTTTTACTATCATTTCTTTTGCACATAATTAGCAATTTCAGGAATTGGTATTTTACAATCTAGCATATTCTAATAGACTTCAGATGTCATTTTCGTTCCAACTAATATTCAAGGAGTTAAACTCTCTCCCTATAAAGCTTATGAACAATAAGCTTTGATCTCTAAAAGCACTAAGTACTTCAAAGAGACAATGCACATCTGGGCTCACAGGTACTTAAAAAATGTCTCTGTTCTACTAATGAATATAAAAATTGTTCTACTAATGAATATAAAAATATCTCCACCTTTTTTCATTTGCTTACACAGTTACTGATCTTGTTAATGGTATCCAGCCTACCAGATGGATTTAAGATTATTTGGTCACAGATGTGGTCAATTGTGCCAGTTGGTGCACACAAACAACATGAGTAATATTGAAAGGAAAAAGTTATTCTAGGTAGCTAGAAATTCAAATTGATGGCAAAAAACACCTCTTTGTAATTAGCTAGCATTAAATTTACCACAATTTGAATATGCAATACACATCTCTGAATGTCAATTCTGTTGACTTTGGAAGAAGCATCTAGCTAAAACATGGCTACCAAATAGCTACCAAATCATCTGATTTAAGATCACAGTTCTTAAAATGAACACAGTAATAGCTATCATCCATATACCTTTCTGTATAGGATGCATTAAACACTGTCACCCTGTGACTACTTTCCTTTTTTGTCTGACAACATTTCTAGTGCACATGCAAGTTCTTAACTTCAAAACTAAGTTACTCTTTAAAATAAAGTTCTGCTTTAAATATAGAATAGTGCTTTTGAAACAAAAATTAAATAAATAAACAACTTAAATTGCTATGAAGATTAAAGTCTGGCTAGCCAGTTACCTTGATTACAATCAATAACATTGCAAAATTCCCTGACATTATTTTCATTGATCTCAGCTTGTTTCCTCTCGATGAAGGCCGATATCCGCCTGTCAATCTGCAGGTAATAAACATGATGGCATATATCTATTTCATTCTTTAAAATTAAACTTTAGTAAGGTCTTTTTTTATCTTTTTAGTTAAGTCACTTACTTCTGCTTTTCCAGCTTTTATTTGGACCACTTCTGGATCAAAATCAATATGAGGATCCTTCAGATCTCCCGAGTCATAACTTGCATACTTTTCTTCAGTCTGACAGTTACCGTCATAAAAATCTAAACTTGCTTCACAAGTCTGCCCTTCTGTTTTACCTGTAGGTTCAGCATGGCCTATATTTTCCTCTTTAATCAATGATTGGAGTTTTTCTAAGAGGGGCTGAACAAAGAAAACAGCACATTAGGGTTTAAAAAAAAAAAACACCACCAAAAACCAAACAATCCCCCAAAGCAAAAAGCCAAGTACTATTACAATTTGTAAAAC
Organism: Florisuga fusca; assembly: GCA_038090715.1. Lineage (NCBI taxonomy): Eukaryota > Metazoa > Chordata > Aves > Apodiformes > Trochilidae > Florisuga > Florisuga fusca. The sequence goes on from JAAWXA010000009.1 coordinate 14,922,348, forward strand.
AGACCAACTGAAATAAATTTAGGAATTACATTATCTGCCTCTGTTGGAACATATGAATAGAATATATGTTTAAATAAATAAACAAATAAACAAACAAAAAACACCCCATAATTACAAATACTGTGAACACCACGATTCTGGCATTTTCGACCTATTCCTTTTAGAGATGTTCTACAAAATTTTTGCAAAAATCTGCCTGCTACTCATCTGTTACTAGCTAAATCAAAGCTTCAAGCCTTGACACCAATGCCACTTAATTAATATGTCACTCAAATGCCTCCTCAGAACAGTAAGGCTTAGTATTTTTTCCTCCTTAACGTGAAAGCCAATGCTTTCACACTGTAAAGCCTTTACTTGATCACCGCAGCGCTACATTCTCCACTTGAAACTGCAGTTGCCCAAGTGAATGAGAGAGAATGCAGACATGAAATATATAGGCCTTATCCTGAACACATGCTTTTCCTGACACGGTTGATTATCTACTTAGGTGATGAAATTAAATGAGAATGCAATGACATTTGTAGCTGCAGAAATAAATGCTTATTATTCTGCTGCAATAACTCTTACACAAGAAGTAATAACAAAACCTCAGTACACCCACTTTTTAATTTTTTTACCAGGTTCATCTAGTCTGCATTTCACTGCTTATTTTCCCTTTAGGAATTACTTTTTTTTTTTTTTTTTTTCACATAGAACACAATTTCTAGTGTTCACATTTCCTGAAATGGAACAAAAATCCTACTTGTAGTGTCCTTAGCATCCTTACAGTAGGATGTGACTTTTACTTGCTTTTATCTTGCACATTTTATTTATCACAGATTTGGTAGATGTTGGGAAAACAAAAGATCTTTCTTTTATCTATAGATAAGGAAATACAGGAACTTTTTCATCCTCTTAGTTCGACACTCTTGAAATAATTTATAGACTAGCTGAAGCAAAAAACTAGTATTCAAATCCCAACTATTTACACATGAACTGTCAAGGTCAAAACACTACTGAGTTACCAGCTGACAAACTGCTCACCCTCTCTGCCATGCAACTAAATTAGACTTATTTTTGGCAGGGCTGGAAAGTTTCAAATAGTTAAAAGAAATTACAGTAATGCTGACTGGCTACTTGGCAAGATGAGACATTAATGTCAAAGAAATTACTCTTAAAAAAAAAAAACCAAACAACCAACACTACGCTGAAAATATATTTAATTGCAGTAAGACACTCCAGGATGTGTCATGCTGGGATAATGCCACTTCTTGAACCACTGAAAGCACTCCATGAGCCTCAAAACTCACCCAATGCATGGAATCATTATCATAGCATGACACACACCTGCCGTGTCTTATTGCTTAATTATAACCCACCATAGATGGAAATGTACCACATTTACAATGCAAGTCTAGAAATCAATGAGGCTGCATTTATTCAGCCTGCTCACCTCCAGTGGCTATTCCCACCACCAATCTGAAAAATCCCTAAGTTTATAAACCTACGAAGCACAGTGGAATCCCAAGTGTATAATACTTCTGCATTCTTTTTCATTGGACACAGGAATGTAAGACTAAAATGACTGGAATATGGCATTTTATATAGCACAATCAGATTCAGTTGTTGATCACTTTTGTCAAGGCAAATGTGTCCAGTGAAATATTTACCTGCAAACATAAAATATGCCGCTGAAGTGCACAAAAGAGTACTGCTGGCTGAAGTGCAGATGTGCTTTGAAACTTGCTCCAATCAATTACAATTTTCACAATATCATCTCCAAGGTTAAGCTTCAAGAGGGCAAAAGAAACACAACAGAAATTATGTTGTTACTTTGTATTAACATTATGACAGTATACAACACTTTGACAGGACAACAATTATGTCCAATCTCATACAGACCCCACTTTTACATGAAGACACTGGAGAAGTTTGACATTAATTATAATTCAAGCAGCTGCCATTTTCAAAGCAAGCTATTATTTATGCAGTATATTAAAAAAATTAAAATTCCTTACTACCTCATCACACTTTCGTTGTATTAATTCGATCTTTAACTTCAGTCAGTTCTCAATTAACTGTCATATGAAAACAATGCTCATGTTAATTGCTCAACTCTTGTAACAGTTGACAGACCCACCAAAAGGAATAAACATGCACCCAGGATAGCAATCTCCTGTAAACTCATGCACTTTACACTGGGACATCCCAGGTTATCCATGCCTGTATGACCAAGGCCTTGACACTGCACCATGCCACATTCTTGACATTTTTACTTGATGCTAATCCAAAGCATATTGTTATATTCAAACAAAGTGTTTTAAAAAATTAATTTTTTAAAAATCTCAAGCTTAAACAAACTCCAAACTAGACAGTGCCACTATCAAACCTGTTTCCAAAGCATGCTGTTTCCTTTTATATTTAGATTGAAATAACAATTGCCATAGCTTATTCTCTTTGCCAAGAAATTGCAGTATTTAATTCCCAAAGCAATAGAGAAATACACTAAATGAATCTGAAGTTCTAATTAAAGGAACTATGTATCTTCTATAAGCTACAAATAAACATTCACTTTCTAAAACAAAGTTGACTGCTAATAATCACTAATGAACTATGTATTTTCACACCCACCTTGTCATTTTTATTACGCTAAAACTCTTCTTAAGATCTTGAAAAAATGAGCACTTGAATTTCCAAAAGCCAAGAAAATTGTTCTCAACCAAGCAACATGTAAGTGATCCCCCAAATTCTAAATGCAGATAAAACCCTTGTATAAATTCAAGAGGACCTGCAGGTATGCTGTAGGGGTGCTGAGACACAGAATTCCCCAGTCACATGTATTTGTATGTCCACATCTTACTCCTGTTTATCAATTATATGGAAAAGAGATCTCAGGCAGATGACTAAAGTGACCCTTAACATGGTCTGAAGTTACCCAACTTCCAATCACAAGTATTATGGATAAGAACACAGAATGCACATGCATTCATTTCCTGAATCCATCACACATTGCACAAGGAAACACTGAGAGCTCACCACAAGAATGCCTTCACCAGTCTGAAGGCAAAGCAGTGGATACTGAGTTGTTCTACATCAGTCTTAAACCACAGTATCATCACAATTTTTATGTAAAGAACTGTAAGTCTGAGACTTCCTTCTTTAGTCAAACAATAGTCTTGTGAAATCCACTGTTAGATTCCAAATTACACAGCAAAGGAGATGGTCTGACCAGATACAATGTATTTTCAGAGAAGTTTCACATCAGTGGTTATTCCCCTTTAGTACTTAACTACATGGGATCTAGGAAAAGTAATGGTTTAGGAAAAAAACAATTTTGAACATATTACAAAATCAAGAACGCATTTAGACTTTAGTACTAAAGAATAAAACTAAGAATTAAGCCACTGTGCATATGTGATCATCTGAAGCATGTATTTCTTCCCAAAGTTTCTAGAGTAATATCTGCAGTATGCCACATTGCAGTTCACTGAGAGGGTAAAAAAGGCATAGATCCAAGTCACCATAATGAAAGAAATTAGGAGTCCTACTGCAATTTTCCTTTCAATAAGAATCAGCTGATGTGTCCTTCATGTGACACCTGTCCAGGTGGTTCAATGTACAGAAACAGGAGAGCTTCTCACTTAGAACAATTCAGAGGACAGTGATATCTTAAACTCACAGACACTGTTTTAAATGTAAGTAAAGAATAAACCCTTCCTGCATCCAAGCATGTTTCTAGCACAACAGAATTAGTTTTCTCAGTGTTTCACATCCTCCTACCTATAAGAACTGTGACAAGCAGGTACATAAATTTTGTGATTTGGTCACTTCAAGCCCTTTGTATATTTACAAGACTACAGCCCTATTCTGTAGCAATTGACAAGGTCATAAGTCATTTCAGCCCTTTGAAATTGTCACATGAGAAACAATGACTATCACTTGGGGTTTAAGAACTTTTCACAAATAATCATGTTGGTTTTGAGAACTCTTCTTGCCAAATGTCCTACTACTAACTGTGCAGCAAGTGACTGCTCTGATAAAAAACTGTGCCAGAAACTGTCCTGCTTACAGGCCACCCTGCTAGCATAAATCCAACTTAAACTACTGTGGCAGACCACAAACTGTCACAGCTAATGGTCTGGCACATGTTCACTCATCTCCATGAAAGGGAAATGGGGAATCAGTAGTTTTAGTAAAAAGTGCAAGATGGATTGATAAGAGTAAAACACCACCATTAAGTCTCCCAGAACTCAAGTGCTGGCAGACAAGAGCTTAACTCGACAACTGGAAACAGTCATGACTCAGCAGTTAAAAGGGACTTCTCAGCTCAGATGGAACAGCCAGACCCCTGCTTAGAGTTCAGTGCAGTGCACAGTAAAATGTGTTTGTTGTTATGGAAAGAACACACTCCAAACATTAATGAAGACAACATTACTCGGTACCATAACTCCAGTTACATGCTAGACACGCAGCACTTGGAAAACAAGTAAGCTACTGAAGAAGAGAGAGAGAGAAAATAGAGTGTTTAATATAGTTTTGAAGACAACTGATTAAACTTGCCAGGAGTACCCTGCTTAAGAGCTTAGAAGACTTTCCCCATGACCTTTTTTGTGTTTTTCATAAATGTAAGAGTTGAACATTTCATTGATAATGCTGTAAGAACATGAGTATGAGCAACAAAACTGAATCTGGATAAAATGACAGTCACTGGTTCTTCAGAATTGTCACCAGAAGGAATAATGGGATATTCTGTCCTCAATACAGTTTTCCTTGTCTCAGTAGCCCTTCTGTACCAGAGGAGTAGCATCATCTGAAGTTGTTCAGAACAGCACTTCTGTTGAAAAGTTAGGGTAGTTTTTCATCACGTTAGAGATGGGAAGACCGAGACACTTACTTGACAACACCCCAATTTTCAGTCCCCCAATTTCAGATACGTTTGTTTGAAAACAGGAGACCACTACTAGCAGACCTGGAGTTGACAAGCAAGTTTAATACACAATTCTATTCAGATGAGCGGGGAAATGCTCTAAAAAATAATTTCATACCATTCAGCAGCTACTACTAAACTGCCTTGGTATATAAGTGAGACCATTTCTCAATATTTTTGTAACATAAACATATATTAAACCACATTATCTCCCACAGATATCACTCATCATCTGGCCCCAAACCTTCGAACTGCTGCCTAATATCAGAAACAAGCACATGCTTCTACTGCATTCAGAGAACCACATATATGCTTCTACAGTGGAAAAGGAACCAATCTGTAAATTATTTATGGTAATAATTAAGTTGTCAGTAAAATCTTCACCTGATAAGGGCTTCCCACCACTACCATAACATGTTAAATAATTCATAGCCATTACTAAATCTAAAGTAGGTGTTTCAACTTAAGTACCAGCAGAGCTGCTTTAAAAATTCTGACCCACAGAGATGCACTGTGTTTTATAGTGTATTATTACCAAGGCAAACTTCAAGCTCCTGATCGTTTTTTTTTTTATTATTTCTTTATGCACAGCAAGCTTTTAGTAGCTTTTCAATTCAGAATCATCAAGTGTTAAAATACAGCAATTAGGCAGATTACAATTTCTCGTGGGAGAAATCATCCATCAAATTACACAGTGACACGAGACCTCCCGTCACTCAGAGGAAGAGGCACGGCCACAACTCAGCGATGCGGCAGCAGGCCACGGACCCCGGGGCTGCCCAGGCCAGGAGAGAAGCAGCCGGCACCGCCAGCCCCCAGCCCTGCAGCAGCTTCACGGCTCCCGCGGCCAGACGGGAACAAGTTCCAAAAGCCAGGCGGCTCCCCTGGCTGCAGCGAGCTTCTTTCCTCCCCGGCACTAGGAGCCAGAAGAGCCCCAGAAGGGCCCTGCAGGCCGGGGAGAGCCGGAGCACTCCCTGCCCGGGTACTCAAACCAGAGCGAGGCGGGAGAGGCGCGGCGCCCACTGCGCCGGCTCAGCCCTGCCCCGGGCCTCCCCCTCTTCCCGCCCTGCACTCACCTGCCCCACC
>JAAWXA010000009.1:14928346-15029528 GCA_038090715.1 Florisuga fusca
GGCTGATCTCCGGAGCGCGGCCGCCGGGCTGGAGCGGGCTCGGCGCCGCCGCCATGACACCGGGCCCGGCCAGCTACGTCCCTGCCGTCGCTCCGCGATGACGAAACCCTCATGTGACTGCGGGCATTGGCTCCGCCCCCGAGCGCTGACGGACAGGCGCAGCAGCCAATCGCGGGCTGCGCACTCGAGGCGGGGGGCGGGGCCGTTCCCGTTACCGGGAGCACCGGGGCGGCTCCGCCCGGAGTCTGGGGCCCGGGGTGGTTGCGGCAGCGTCAGGCCCGGCTGTCCCGGCCAGGCTCCTTGGCTCCCTGGGTTTCGGTGCTGTGGTGCGGAGTGCCCTCCCTTGCAGTACCCAGCGCCTGGTGGGGCGAGTCGCTCCGTTTACCGAGCCTGAGGAAGCGGCTTTGCTTTTGGTCCTTTCCCGGACCTCCCGAGGTTTTACCAGCTGGGTCAAACCTCGGTGGACACAGACGCTGTGTTGGCCCCGGCGTGTAGGCCCCGCTCTGTGCTGGTTCCACACCTTTGGTACCGGCCGGGCTTGGACCCCTGGGCTGCGGCAGCTCCTGCGGGGCGTTCTCTCCCTGCCAGGCCACCTGCCCCCTCAGCCTCTTGGACTCCCGGCTCTTTCCCGTCCTTCAGCAGCCTCCAGGGAGCTGTCAGCGAGGGCATAGGGCATACATATAGCATGTCACCTATAGGAGTGCACAATCATGGAGGAAAGGAAAATGAAGTAAATACAGGAAGTAAAGCAGATTGCTGGACTTGCTTCAGGTGTATTGGTCTGGTTTCACCTTTCTTGTATTTGTATGTGCTTCTCTTCAAAGCCTTGATTCTTCTGGTTACAGTAATACTTTTTTCATTAGACCACAAGTCACAAGTTAGTCAGAGTACTCTGATTATAGGACTCGCAAGACTGTATTTCCTTTGAGGCAGTCTGCTTGATTTCTTCTGTAGGACAATGGGAATGCTGACAAAGATTTTCTACCAGATCTTTTGTTTGGTACCCTAGTTTTGATCTTCATACCACTTCTGTTCCCCTGCACACCTAGTATTTTTAATTCCGTTGGGAAATGGTAAGTGCTGTTGTATATACAAATGCTAAAGAATTCTTAAATAAAAGTCAGAATTGTAGAACCATAGTGGTTGGGAAGGACCCTCAAGATCATCGAGTTCAGTATTTCACCACCTGAACCATTAAATCATCTCCCAAAGCATCACATCTACCCATTTTTAAAATACTTTCAGGGATGGCAACTCCACCACCTCCATGGGCAGCCTGTTCTAATGCTCACCACTCTCAGTGAAGAATTTTTTCCTAAGATCCAATCTGACCTCTGGCACAACTTGAACCCATCACCTCTTGCCCTATCACTACTCACTGGGGAGAAGAGGCCAACACCCACCTCACTGCAGCCTCCTTTCAGGTAGATGTAGAGGGCAATGAGGTCTCCCCTCATCATCCTCTTCTCCAGGCTGCACAGCCCCAGCTCCTCCAGCCTCTCCTCACAAGACCTGTTCTCCAGACCCCTCATCAGCCTCGCTGCCCTTCTCTGCACCCTCTCCAGCACCTCAATGTCCTTCCTATACTGTGGTGCCCAAAACTGCACACAGTACTCAGGGTACAGCCTCACCAAGGCTGAGTACAAGGGTAAGATCACCTCCCTGGTCCTGCTGGTCACACTGCTCCTGATGCAGGCCAGGGTGCCATTGGCCTTCTTGGCCACCTGGGCACACTGCTGGCTCATGTTCAGCTGCTGTCAACCAGCACCCCCAGGTCCCTCTCTGCTGGGCAGCTCTCCAGCCACTCCTCCCCAAGCCTGTAGCACTGCTGGGGGTTGTTGTAAGTGCAGGACCCAACATTTGGCCATATTGAAAATGCTTTTGAAACTATTAAAACATACAAATGCCCTTGGCCCCTCAATCAAGCCTGTCCAGATCCCTCTGCAGAGCCTCCCTCCCCTCAAGCAGATGGACACTTCCACCCACCTTAGTGTCATCTGCAAACTTACTGAGGGAGCACTCTATCCCCTCAACCAAGTCATCAATAAAGGTATTAAACAGCAGCTCCAGCACTGAACCTGGGGAGACACCACTCGTGACATAAAAAAAAACCCAAACCCCATAAATAAGAACATAACAATGTTACAAGGCAGATTAATTTATTTGATGTTTTGGGGAGCACCCTAAAGGCAATCCTCTCAAAAGTATCCAGACAAAACTTGCCAATTTTGTGAAAATAAAACCCACTAAACTGAGGATTCTGTTTCCAGTCAACAATCAAATATTTGAGAAAACTCAAGCAGAGAATGTTCTGTTCCAGAGGAAAATTATTCAAAAGGGAGTTCAGTGCTAATGATATTTCATGGAGAGCTGTGTTTTACAATATGTTATCTAAGGTGACCTAGATGGCACTTGGCTGGATTCAGAACATGAGAAACACTCTTCGGATTAAGAAATGCTTACTGCAATTTGTGTTCCTGAAGGGGAAGCTTTGAAATATAGAGAAATGTACTTGATTCCTGCAAAGATACTGGTTTTGTCAAATGACAATATTTTGAACACATACACAGAACATAGTAGACAGTTACAAATAGTAATTAAAAAATGTGACATTTTATTTTGTATTTCTGTCCAACAGTGCTAATTCCAGCTCATGGTCAAGGATTTGCTGCTTCAACCTTGCCTGTTCTTGCAGTTTTATCTCTGGACAGGCAGCTAAATTGACTGGAGAATGTAATAATCTCATTTGGATCAAATAATGAAGCTTTCAAGAATAAAGGAAACTCTAATCTCCTTTCCCCCACCAGCACTATAACACTGAATAAACATGGAAGTAATTTGCTGACCTGAACAGAATATAGAGCAGAGCTGTAACACCCTGGCACTAATTGCTGCTTCTCGACGTCAGAGAAGGCAATTTGCCCTGGTGGAAGCTCCAGTGACCTGCATAGACAGATCAAGTCTAGACATCTGAACTAAGTTTTAACTTCAAGTGGTGAATGCCCAACTACCTGTTAATTCCAGTTGTGAAAAAGGCAGTGTTCCTGGACTGATGGAGCAGGTAGATGCCTGCTTTAGCAATAGCTAGAAGTGGCTTTATAGTTAAGAGACCTGAGATCTTTGTTTTGGAGCTTTCTTGTTTCAACCTTCTTCCCGATGACTGCAAATGTCTTCTTTTACAGAGACAGTGATGATTCCTACTGGTAAAGAGGGCACAGATTTTTGTCCTACTTTTCACTATCTCAGGCGGCCTTGATCTGTCTTGCAGCTGCTCTCTGAATAAATAGGGTATCATCTGAAATTTCACAGATTAAACTATGTAATGTGTTATGCAAGCCTGAGAAGACCAGAAATAATCCAAGTGATTTAAGAGATTAGAAAAATAAGAAGATGTGAGAATATGGGGAGAAAAGCACAAATACAGCTAAGATAAAATATGTTAAACATTCCTATCTAATGGAAGAGGCACACCAGAGTGTTTCCAAAGGATGGTTTTATGCTCGCTGCATGTAGTGTACAGTACAAATAAAACATTTATGATCATCTCTGGCAGTAAAGCCACAGTAACTCCAGGCCACTCCTAGAAACAGAAGAGGCACGCTCATTAAAATTGGTGATACAATAAAATATTGGAACCCTTCATTGCTGAAGAGTAATTTGGAGAGTATTTGTAGAAAACTGGCAACAGTAGACTTCCAGAGGTAAAAGACACCATTTTAGAAAGAGGGATCAGAAGATTCAAATATGTGTAACTTATCAGTAATGGCCATTTTCAGATATTTTAATGATGTGACTACCAAGGGAAGGAATATCTGGAACTGCTTTCAACATTCAGGGATAGAATTATCATGATAAGATTGAATCCTTTGCAGCTTTTATTCCTGAAATAGATCCTTGAGGAATAAAAAAGCCTCTGCTACCAAAACTGCCTTGAGAAAAGTAAATGCAAGCCCAGTAAGTTCTTTGATAGCAAATACAGATGTTTGGGTGAAAATGATTTTGAAATGAAAAGGATTATCTTTTAGTTTTGGACTATTGTTCCTTTTTATTTGGTTTATAAAATGATAAGCAGCTCATTCCAACTCTACATGCCTTTAAACACTTTAAAATCAGGGTAAACTTTAATACATTTACAAAACTTGTGTTTGCTAGTCATTATTACTAGGACTATTTCTTCTACTGAATATTAGATTAACATTTGAACACACACTTTAATTTAACTAACCAGCACCCAAGGAAAGGTGGGTACTTTACAGAATGTACCAGTGGCTGAGGTTTGTTTTACTAAAGAGTGAAGTGCTGAGCAAAGGATCCTCTGCAATGTGTAAGCAGTTTTTTCTCCTGAACTCAAAAGCTCATGCTGTGTACTTCTGCTGATGTCAGCTGTAGCGCATGGAAAGGAAAAAGAGACAACACTTCAGAAAGAAATTAAACTGAAACCATTTTGAGCTTCAACAATGAAAACAATGCCCTGAATTCTGCCCAGAGCCAAAGGCAAATGGCACATCTTGTCACTGATGTAAATATTGTTTTCCTTAGTATTCAGATTATCAGTGCTGCTTTAAATTATCTCAGGTTATACATAAAAATTGATAGTATTTGACCCATTGGATTAAAATAGAATAAGATACAACAAGTCCCCCACCAAAATAAAAGTTTATTTATTTTTCAAAGCATTAATGTCAGAAGAAAAGCACTTCACTTCTGTTGCTAACTGGGTACCTAGGAAAAACCATCACTCTGAGGTTATGGGTGCTCATTCAACAAGATGCTTAAACTGGTCCATAGTTTGAAGCATTAGCTCAGCCAAAAAAACTCAGCCCGCTTCCTCAAAATGCAGCCATATGCTTAATAATTTCATCAAATAATCGTTCTGAATTATAAATCTAATTCTCTAATAGGAGCTGCATTCCTTTAAAGCAAATGTCTCTGCTGACCTGTTGGTGTTTCTCTCACTGTATCAAAATTTTAAAAGCCCTGCTCAGACTGCAATGCAATGGGATTTGTAGGAAATGTCTTGTGGGAGATACAGCTGTGATGTATTTGCCTTTAAAGAAAAGAACACAACAACTACCTTACTTTCGTCATTATTTTCCATATCTTTGTTCAGTAACTTCCACCATATTAAAGTTTTATCTGCCTGTCTGCCCCACCTCTCTTGCTGCTGTTTACAAATAAGATTAGCATCCCCTGCACAAAATTCTTTAGTTCAGTTATATAATCTGGGATCAAGAGCTGACCTCTGCAAGGTCCAGCTCACCTGCTTTCCTTAGAAGTCAGTGAACTATTATTATAACTAGTCTGTGTTCACAAATTTTAGACTTCTGTAATTATTTTGAAAGGTTTGATTATAAACCTCCTTTCTGTTATTTCCCTTTGAGACTACCACATGTAGGTGTAGGTATCTTATAGTGTAGGTGTCTGCTCACAGTTTCTTGTCTATAAATTGTTAGCAAGTTGACACAAACATTGTGAAATCAAGCACTCATAACTGAAGATAGTCTAAAAATTAATAATTTTCCACTGCATTAATATGTACATGCTGCACATATTATATATTTAACTTAGGTTTAATGGGATACTTGAAATTCTATATTTAACAGAGAAACAGGAATGTAGCCCGTTTACTTCTGAGAAACTTCAACTTTTGGGATTCCTTGATTGCTGAGTGCTTGATTTTAAAAGCTGTAGTTTGCATCTTTATTAGTATAATTTAACTATTATTTAAAAAGAAATAATAATGGCGTGTGCTTAGGAATGTTTAAAATAGGGTTCTTCAGCTGTGCTATGTACAAGCTTTTCACACAGCTTAGCTGGGAGCCGAGTTGCTCCAATTTAAATTTACTTCCTGCTTCAGCAGTTTAGTTTATAAATTTATATACCCCAGTACTGGACACTTAACATCTAACAGACTACATTTGTCATTATTTGTCCAGTCAGTCATTCAGTATCCTCCCTTGACTTCAGGAACCAGATCCAGATCTGCTTTAGATATGAGATTCATGGACAGATAGTTGAAATTAGGGACCTGTGTTACATAGCTGAGTTGGGCCTCTCAAAGTAGCCTTAAGGGGTTAAGATATCCATATTCCAACGTAAGATAGGTACATAAATCCTCCAGCTTCCTCTGGATATGCCACCTGCAGTATCCTTCAACTTCTACCTCTGTACTGAGTAAATACATAATGCCCTTTTTGGATATAAAGTAACTATAAAGTTATTTGAACGATCCCCATTGTGTTTTAGTAAACAGACAAAACAAAAGATCACACTCATCTTTACATTGTCAGTATTTTTGTAATGCAGAAAAGGCATTTGCTAATAGGGAATATGGAGGCTTTGACATCTTGGGTCCCAATCCTTCACTGAAGCTAGCCATGCACCTGCTTACTTTGTGCACAAATCATTCTAATGAATTCTAAAGGACTATTCATGTGCATAAAGCTAAGCCTGTGTGCAAAAGCCTTTGCAAGACTGGGCCTAGGTTGTAAGTTTGATAATGACCTGGGGCTGATTCAACAGAGAACAAGCTGTCCTTTTTAAATGTTGAGAAGCATAACTCCAGCTCAGCTGCACAGGTATGGGCAGTGCTAAAAAAACTTATAGTGATGGAACTCTTAAAACTGACTGAGAAAATTACACAGGGATCATAGATTTTTTTCATTTACATTTTATAGTGCTGCATTTTACCTTAATTTTTGTAGTTCTGTGTTTCAGATTGATTTCATTATGGCTATGAATTCCATTTGAGTAACTTCATTACAGGAGCTCAGAAATTTTTCCTGTTTTAAAATAATATAAATTTTTATATATAGCCTGTAAGAAAGAGATTTGGTTAGAGAATTATAATTGTGAGAAATTATAACTGTGGTCTTTGGAATGTTTTTGCCTTGCAAGAAGGCAAGACATCAGCACTTTTTATTAAAGAAGTGCCCAGAAGAGCTTACCATAGCTTCTTGTTCATCCCCTGCCATCATATTCTGGCTTCTGCTACAAGTGCTTTATGCTGCTCTGCAGTTCTCAAAGCCAGCGCATCACCTGCAGAAGCCTCTCAGCAACATCAGGGCAATTCCAGTAATGTGATGTGTTGCCTGAAACCTTTTTCTAGACATTGCTTCCAAGAGTGCCTTCCATCAGGACCTTCCATAGATTTGATAGGGTTTTTTCCATGCATTTAACATTAAACACACAGAGAGTGCTACTAAAATTGCCTTGAAAAATCAATGAGATATTAGGTCAATGGAAACTGACTTCCTGCTGGGAAGTAAGGATTTTGCCATTTAGTGTGCTGGCTGTATGAAGTAGGCATGTTTATGCACCATTAGAAAAGAGATACATTTTCTTTTGCATATAGCCAACTGTTGCCTTATCGTGATCTATTCACTGCTAAGATGATCACTCTACTTAAGTACCCTTTAGGTAAGTGACACTGACTATGAAATGTCACTAGTTTGTTAGGGTCACTAAGATAAAGATAAAAATTAAGCATAGAGGCTTTGTCCTGCAGCTTTCAGTCATCCTGGGCTGGTCAGTCAAAAAATTCCAGTTTCCTCAGTTAAAGGATAAATTAAATTATCTCAGCTGGGGGAAGAAGTGAGCAGATTAAGCACGGAAAAAAACATACTAAAGGTGCAGTGGGTGCTGGTCATAGTTCTGAGACCACCACTGCTGGCTTTGTTCTAGTTGTTGGCCTTGGGAATGTGACAGATCTTTTGCTTGGTTTGATGCAGGAAAAAGAATGAAGATGGTACCTCTCCTTTGCCACTTTTTAAAATTATTCTTACTGTTTAAATGAAGATTAAAGTTATGGAGTTGTAGTGAGTATTTTGCTGTTTTATAATTCAGCAGTTCAGCCTGAAGTTTCCTTTATGTTCTTTCTGTTTTTACGCAGGCAGCCTAGAAGATGGACATCTGACAGGCCACAATAGACTGCTCCTTTCCCAGGTATCTCCTGCTTGTTTCCTTTATCTGTGAATAGGAAATGGCTTAAAGGCACCTGTGTTATGAAGGTCCCAGGGGCAGCTGCCTGACTAGTGAATGCCTGATTATGTGTTAACATGCTTTGTCAGATATTGGCAGAATCTGTTCTCTTCTTTTGCCTTTTCAGCAAGGGTACCATTGACAGACTGGCTACCCATTTATAGAAATGTTGTCCATCAAACTGTGAGGAAGGACAATGGTGTTTTTCTGTGGCCAGTGACTGTGGGAAACTTTTCTTTGGCTATTCAGGCAATTTTTGTAGCTTGCTCTGAAGAGGAGAGACTGATGAGTGCAAAAAGTACAATTAAGCAAAGCCAGACTTCAATTGAAGGCTGTAGTGTAGTCTGCTGTTCTCATTTTTTATTTGGAAAAAAATCTATGGGTTTTCACATTGCTGTGTGGCATTCAGCGGGGGGCTATTACAATCCTAAATTTTTTTTCTAGACCACCTAATTCTAAGTAAAAATTAAATGTAATGAGAGCCACTTGGAGTTCTGAATATTTTAAAGCATAATTCCCACAGAAGGGATTCGACCTAAACTGCGGAGAGCATCAGTTGGCTAATTATAGCTGCATTTTATATTACAGCAGGTGTCAGATGCAGTCATCTCAATAAAGTCCACATAATACTCTGGAAAATAACAAAAGCTTTTCTTTGAATATGGGTACTAATTTCTGCTAGGTGTCATAGGAGCTCTGATACTTCTTATTGGCGTTAACAAGAGCACTGCAGCACTCAAACATGCTTTTTGCTTAGGATGAATTGATACTGTAAAGCACTTGCTACTCAGCCTTGGCAGATGTCAGTAGTTAATACTAGTGTTGCAGAGGATGGTATATAATGCAAAGAGTCTTATGTAAATACTTTCAGATGATAGGCTGTTTTTGAGACTGAGTGTGAGCTGTGCACCAACTTACTTAATGAAAGCTAAATAGACAACAGCAGGATAACGGTATTTCCTTCAGTTTCTATCCTATTTTAAGGCCTCTGCAAGTAAAGGGCAGATGGGAAAGCAGTAAACTAGCTGAATGAAAACATTAAACTTAATAAGCACTTTACGTTTTCATACAATTTTCCCACTTCAGTGGAAGCAGCAAGTTCAAGTTACTGAAGTGATGGGTAGGAAAGGTCTTTCCTAAGCCTTGAAGCTGAGATTTCACAAAGACTGTATCCTCAGAACAGCCTGCATGGGATGAAATTACAATCTATAGGCATTTGATGGTTGCTTCACTTTTTAATTAAAAGATAGGGTTCTGTGATTCCAAGAGGAGTGTGTTTTAAAATATTAATGAATCAGGAAAATAAATACTGAGGTATATAGCTTGCACAGAAGCCCTTGTATACAAGGAATTCTGATGACGATGAAGTGGAACTGCAGGCACAATGGGCAGGGTACAAAGCCTGCCCAGCTGATTGTGCTTGGCCTAACATGCAACAGAGGCTCTTACCAAGCTTGCTGGGTACCCCAAGAATCAGTAATGTCAGAGAAGCCTCAGTACAGAGGAGCAGAGTCAGGTCACGAGAGGCTTGCTGCTTCCACTGAGCGTGGACCAGGGCAAGGGCTTCAACAAAGAATAATCACAAATGTAATGCTAACCATGCAGGAGGAGCAAGCATCTACCACATACAAGCAAAACCAAGAAACTTTGACAGGTGATGAAAATCCTCCAGCACCTGAGTCTTCTATAAAAGAGACAAACAACCTAATGATCTACTATTTAGTGTTGTATACCTCTCCCCCCATCCTTCTACCTGAGAAAAGGTACTCCCGAAGTCTAGACTGCCTTTGCCTCTGAAGTAGAAGCCCATGGAGAAATGCAGAAGTTATAGAAATAATAGATACAACTTAATATAATAAATCTTTTATTTTAAAAATGTAATAAACAGTCCACTGAACAAAGCTGAACCACAAGTTTCCACATGTTACTTTAGCAACTACATAGGAGAAAAGAATCACAGGTTATGAAATATTAAATTTTTTGTAATATGGAAAAAGATTTAAATTATGATCTTACTGCATTAGGTACTGAGTGTCCTAACATGAGCCTGCTTTTGGGATGAAGACTAGAAGCAATAAAAAATTTATAAAAATAAATAAAAGTAAATTAGAGACATATGTACATACAAAGAATTCGTGTATTTATGAGTTAACATACTCAAATTGTTTAAAAAACTCTCTAAGCCTAATAAGAAAAGGGACACATATAATTGACATAGCCTCTAAAACTGTCCAAAACCAGATATAGAAGGCAGAGAAAAGAAAAAGAAGGGAAAAAATAATTCCTTGGGTAATCTCCAGCTGGCATCTGTGGAGCAGAGGACTGTGTATGAGAACTGCTGTAGCTCTCAGTCATGAGGTTACCTCCAAGGAAAAGGCATGAAAAGGCCTGAGAGCTAAAGCCCAATTATAAAAGTTGAAGGCATGATTGCCATGATACAAATGAATTTAGTAATTTACTTCATTTCTTCCACATAGCCCCTTTCTGAAACCTATTGATTTTGAGAATAGCCCAGTTTAACTTGAAAAGGTCTGAGGTATTTTGTGAAAGGTTGGAAGGTAAGCTAGAGATAGAGTTAACTGCAGAAACTGTCAACTTAGTTGTCCTCTGGTTATCTTCATTTTAGCGCAAAAGGCACGAGGAGACCACCACTGTAATACATTAATTATGCATTATTGCTTTCCCCTGTCTTAAATTTCTGCTGTTGGGATGAACTTCTGTGCATGTGATACAGAGCTGGATATTAAAGAATAAAACCTTCTTCTGCCAGTAGCCATCCTCAATTTTTTTTTCCTTCCAGGTGGAGAGGGTAAGGAATAGTTATAAGCAAGCAGAGGTGCTGTTGTAAAAAGTGACTACCAACAGTGTCACTCATATTACAAAAACCTAATGACTTCTCCTTCTATGTCTGGAGGATTCCTAGGAAGCAGGCATCTGACAGACAGTTCCTATGGTAATAACTGTTACTGCCCTGTATATAACATGAATTTTATGTGTGTGTAATTCTCCTCGATTATTCTAAAAAACTGAATGAGTCTAGGATAATTTGGTATGTCACCTACTGTGAAAATTGCTTTGGTGGCAAGTAAAATCAGCTACACTGTGACCTATACTTCTTGATACTAGAGGTTATATGAAACTTACTGCACTCTCCTTTCTCCACAGTTATTGCTACATCTTCCCCTCCATTTTCACTCTATGATCTTAGGGATGTGATTGCACAATACAGGCAGCACAGATGGCAGCTGAAGGTCTGTATTTGCCAGGTGTCTGCATAACAGCTGAGTCAGTGTATGCAGCTGAGCACAGCTCACTTTCTGACGTAGATGTTCAGCACCCTTTCCCTGAATCATGGCCTTGAATGACTTTTGGGAGTACCTCTAGCAAATTTTGGACTATGCTCAAGTACATAGTACTTTGGAAGGCAGAAGTCAGAGGAAATCTTGCTCTGAAATCCTTGTAAATGCTCAGACAACAGAAGTAATTCCTTCCTTTGCTACTGTGGATACAAAGGATGAGCCTGATGATGTAAACCACTGGGGATGTGTAGGCTCTATGGAAATATATAATCTATAAATATAAACTATATAAATAATCACCTATACACAAGGCAAGTTTGAGAGGGATCTGCTCGGATTCACTGATGGACTCCATCAGAAAGTAGAAAATGAATCTTTATAGCCAAGGAGGAAGTCGTGTCATCCTATGACAGTCAGAAAAGAAGAACTGGTTTCGTAG
Organism: Florisuga fusca; assembly: GCA_038090715.1. NCBI lineage: Eukaryota > Metazoa > Chordata > Aves > Apodiformes > Trochilidae > Florisuga > Florisuga fusca. The sequence continues at coordinate 14,940,065 of JAAWXA010000009.1, forward strand.
TCTGGGAGGGCAGGATGATGTAATATTGAGCTCTGTGGAACTGCCTTCTCTTGGTATAGATCTGATATATCCAATAGATCCTTTCTGATAGTTCAGGTTCATAAATCAGGTGTCATGGGGAGTTGTCAAAAGTACAAACCAGAAAATCACCTTTATCCTGGCCCAAACCAGGACAGGAGTGAAGTGGTATGAAGCAATACATGCATCATCCTGTGATGGTACCGCAGTGAGATGTTCTTTTCTGTAGATGCTGTAAATGTATGCCAGCAGACAGTACAGATGCAAGCTCTTGCAATCTAATGCTGCTCATCCCCACACGCAAACAGACGCAAGAGGTGGCACACTAGGAACCCTGATTTAAGGAGAGAAAGAGGAAGAAAGAAACCAGGTGATGACATATGTAAGAAACAGTTTGGGAAAGAAGAGGAGGTTTACAGCTTATAGGTCCAAGAACCTCAAATAATTTAGGGAACAAAGGATGGTAGGAAATGTGAGAGGGAGTTCTGGGCATGGTGCTCACCTAACATAATAAGGGACCAGAAATGGAGCCAAAGCCTTATGTCTGAGAAGGCTTTGTTGCTTCTCCAGTACTTTTATAGCCAACATTATTTCAGAGTCTGCATGAAACACTAAAGCTGATTGCAATTTTGTAGATCCAGATAAACTGGGGAGATTGTAGGAGGATTGTTGTACCCTCAAGTAGCTTCACAAGAGCAGCTTATGGAAGGGGGTGAGGAGTGGGAGAAAAAAAGCACATGGGAAAGAACTGAAAATTCCCAGAGAATTCCACCAGCCATCATAGCTTTCAGGAAGATGGTATGTGCATAATAGAGTGACAGTGTCCCAGCAGAGCTGTACACTATTTGTAATGATATTGTAAGCAGGGACGAGTTAATCCATTAGCAGTGCTGTAAAGAAAGGAGCTGTGGATTCTGACTGGACAATTTCATTCCTAGATCCAAGCCCATGAGTGTGAAACAATGGTGCTTGCTTCTCCAGGTGAGAGATATATTTTCTTTGGGAGCTCGCTTCCTGTCTTTTTTTTTAAAGGAGAAAATAGAAACAATTTTAATGAAAATGAAGAGTAAAATAAACATTTGATAGTAAGTCAGTGGACATAGTTTCATTTTACTTCAGCTGTGGCATGAAAGACCATGAAATATCTTCATCTGGCCTTTCATTAAATCACACTGTCTTTAAGTATATTTCAAGGAAAGTTAAGAGTTTGGAGTATTAAAAACATATACAAAGATATTACAGGTAATGTGTATGTGAAGGTTCAAGAAATCATCCAAGGTCAGAGTACTCAAAGAAGTGAGGGACTGTTAGATTTCTATTATTTTAAAAATACTTACTGTAATACTTTGGAGAATACATTTGCCATAACAAATATAGAACATATTTTCTAATTTCTATGATGGTTATCAAGGTCATTCAGTGACAGGATGCAAAATCTTTTTCTTATTCAGATACTGTCAGGTGCAGAAACTCTATAGCTAATGTAGAAAGGCATTAAAAAAAATCTTTAATGAAGAAATTATGTATCTGCCCAAAATCACACAATAATTTTTATCTTGTGAGTTAGCAATTAACAGGATCAGGCTGGCTTTATTCCACTAATACATGTCATTTCCAAAAGTACATTGCCTATATGTTTAACACAATGCACATACAAGTACCCTAGCCTTCCTTAAAAATTAATTTCAAATCCACATTAATTTTAAATGCTTTGGGGCAAGAACCATCTTTTGTTACTAAACAATGCAAATGGGATCTTGGCCCACAATTGGGGCTCCTAAGCACTGCAAATTCTTTCACTGATGTCTCACATTCTCTTTCTTTCTTTGTCCCCCTGCAGATTATGGTAATGTTTACAAAGGTTGGGATCCCCTGCATCCTCATCAGTTTTTACATTGGCCCAATAATCAAATTGAGTTTAGCCTAGTGTGCTTCACAAAGATAAAAGGGTGACAGATCCTGGCACATTTGTGCTTTCAAAAAGTAGAAAAGCTGATTCCATGCATAGACCCTACCCTAAAGCTGTCTCCAAGGTTAAATTGTATCAATCTTGGTATAAAAAGTGAAAGAAACCAGGTATTTAAACTAGATGAAGTGACATGCTTGAGCACTCTTTCTTATACTGAAACCAGAGAAATCTCTAATAGCCTCATTTCCAGATTTTAACTGATGAAACCTTGCTTTAAATTTTATTTCTTTGTGATCAAACACACCTAAGACACTTCATTCATGTCTTAGGTGATAGGCAATCTTCTTCACATGTATCTGCTTCTCTCAGTATTATCTAGAACTGTAATACTGGGCAGAAGATATATTATTGAATTCTTATTTTACAGTTGCATATGAGTCATGCATTAATCAATGAAAGACTAGACTTCAGGGGTCAGTTTATATGTGTCATAACAGTATGTTCTATCAGAAATAAATGAGTGCAATAACTAAAGTATTGCTAATTCTTTTTTATTTTATTCAGTGACACAGATTTAGTAAACCTAGAAAAAAATTATTAAAGACATACAAAGAGCCAGAACTGCTGATACTGCCAAATTAGAAGTCTCTTTTTAGGGCCTGATACTTTCATCTGTATTTAAAATGAGCTTTGCCATTCAAAGAGCATTGTGACTGTAATGCTTGTTCCCCAAACAGGAGTGGTGTAGCACCAACTATTCAGTCACAGGTTCTTAGGTTGTTTGTATAGTATAAAGCCAGTAGAAACTGTTGCAGTTCTTTAGCTGGACCTCCCACGTAACATAGATCTAAGAATTTCCTGGAATTCATTCCCTCTGGAATTAGAATATATTTGAAAAAACATGATGCTCTTGGTTATAACATTTCCAAAGATTAAAAACCTACCGTGACTCTGACTATGATATTTCAATTACTATTCTAACAATGAAAAATATGGGACCTTTACTCTAAATGTATTGTAGCCTTAAATTTCAGCCACTGAATCTTATTACATATTGATTTGTCCAAACTGAGGACATCTATCAGTCATCTTTCTTTTGTAAAAATCTTACAGAACTTTAAGAAATCACTTTTTCTTTCTGGGCTTCTCTAAAGACAGAACTTAGTGTGCAGAAAGCATCTGAATTCACAGTGCTTGTGCTAGTCAGCTCTAGTTTGCCAGGCAGACCCATCTGATGAATGCTAAGTAGCAAAGACACAAACTACCTTAAAGACAATTGCAATGTAATATACATGAGATTTTTTTATTTCACTTTTAAATGAAACAAACTGCCCCTAAAGAAGACTGAACCAGCAACAAGGGGAAAAAAAAGTGCAGTACACCTTCTTCCTTTACACGATACTCTTGTATTTGTGCACACAGAAAACATGAGGCCACAGTTACCATTGGCATATATGCATCTGGCCAAGCTAAACTTTATATTTCCAAAAATATTAAGTATGTTTATACTTCCATCTTGTCAGGGAGTAAAACTATATCATATGAGCTATAGTACACATTGCACATTGGCTATAGCTGTAGTTAGGATTTTTCCTGAAGCTCCTATATCGGCCTTAGGGGGGTTAGGGAGGGTAAACAAGTTGTCAGGGAAACAGTTGATGCCAAAATCTTTACCAACAAGGAGAGTTGGATACCTTCCAACTCTAACCATTCTATGACTCTAAGAAGTTCCTTATTAATGGCAAGACATCAATAGAAACTTTACCTTCTAGGAAATCATGGTTAGAGGCTGGAAAAGGGTTAAAAAGGTAGAGTTACAGCAAAATGTCAAAGGAATCTTGCTATTATTTTATCTCATGAAACATGTTACACAATATTAATAGCCTGGATATGGATTTGGGTGGTAGAACCACTGACAGGCATGTGACTGCATGGAATTGCAAAATTATGAGCACAGTTTCGTCTCATTGAAACCCAGTAATCAAAGAGTCATAGAAAGGTTTATGTTAGGAGAGACCTGAAAAATCATCCAGTTCCAACTCCCCTGCCATGGGCAGGGACACCTTCCCCTAGACCAGGTTGCTCAAAGCCCCATCCAACCTGGCCTTGAACATTTCCAGGGAAAGCGCATCCATGCATCCCCCAGGCAACCTGTGCCAGTGTCTCACCACCCTCACACTAGAGAATTGCTAAATCTACCCTCTTTCAGTTTAAAACCACCACCCCTTGTCCTGTCACTATATGCTCTCTCCAGCTTTTCTGTAGTTCTCCTTTGGGTACTGGAAGGCTGTTACAAGGTCTCCCTGGAGCCTTCTCTTCTCCAGGCTGAACAACCCTGTGTCTTTCAGCGTGTCTTCACAGGGGAGGTGCTCCAGCCTTATGATTGTCTTCATGGCACTCTTCTGGACTCATTCCAACAGCTCCATGTCCTTCCTATGTTGGGGGCTCCAGAACTGGACACAGTACTGCAGGTGGGGTCTCATGAGAACAGAGGAGTGTGGGAGAATCTCCTCCCTTGACCTGCTGGCCATGATTCTTTTGATTCTGTGGCTAAAGAGCAGAGAGACAACAATCTCCACAAAGCAGTAGACCTCTAGAAAGATCCAACAAGTCAATTTTTTTATAATGCTGATTTAGACAGCTGGTTTTACTATCATGATCATGGCATTTCAGAAATCTATCCAAAGCAACTCCAAAATGGACCTGATGTGGGTGATGTGTTATTAAGTCCTCACCGAGATAGATATGCTTTTCCTGAGAAAGACATTCTAAGGTTGAAAGTACATGACTCTGGTTTCGAAACACATAGTTACAAATACCAGTTTTGTCAGTAGTTTGCTGCAACAGTCCAATCTGAATTCGAGGCTTCCTTCTTAGAAAAGATCAGAAACTGAGAACCCAAAGAGTTGTTGGTAATAGAGGTTGAGCTTGAGCACAGTGTTGCAGGGAGAAATCTCATCTGAATTTCTGCCATATCCTCTAAGTTATTAACAGTATCACAGATTTCTGATTCAGGGCCTACCACTGAGACAATTCCTGTCAGCTTCCTTGTTTCTTCAAAACCGGGCCATATAAAAGCATGTTTTTTGATTGAACCTCATTACTAAACAATGACCTGTATCATATTTCTCCTCAGGCACTTCTGCCTGATACACCTTCAGGATGGCCCAGCAAGCTACAGGACTATATCCACAGATGAAGGATGGTTCTGAGCAGAAATGTCGTCCCCTTCTGTAGAAGTGGAGTCAGTGCACATACCGGTGTGTGCAGGGAACATGGGTCAGAGATATAAATGTGTGCACACGTATGAACAAGAAATCCAAACTCAACCTGCCATGTGGGTCCTCTAATCACATTAGCTGAAGTCAGTCTTTGTGTCTACCTGAGACCATGACTTTTATATTCCTTCCTGTTTTAACAAGAGGTGGAAGAGGTCTAACAGTCAGAAAAGTCAGGGCCTTGTGATGGGATCTGGTTGTATTTGGTCCTTGCACCTATGCCCCTTGCCTGGGAGGAAAGACAGTTGAGTGAGGAGACCTAAGGCAAATTTTTTTGTAATTCCTCTTGGAATTAGTATAACTGTCAGGTGATAATAGGAATAGATCATCTTACTTTTCTAAATATAGATTCTAAGTATTGATACAGATCTTCTATTTAATTTCAATTGTTCTGCCATTTCAACCTAAAAAAGTTCCAGTATCTCTCTTTGGATTTCTGTTCCAAATTTTTCAAAATGTATTTTTAAAATGTACCTCTGTTTAGTTTTAATACTTTTTAGTTTGCTCTAGATTCTCTTTTCAGGTCAATGTCCATTACCCTTAACTTTTCAGTTCCTCCATTTATTTTATATAAAGTGTGCATTCGTTTATCAATTATTTTTAAAGCTGCTTTCACTAGGCTGTAGGCCAGGTTTGTTCATAATTAGTCTTCCCTTCTTTCCTTGCTATGCTAATGTTTTGGGAAATATCTATTAAAATGTTCTGAAGCAGCTCACAGTTAATAGTCACATTTTCTCATTCATGTTCTTTTCACATTTGTTTCAATTGGCTTGTTTCCATATTGGATTTTATTCTTTTTAGCCATCAGATTTCCTTGTGATCCCTTGTGGGCAGACAATCACTAATGCTTAGTTCTGCAAATAATTCCCTTTTATCTCCTCATTGTGAGATTCAAGATGAAAATCTACATGGTTGAGGCAACAGTCTGAACAAAGACATCATCATGCAGGATTTCTAGGCAACCCACTGAAGTTTTGATATTGGAAACAGAAACACAAGAGGTCTTGTATGGGAGCCCTTTGAGTGGGAGCAGAAATTGGCTAGTCCTGACCTTATGCCAGACTACCACTTCTCCCCCTTCAGTGTTTACATAATCAATAACCATTTATTTTAACATCCCAGTCATGTGAGTTTCCTTTCAGGTCTCAGTAATATCAAGAAGCTTGATTTTAGGCTCATAATTGACCTACTCCAATTCCCCCACTCCCACCCCTCCTCACCTCTTTTTTTTCCACTGAGCTTCTAGCGGTGGCACCTTGGCAATTCCATAATCTCTTTTCTTCATGCTCTTTGATATCTTGATTAAATCTGTCCTCATTTTTGTTCTTAGCTTTTTTTTTTTTTTTTTTACTGTGTAGTGCTCCTTTGTTTCCTCTTCCACTCTGTCCTGCAAGTGCAACAGCCCCCCTGACTCCTGTAGTTGGTCCTTCTGCTGAAAGACTCTTCCACATTAGAAACCACTCAAACTGTACAGCCTCCATCTGCCCACAAGGTAAACTGGTACTCTATCCACCTTGCCTAATTTATCTAATAAATCCACTTTTTGTTTCATATTTTCTGTAGCCTTGTGTAGGCTTACAGTATTCTGTAACAAAGTGTTGTATCACAGCACACTAATTACCATCTTGTGAGCAGTGTGTTGTACTGGTGCTCACAGAATACATTTCCATTAACTTCATAATCTCAGGATATGTTTAAAACAGGGGTATAAATAAGCAGGGCTTAGAAAAGTGAGTAGTTATATGATTATCCTGCACATAGCTTTTAGTTTCACGTTCCTCTATTTAAACAGCCTCTGTTAGTCTTCCTTCCTAGAGCTGCAAATAGTAGTGCTGTTGTAGTAGTAGGCAGACATACAGGGTGTGGAGAAAGAAGTAGATCAGATCAGCTGGTGTAGTTGCAAAAAAGAGGCAAAGTCTGGGTTTTTGGGGTTTTTTTGTTTGTTTTGGTTTGTTTTGGGATTTGGGTTTTTTGTTGTTTTTTTGTCTCCTCACCAAAACTGTTACCCCTGCAGAGCTGTGATCAAACACTGCCTGAAAGCTTGTCCCTCTTTCCCACTTTCACCAATTTACCCTATAGAAAATACTCTCTGTACAAACTGTGTGTATCCTAAATCCCAATGAGATTATGTTGTTTCCTTTAATTAATTAATTTTGTCTTGACTTCTTTGACTAAAACCTGAGGGAACAATTTTGGACACACAAGATCCCTTTGAGATAAAGTCCATGTTGTACTCCTTTTGTGTAGTATTTTAGCAAATGATTTGGAGAATGAATGAATTCCCAAATCAAGGCTATGTCAAGGGTAATTGTTAAAAATCTTCCTACATATAGTCATTCTTTTAATCTGTTGTCTCCTCCTTGTTTTTGCTAGTTAGGATTTCTCTTATCAGACATTCAAAAATGTGAGAGGTTGAAGGGTGATGTGATGTTAACACATTTATAATATATTAGCTAGAGCATTTGTGGCTCAAACAGATGTCTGCATAGGTCTTGGATGAAATGAAAAGCAAAATGCTGCTGTGCAAATGAATTCATTGTTTTGTCAAAACATTTCCCAGAATTGCAGTGAGCTATAAATTAGTTCAAAGGATTTTTTTCTGTAATAACAATTTTCAGCATGAAGCTTGACTTTCAAGTTCAATTCCCAAACTGCTGATGATATTGGAGAACAGACAGAAAAGGATTGGAAGAAAAAATACATAATTTTGTAGCTAAAACTGTTCTGATTTATCTTATGTGTTATATAAATATGTACTCAGGTAGTTTAATGTAAATTAATATAAATGTTTAATGTAAACTGATACAACAATGAACTTTATTACACTAAATTTGGTTAATATCTATATATTCCTGTCTCTATCTGAATATGACAATTCCACATCATAAAAATATATTTCTATTGAGAGTGCTGCTTAATTAATCTTAGACACTTTAATTACAGTTTATCTTAGTTAAGAATTTCAAGAATTTTGTGACACTTGAAATTTTCAGTTGTTTTTGAAAAATTGTGATCATACCACATTTTCATGTTTTAAAGCACATGACATTTTCTGAGCCAAGGCACAACAAATTGCAGAGATTGGGATCATGAAGTTGGACAGATCAGGAATTGTTAAATCTCAATATTTTGGAAGCATTGAGAGGGAAGAATTTTAAAAAATATGTCCCGTAATTATCAGATTAGCTTCTTGGTGAATATGTTGCAGAAATTGCTTTTTTTTTCCATATGAATGATTTTTTCAGTCTGGATTCTCTGAGTTTATGTTAGAAGGGGCTGAGCATGCCATTCTCTGTAAATCATTTAAGCACCTAAGTAATTCCATTTACTTTAACATAATGTTTCAGCATCTGCTTAGCTATATAAACAGTTAAGTACTCTGTTGGGACTTAAATGATGTGGTTTTGGATAGCCTGATTTTGTTATTACTATTATCACTAAATATGTATAAAATGAAAGTACAGTGCCCTGTCATTAATACCTGTGTTGCTCTGCTTCTGTTTGTTTCAGTATAATAAAGTTTTCCACTTGGAAAAATTATTTACTCTATTCCTTTACCAACATCTCTATACAATATATTAGTCTGTGATTTAAAATTTTCCTGAATACTCTCTGAAAATGCAAACCAAATGCATGCTTTCTATTTGTTGCCCTGATTATGTATAACCTGAAAGAAATTCAGAAGGTAGTGAAGCATGACCTTTCATTCCGGAGGCAAAGTTGGCTGTTCTCTTCAAGCTGTGCTTTTCTAAATGGTACCATTTAATGTCCAAAAATGCTTTTTAAGATTCCCTCCTCCCAAAATGCATCCAAACTAAATAGTCTATAATTTCCTGAAGTGCTCCCAGAGTCTGTCTTCAATAATGAAATTATGTTGGCGATTTTCCAGCCATCAGGTCTTTTTCTGGATTCAATTACTTTGTAAAATGTCTGCAAAACTTATGTTATCACACCTCCTCCTTTTAGAAGAAATATTGAATATTGGTAACTATTTATTAGTGGAATTATATTATTAAATGTCAAGATATTTATTATACCATATAGTAGATGAATTATTAGTTTTCCTTTACCAAAACCAAATCCATTGTCTGCATTGCATCTGGAAAATCCTCACGTGAGGCATTTACTAAAAGTGAGTATTTGAATTCTGTACCTGGTTGCATATAATCATTTATAGTAAATGTCCCCAAAGCAATGTATTGTTTTACAAATAGGAAAAGAGCTAAATCACTTTGCTTAATACATTAAAATAAACTGAAATGCAATCTTCACAGAACAGATTTTAAAAGGAAACTATCAGAATGTCTGAGAGATATCCTTGTTATTTGAAATTTCCTTTAAAGTGCTCCAAACTATAATAGTAGGCCATGTACAACAATATTCCATATGAAGATGGGTATTAGGAATGCTTCTAGTACAATTGTAGGTGTCACAGCCCTGTACATTCTAGCTACAAGCAACCAGCTTGCTAACACAGACCCTGAAGTGTCATATTCCTTTCTAAGTATTTTAAATTTAGTATTAGTAACCTTATCACTGATAATTCTCTGTACTGGATCATATGTGAGTACAGGAGTTCAAGCCTAACTGTTCTATGTCCATCTAATAAAACAATGGTTACTGCCTCACAGAATCTACATTTAAAATACTGGAACAGAAAAAAAATCCAGATAGAGCAGAAAGGGGACACAGGATGTCAGTTGCTATGAAACTGCTGTTGAGGGCTCTGCCTTAAGTCAATATTAACTGAATGACCATATGCATACTACTGTCTGTACCCAGTGCAAGATAAAATATTTTACATGGAACTGCTTTTCATGAAAATAAGGCCATGTGCACATATGGTCTTTTACTTTTACTACAGCTCAGTTGATGTTCACTGCTTTGCTAAGAGGTGGTACTGCAAGATGTCTGAGCCTTGTGTTTTGGTTAGTAATTTTTGTGAGGTTTCTGATGGTTTGTTCAATATATTGCTCCAGCACTTCATTTGCAATACAAATTTTTCATTTTAAATAATTCATACTTAATTACAGTAGTTGTCAGTTTATGTGGTCCTTTTCATTCTTGAAATGCTTTAGAAGCATTAATTCCCACAAAGTTTTGAGAAGCAATTAAGTATTAATGTTCCATTTTTTACAAACAAAAAACAGAAAATACAGAGGTTGGGCAAACATTTCTGAATATCAACTGTAAAATTAGGCACTGACTAGATAGATACATGATGTAATTTTCAGAGGCACTGAAGAAGACATTTGCATATTCAGAATGGAAACTTTTGTCCCAGTAGTTAATTTCATAAAGAATCTTGGATACCATAATACTGATCACTACAAGTTTTTAACTCCCCAAAATCAAGACATGGGAGGAGTTTATTAATTCAGAATAATGTTTACAGCAGGTGAGCGGGAGGCTGCCTAAGCTAACAGAAAGGAAAGACTGACTCCCAGATTCCAGCTGTATAAATAACCCTTTACAGACTTCCCTTCACCTGGGCTGAGGAACACTGCATCCTTTCCTGGCATGAACCGCTTAAGTAATTTTAAAGAAAAGGGAGCCTGAGAGAACTGAGGACTAGGAGTATGCTCATAAAGTCTGTTGCCTTAAGCACCCACAAAGCTGGGGAATATTTATGACTGCTGTTTAAGAACTCAACCAACCACTGAAAAATGTGTCCCAAGAAGAGGTATCAGCCAAACAGTGAAGCTGTCGGGACCTGTGGATTTGTCTTTTTTCTCTCAGCCTGGAGCAAGATTTAAATCTAAGGGAAATGCTTAGATCACCAGAGTATGGTACAAAAAGCAGATCAGTACATGCCCTTTTCTTAAGAAAATAAAAGATTAACACTCAGTTTCACACAAAATCTGTCTCCCAGATTCTCATACTTCATGTGCTCTGAGCACACCTACTCTTTCAGGTTTCTAAAAAGGCATAGGTGGGATGCACCCAGTTTCTTTATATGAACAAGGGAAAGTGGCATGAGGTGGATGTTCTGCTGATGAGCTTTTGGGAACATGTATGGAAAGAGATATTTAGATAGTGAGAATTTTAATTGATAGTGTCTCTGACTTACGGGACTAAGTAGCAGTTTTGAATATTTTGACAAAAGTGGTGTTGTGACTGTTACATACTCTAAGTGTATGTCTATAATGGTAGAAACTCAAGGGTCCATCTTGAGGTTATTCTCAAACATTTTGAGCCCTATGAGACAATATTTCTTGTTTTCATCATTATCTATAGACTGTTTGGTGTGGAAAAAAAAAGCTTTTCGCATTTCATTTCTATTTCACAAGCGTAGAGCTAAGATTTATACCATTTTATTGTGGGACACTGCTGTGAATCACTTGGCAGCCTTGACTTTTCTTCTAGGCTAACTTCCATTTATAAAGAAAGGAAGAAGGTACAGAAAGAGACAGAAGCAAAGAGTAGGAAATTGGCGCATTCCTGGTGGGAGTATACAAGTATCTAATGTGAATTTCTGAGCAAGTATGGAAAGACTGAGTGTATATATTAGCATAGAGGGTAATGTCAGAGTGAGCTTCATGCCCTGAAGCATGGCAGTTTCCAGTACTGAAGTAGATGGCTGGTGATCATGTTTATGTATTCAGAATTCCTATAAATTTGTGGATTTGGATTGAAGGTGACTGTAAAATTGACCCTAGTTTAGGTACGACCAGAGTGAATTATTCAAAGCTGCAAAGGGAAACTGGGACCAAAGATAAAATATGGTGTTAAGATTTCTAGCTTCCTCCACCTGTAGCCCAGATCACTGCACCTTACCTCTCCAAAAACCTAGATCAAAACAGAAAAGTTCAGCGTTGCACTCAGTATTTAAGAAAAAGCAAGTAACAATGAAAATGAGGAATAACTGATATGCAAATTTTTAAGAGCCATTTATATACATACTATTAGCAAAAGTTTATATGCATCGATGAATCAGCTGTTTTAATCAGATGAAAATACTTTTGAGCACAGTTCCAGTGTGATGAATATGCTAGAGTTGTAGATCACCAGGAAGAAGATTAATATTCTGTGTATAATTATACACATTTCTTCTCAACTCTTGTTTTGAAGACAGACAGCAAATAGGATTTAAAGCAACAGTCGTTCACTTCACATGAGTAGAAAGAGAATGTACAAAGAGGCATGCACCTTCCTGCCCCCCACCTTCTCACTTCCAGTGTCTCTCTAGAAGACATTTTCTACTGAGTTTCCCATCTGCTCCCATCTTGCTCCCCTGAACCTGACCTTGGAGCCCTGCTCGACATTTTTCTTCCATCCTTTTTCAGTCTTTGAGAGGTTTCTGCCCTGCAGTAGCATATGCAGAAGTGCCATGCTGGAAGCTAACCCTTGCTGGCAGTAGTCTTACACCCTGTCCCTGGGATGAGATGTATCACCTCAGATGTGTGCTGACCCTTAACAACAGAGATTTCACAGAAATCACAGAAAGTTAGGGGTTGGAAAGTTCCTCAAAAGATCATCTAGTCCAAGCCCCCTGCCAGAGCAGAGTCCCTACAGCAGGTCACATACGAACAGGTTTTGAATGTCTCCAGAGAAGGAGACTTTCTTTGGGTCCATTTATAATGAAGCCTGTACTGGATGAATAGGTTGAATATTTCATTTGCAGCCCATCTGAGAGTACATCTGTGTTCAGAGTCTTGGATGCTTTCCTCTTTCTTCAGTGGGTGACACTGTATCTTCTTCTTGTACACAACTACAAAATGTCCATCTTTAGTCTTGATTGAAGCATGTGTCAGCATTTTCCCTGGCTCACCTGCACTCTTGCTTGCTGAAACAGACAATCTTCTCTGCAGAGATGTAGCAGTTTTCAAGCGTGTAGTCTCTTCAGCTGAGTCTCCACTTGGGAAGAAGCCTACGAGCCTCCAACTGGGATGAGAAGTTGTGTTGTCCCTGTCTCAGATGTTCGACACAATTAAGATCAAACATTTGTGCTGTGTCATTTTGCATTGTGGTGCAGGACATCTGAGGTAGAGTATGAAGTGCACTTTGGGCGCCAAGTTCATGTTTTTGTAGGAGAGGGTAAACTTGGGCTTCTGTACACCATCCGGCTCTCCGTAATACTCTGCAGGTTGGGTGCTCTGAGGTTCCCTGCTTGCTGTCTGGTGAAGGGCTCAAAGTGCACCCTGAGGGATGGTTAGTGGTGAGGCAGCATAACTGGGATGCTAATGGAAGATAACATAGATGTAATCGCTTCAGCATCTGTAGGTCAATGGTCATTAATTTGCATTCATTGACTGCTTGATACTGTCGAAGGTCTACGACACAGCAATCTCAATAATGGAGGAACAGCAGCCAGTCCCATTTTAAAGAACTAATTGGATGACTCATCCTAAACATCAATTAGCACGATCAGATCCTTAGTGATTATTTTTGAAGCATTATTGTTAATTTTCTTGTTGGATTTTTTATAGCTGTCATCTGTTGCTATCAGACAGTGTTAATGTGATACACAGTGTGCTCTCTTTGTAGGAGCAAAATGAGAAAAACATTTCTGTACTGCACACAGATAGCTACTAATTACCTTTGCTGGGGAGAACTCCATTCTGTGTTGAAGAAGTATTTAAATACATAAGTGGCAGAAAATCATGTCAGGCAAAATTGAAATAAACTCCACAATTTTTAATAAAATATCTGGCTTTTGTTGGAGTTGTACAGGTCACTGGACTGTAGTTGTTTGCCACAGTGCATCCTTGCATTCTAGTCATCCAGACTAGGAAATTTTTCAGAGAACAGCCCAGTTCCCTCTGACATTAGAGATACAACAGGAATGGGGTGCACACCCTCTTCAGGAGCACGAGCACTCTTTCCTTGCTGTTTGATGAAGAATAAATATAAAAAAGCTAGATCCCTGCTGCAGCTCTAGTGGGGGATCAAGATAGCTCACAAAGCATTCTTACTAATGGTAGCTTTTTTTTTTTTTTTTTTTTTGGAAAGGAAAATTGATCCAAGCTGACAGCTGTGCTGGAATGGCTAGACTGCATCTAAGTCATTTAAGGCCAGTTCGGATATCTCTCCCTGCACTGCAGCCCAAACATGGCACAGATACACTTTAACTAAACAACTACTGTGGAATTTTGTTGTTGCAAAGCCATTAAGACAATTTAGTTTAGAATTCAAAAAAAATAAGTCCAGGTATAAATAAGGGAACCAAACCTGAACATGGACAAATTCTCTGTGCTCTTGCAGTACAACAGGTCTATAAAATGGCCTGGAAAGGAATAGCTGAAACCACTTTAGATACCTCAGAATATCTACAGAAGCCACTTTGAGACAAGACAAGCTGCACATCTTGCTGGCTCACTCTGGAAGCACAGAGGGACTGTGACCTGCACAGCAGCAGCAACTTTCATGGCCAACCCATCAGGTAGTCACAACCTGGAATGCAGGTCATGAGCATCTACAGATATGTAGTCATCAGTGCCCAGAAGTGGCAGCATCTGAATGCACATGGGTACTCAACATTAAGTGAATTGACAGTTTCCCATGACGTTTTGCTGGTAATGGTCTACATTATAGAAAATACATCCACATGTGGCACTCTTGTTAGTATTTCCAGCAGTGAGACAAAGAATACATCTGGAGAGTGAGCTGCCCAGGGTCACTATAATAAATTCGTGTTTCAGAAAGGTCTGCACAGCCTCTGGCCCTAGGTACCTGTAGTTTGAGCAAATTAAGGAACTGGTATCCTTTTGTATTATTACCATCTTAATTATCAGACTTAATAAAACTTTTTTTTTTACTCCCTCCCTCCATTATAATGATATCTGCATGTGGAGCAATGACAGTGCCAAGCCTCTGCTTTACTTCTAGGCATAGAGAAATTTTTATGAAGACCAATATAAAAATCTGATTCCTCTGAGAGAGGAAATGAATAAAAGAATTGAATTTAACATTAGAATATGTTAAACAGCGAAAAGCAGAGAAGACTGAGGAACAATTTCTGTTCTCTGAGGCTACATTTGACTGCAAGATCTGTAACTACTTCTGCATCCTCTGATTCAGGTAAGATTAATGTAAGTAGAAGCACAGCTCTCAAAAGCACATGTGCCATCTTTGAGAAAGGAAGCTTAATGTGAAGACCAACGGTGCTGGAGCATACTCTGGTCAGGTTCCTACACAGATGACAAAGAAGCAGGATCCTGATGCTTTTATAATACATATACATGCACAGAAATAGAGAACCTACCAGTTGAGGCAACAGATTTTGCCTCAACAAACAAGTATGATGGCATGGAATAATTTATTTTAAGACTATGGTCATCTGTTTCTCAGCTGATGAGGGCAGAAGAAGCAGTAGCTATTATATCACTGAATGTTTGGCTAAGCATATATGGTGTTTTTTGAGCACTTCTATGTAATGCCTCACCTTAATCGTGAGTGATGGAAAATGCTTCAATCTAAATTAACTTCTAGCAAAAGACACCTTCCTAGAACATCAGAGGTGATTCCTGTCATCTGGCTCACACCAAAGTGGGATGCTCAGCTCTGGTAATCCATATAGCCCAGTAAGCACTCTCACTGCTGGAGAGCTTGGTTATATGTAATAGCAATTAAGTCTTTAATTCAGTGTGAGGTTTTTGAGAGGAAACAGTTTTCTTCTGAACTGACAAATCAGAAATAGGTGTCTAAGCCCTGAAGAACAGGGTCATTCTGTACTGGCTAGTTTGAGCATCTCTCTTTTACCATCTGTTATGAAGCCCATTTTGAGATGAGTTTAGCCCAAAAGGTGCTTAACAGTTTGGCACTGCGATAGCTACATATCTGTGGTTTCAGCTTCTAAGCCAAAATCCTCCTTTTTCATTGCCTAAATATGCTTAGTGCCTCGAAAATCAGGTCACGTACTAACTTCTTATATATGAATATGGCATCTGCAGCCTTTACCAACAACAAGTTTCTATTTTCTTCCATCTCATTGATAAAGATATTGAATAGCACTGAACTAAGAATAGATCTATGTGGAACCCCATTATATAACGATGGTCTCTGTACAATTACTTTTTATCTGTATCAGCCTTTTTACACCAGTAAAAATGTGCTACACAGATTTTTATGCTGTCACTTTCAACCAGAAGGTCATAGTACAAGGTAATATGTCTCAGCTCAGTTATATTAAGAAACTTCCTTCAGCAACAGAAACTTTACATTTAATCAAGAGCTGTAATCACTTCTATATCTAATTTTCCACAAAAACTCATTCACCAAAATGGATTGTGTTACTGTCTTTATAAACTCACAGATTAGATCCTGTTCTATTCTATATCCCAGTATTTTGTCTGGAATTACAAGGTCACTAGATTTTTACTTACTTTAGTAATGTTACTTGGGTGTTTATAAAAAAATGCCAACATGTTACATGTTTTCCAGCTCACTGAAACTTTGACAGCATTACAGTATTTTAAAAAGATTTTTCTGCTGTCATCTCAGCTCTCTCCATGTCTTCTAAATCCTTGCCAACACAGTTCTGCAGTTATCTCCTCCATGCCTCTAGCTCTCCTCCAACACATCACTTAGCTCACCACAGCACTGCTGTGCCCTCCTTCCAGTGTCTTTGATCTGATACCCTTGTCCCTGTCCTCAGCTCGCTTCCATCTCCTGTATGTCCAGTACAACAAAAGCACCATGTTCTCCATACTCTCTGTATTCTTCTTTCCATCTTCTCTACCTCTGTATTTTGCCCTGACAGCTGGGGAAGAGCCAGCACATCTGGCACAGACATGCTGGCTAACTGGGTAGTCCATGTATATCACTGAATAAACTGGCTGCTGCTAAATACAAAGGACAATGAATTCTCCTGTGGCATGAATAGTTTCTCCTCGACCCAGAAAGTATTTTTTCTCAATTAAATGGTGGAGAAAATTGATTCTCTTAGGTACTTCTACGCCTCTTCCAAATGTGACTGCAACTAACCCAAAGGGTGAAAATAATTTTGGGCAGGGAAAAAGGGTGGGGAAGCAAAGGAGAACTAATGGCCAGATGAAGGGGCAGCCCCGCAAACTGCTTTTTTTTTTTTTTTTTTTTTTTTTTTTTTTTTTGTGCGTGTGTGTGTGTGAAGCCACACCTATATCACCCTTAGAATGCTTCTTTGGCCAATGGCTTTAAAACTCTGGAGTTGCATATTATGCTGTTCTTCAGATCTGAAAATAATTTAGTGTCAGTGGTTGCTGTAAGCGTTCCCTATCAATGGGAAAATAGGAGGTACTTTTTATCACTGAGGTATCAGTTTCTTTCCTGTCACTAAAGAAAAGAATTAATATGCATTGGGATGAATTAATAATATATTTATACAATAATGGGTCTAATACAAGCTTCAAATACAGAAGAGAAAAAAGTGTAGCACATGTACTGGCATAACACAACCCTGACATTAAGAAGGTCAGGATTAGTTCAGAGGCTTTTTCTGGAGACCTGTAAAAAAAAAGCACAATCTATACCTTGTACTGCTGAAGAATGCTCTTGTTAACTTGGCTCATGTGAAAACCCTTCACTTTGCCAGTATTGTGCCCTGCACTGCCCCAGATGAGGAAAGTGCACTTCACTTAATATACATATAAAAATACTAAACATAAATTCTTCAGCAAAGGCTTAAAGCGGTATCTGTGCCACAATCACATATCACATTAACATTTGATGTTATTACTGCTTCACAGGTGCAACAATCCTTGGTCCTTGCCCCTGTGGGAGAGCAGTGGTTGACTTCTATTTCTTTTTTTTAACTGTTTACATTTTTACTTCAATCATAGTTTGTCTTATCTCTCCCTCTGCAGGAGGGCAATCATCAGTGAGATTTGCCGAGAATACATTGTGGCTGATGTATCTAATGGAACCTGCACTTATAGGCAGACCTGTCAATAACCCTAGCACCATTACAGTAGATAGCTTTTCACAAGATTGGCTTCTTCTCGCAAAGATTATTCAGTGCCATATGCGCAAACAACAGCAGCCATTATTGCCCTTTATTTCCCACCTCTCCTTTCCTTAGACTAGTACATCTCTTTATTATTATTTGACAGCAATGAAGAATAGCCCAATCTTTGCTGTCATTTGGTAACAACAATTCTTAGCACTTTTCGTTTTCAAAGGGCTGTGCAGTCATTATCTAATTAATCTTCACAACGGCTCTATGAGGCTGATAGGAAAGGTTTAGCCTCATTTTATAGACGGGGAAACTGAAGCTGTGAGTTTAGCTGCTTGATTTTCAAAGGTGCTGTGCATTCTTGGCTCCCATTTAAGTTAATGAGAGTTCAGAGGGAGCGACATCTTTGAAAATAAAGGAGCTTGTGCAAGCTTGCAGAGGAGGTTACTATCAGCATGCAGTGGGCATTCCTTGGTCCTGGACTCATGCTCAGCCAGTTTGGCCAGGCCTCCCTCAGTTCTGGGTGGTCAGTGGCAAGCTGGCCATTACACCTTGGGTATTCCCAGCTAGCTTTTCATTGAAATGTTTGTGTCACAGGGGAATACTTCAGAAACTCTGTACTTGAAGTTTCCCCCCAAGGGGATTTTATCTGATCTCTCCTCATCCTAGAAAAAAGCCTTTAACCTGTTAAAAGATGTCGCTGTGCACTGGCAGGCACCAGTTTCACATACGTTGATTCCCATGCAGTTACAAGGCTACGTTTTACAGAAATTGCATTTATTTTGAAATACTCTATAAGCAGTAAGGACCACAGACAGAATGCATTTACTAATGCTTCCCTAATTCACGGAGGTGGCTGCTTTACCAGTCACTATCAGATCCTTAATCAGTGGAGTTGTAAAGCTTGTAGATATTCAGTAAAAGTGCTTAATAAAAATCATTTAATTCTAAATTACAAGAGTGCACTTAACCCTAAAGATATTACAACTGATTGTTTGACATAGTGCACTGAGCAGTAGAAATTTAACAATAAAAGCTTTCCTTACTTGCATCATAGTGAATAAATCTTCTAACTTTCATATCCTAGTGCCATGATATTATGCTGTGATAAACTAATCCATTTTAGAGTTCTAAACTGTAAATCCAAAGTACCTCAACCTGACTGGTGACAACACGAGGAACTCAGTTGAAAGAAAAAAGCCAGCGTTATTTCTGGCTTTCCTGTTATATGGTTCTTGAAGGCCATCTGTCTCAGCTTGTGTACTTTCTGCTGGGGGTTTATAAATCCACCCTCCAGCCTAGTTCCTGGTGCAGTATAGTGGAGTGCTGTAGCTGTTCCTAGATATTTTTTGGTAATAAATTATACAACATCTGTGTCTCCCCTTTGTAAAATGTACCATACGTTTCTGTTCATCCCTGTATGCGTGGACCAGCATCCCCAAAACATGTGCATATGCACACACCCTCCCCAGTGAGGTGGTTACCTTATTTCTACATCCCTTCCACCAGTAAAAATTTAGAAACTAGATCACAAAGTCCAGGCTTTAGGTGGGCAGAGGTGTTGATATTTAATAACATGATATGAAAACTAATATATAAGCATATTTAGACCTTATAATCTTTTCTTCAATTGAAATGGCTTTGCAGTCTGTCGTCAATATGTAGCCTTTTTGGAAAAAATCAGTAGAAATTATTCTTTTGAAGAAATAAAAGAGGAAGTAAAAACTTTTTCAGGCTGCTAGCAACAAAATTGTTTCTTTTTATCCATACTCAACAAATATTAGTATTTTATTGTTGAAAAAGAGAAAGAAAAGAAAGGTGATGGATATGTCTGTATTTTGATATAATGCAAAAACTTACAAACACGAATTAATTTTTACAGCAGCAAATACCTTTTAAGTTCCAGCACTTTTCCTATTGGAACAAAAATCATCTCCCTTCCAGATCTATCGTTCAAATAACTGGTACAGAAATATTTTAAAATATTTGTCCTCTAGGTCTTTAAATATTGCCTTTCTTCCTGGACGAGATGCAGGATTTATCTGACTGTCAGACTTCTATCACAGTCTTGTATTTCTCTCACTGCTGATACTGTTTATATTCAACTTCCTTCATTGTCAAGCTTTATACCAGATGTTTCCAGATGCATTTTCTGACAGCTTTAATAGAGCATTCATGGATTATGGAATGTTTTATTTGTCTCATTTGGAGGATATGGGAAGTTGAAGGTTTTATTTTCTCTGAAGTCCTCCAGGACTGTGATAGGAAATATATCAGTTTGCTGTACTGATAATTGCTTATAATAAAAGAGGTTTAATTCCATGTTATGATGTAAAAAACCTACCATGGTTATAAAATTAATTGTTTTAAGACCTTTACGTGTTCAAGTTGTTTAGAATTCCCTTATTCCAAATTAGAATTTAAAACCTTGGGAAAAAAGTCAAGGAGACAAACACGTCTCATGTTTTTTTGTGTTTTTTTTTACAAATCTGTACAGTTTGTTTGAGTGCCTAATCATTTACTTCACCTTCTATGAACAAAATTAAATGCAATTCACTAGCCTGAATAAATAAATACGCATTATAGTAAATAAGCAAGTACTGTACTGACTTTCTGGTTCTGAGCTATAATGAAAACTTAAGACAGATAGGAATTGTTGCACTGCAGTCCATAATCTGTCCCAATTATTTCATAGATTTACAGCCTCAGAGGGAAAGAAGGAGATGACAGGCAGGCACTGATTTAGAGACCTGAATCTCCTCTCTCATCACCCTTGCATCCACTGGGGCAACCTCCTGCTCCTTTCTGGTTTGAAAGAGAGGAATAGGATCCTACCACACTTTAAAGTACTCTAAAGAGAATTCCTACCCCATTTAGAGGTCATAGAGCTTCAAAGAGGCCACAGTCAGGGTTCAGGAAGGTTGCCTGGCTTTGTGGATCTCCCATCATACACTTAAAGCCTCATTCTCCACACATCATACTCTTATACTTCACCTAATGGAATTGACTTAGTCCATATAGTGCACAACTTGACAGATATTGACTTAAATATTATATATTACAAAGGATGATATAAAGAAAAAAAATTTAAAACTCCATTGATAAGATGCATACTAATGAAAATTGCCCTATAGTAATCACATCATTTATCAGAATTCTAATTTACCTTAATTTACTTGTTTAACCACTCACATACATGCAAAAAATACTTTTGTTCCCCAGACTCACAAGCACCAGACTGAATTAGTTGATCAAGTTTTACACATAGCCAGTTGATTCTGAACTAAATTTTTACCCATTTCACACATAACTAAATATAAACTTAACTTTTCTATCAAGGAAAGCATTATGAGTACAGAATAGAGTGGGATCTTCTAAAATGGCAGTTGAAACTTTTTAACTGATTTCAGCTGCTCTGACTCTGCTCCTTCTTTTTCCCTTTGGCAAAACCTCAGGTATAATATATGCAATCAGAGTTTACAGTAGATATGTACAGGGTGACCATGTAGCTTACAATAATGTTACAAGTACAATTGCAGATATATTGCTAATATGAAGAGATAATAATTTCTGAATTTACTTGACAGGAGAACTATAGTAAATTAATCAAATATGTGTGTTAATAGTTTAGAAAATTGTTGTTAACTTAAAAAGCATAATCTTCTTGTTCTCCATCTTGCACATTTTCCACATATATGTAAAGAACTTGCCACCTTCACTTTCTAATAATTTTGCAAAAATATTTGTGGCCATACAAAAGAAAAAAATTAGTATCGTAAAAGCAGAAGTTTGGATTACGTTTTGGAATTCAGCCCATAGCTAGCAATTTAATGAGACAAATCAAAATTATTTCTCAGGCAATGCCATTCATCAGTCTTTTTTCAATGAATAGGTATATGCTTGATACTCAACATGAATGCTATGTAACACATTGAATAAAGAGAAATTCATATCTGTCTGCCTGAATTTAAAAATAATTTCCTAGTGCTTGTGTTTCAGAAAAAAAGAAAATGTTCAGAGTAGCCAAGTGGCCAGATTCTCAGCTGGTGGAAATTAATATTAAAATCACTGATCCAAAATAGTTATTGTTTCCATGGCATGAGAAATAACATATTGAGTTTTCATTTCTAGTTTTTTCTTTATTGAGATCTGCCAGATGTATAATACTAAACTCTTGAATAATTCCTTTTAAATTAAACAGTGGATTCATATCTTACCAGATTTATGAGTCATTTATATTCCACTAAGCCACACTACCCAAATGGTTATGTATACAATTTTGATGAGCTGGTAGTTTAAGTACAGAGATAATACAGAGAGATTTTTCTGAAGTGGGTACAGAGATATTAGTATAGTCGGTGTTTAAATATGTTTTCAATGTGAAATAGAAAAGCTGGAATAAAAGCAGTTTGCCATTAGAAATCGTCAGAAGTTTTAGTCTAAAGTTTTTCAGAATGATGGCGGTGTTAGATAAACCCCCAAGCGTGGTAAGGCTAAAGTGCAGTACATGTGCAGGTAGGGCATTTGAGTTCACTGAAAACTGAATATGGGCTAGGGTAGCAGGATTAGCCCCAAAACAGGATAAAATAGAAATTAGTTTCACAAGAAATTCACTATTATGGCAGTTTTCTGGAAAGCCACTAGGTGGAAGATATTTTCCTACTGAGCAAGTTTAGTTTGCTCACAGAGGCCATTTCTTTCTTATATAAGGCTGTAAATAAGGCATTTTGCTTCTATATTTTCCATGTTAGAGTTTCAAACAAAAACAACATAAAAATTTATCATTTACAAAAATCATGGAATATAAATGGAGAACCTGTTTTTATTGGGACAAGCACTAGGCAACAGTTATTCTACCAATATCAGTGTAATTAAGTTGACTAAAACATTTGCCAAAGCATAAAGGATCAAGCCAAATAAAAGTGAAAAATAACAGTATATCTAATGATAGATGGAGAAATAAAATAAGCACAGTATAGTGTTAAATCTCCACAGAAATATTAAAAGTCTAGTTAAAACTGTAGGAATTACAGGGGAGAAAAGCTCTTTCATCAAAAATTTTTTCAACTAAAGGATACATTTTGATATCACTCTTTTATTCTATAAAATTAATCTTACAGCACAAGCATTCTGATAAATTAGTCTGAGTTTCACTCTCTGGTCTTTTCTGAACTTGTTGGTATAAGTACTCAATGAAATTTGCGTCTCAGCTGGAACCCATCTGTGTTTGCAGCAAAATGTGCATGACTGTGACTTCAAATGGGTTACCAAACCTCTTCTAAGGAATGCAGAAGGTGAAGACTGGTTTTTCCTGGCTTTGCCCTTTGCTTTCTAGTAGTCCTGATTTCACTGACAATGAAGGATTGCTATTTGGTCCCCCACCAAAAAGGATGTGAATAGCTGAATACTATGCCTGCAGTCTCCATTGCAGCCATTGCTTTCTCCTCCTGATGTAGCCTTTACTGGCAAAGAGCAGTGGGAGGCACTGCACTGACATTTGCCACAACTTGCATTTCATTTCAGAATGAAAGTGGAGATGATCCTGAGATATTTTTTTGCCGAGGCATAGGAGGACAAAGAACCAGGGCACATCGTACCACTGATTTTGTGCAGTCTCCAAAAGAAATGGAAACCAGCTGACTGTTAAGAATGCAAATAAAAAAATCATACCATGGGTACAATGTACGCTGATGGGGAATATCATGTCATTAGTGCCAAGAGGCGCTGAAGATAGCTAAAAATTATGACTCTTCATGGAAATTTCTGAGATTTGTTTGCTGGTCTTAATAGAGTAAGCCTACACCAAAGAAGTAATTCCCAGGAGCTTTTAGTATCTGAGAAAAAAAAAGAGACAACTTCACCTTCTTAGGTCTTTTATTTGAAACTAAGTGAAGCAGCACCATGATTTTGCTATATGTAATATTGGAACATTAGATGAATAAATATACACAGCAAGAAAAAATGAGAAAGCTAGTAAAACTCAATATTATAAATTGTAAAATAAATATCTACAGGAAATTTGCAGGAATTTATAATGATTTTTAGCAGGATGAAAAATGGAAGTTTGTCAAATCACTCCAAGATGTCCCACGATTTCCTCGTATATGGATTTATCCGGTATGATCATGGTAGTAAAAAAAATTGTAACAATAATGTGTCTTGATAATACACTCGTACAAGTCATGGAATCAGGGGGTCTGAAATCCTTTCAGTGAGTGCCAGCAGTGGTTAAATACATGCTTATAACTAATATGAATATAATTCCTCTTCCCGTACTACTTCATTGAGCAGAAGAGTGAAAAATCTATTGAAAAAGCCAAGATGGGGGCAAGCTGTTTAGCAAGTGACTTTTGAAGGTGTTTTTTTTTCCTTCTTACCTGAACCTCTTCTCTCCAAATAGATTCTTCCATGAATCATTTGGAATAAGAACAGAAACAGATATGGGGAAACAAAAGAGACAAGCTAAATGAATGCTCACTCCTGACTACAATCGGTCCTTGAGAAAAGCCAGTTAATGATACTTGAGACAATGGGTCTGATCTCCTGCTCTCCCATAGCCACACTGAAATGCTTCCACTGCAATGGTTTCATAGCAGCCCGGTTTCTGCCTCAGCCCATCCTTCATCCTTTGAGGGAACACAGTCTGCAGGCCTCACTATGGGAGATGTGCTGTGTCCAGGGCAGAGTAAAGGGAAATAGTTCAGAAGAGAAAGCTGAAGGTATTTTAGGCAATTACATTTATTAAGGTAAGATTTTTTTTTCTTTGTTGTATTTGTATAGCAATTTGGACAAAATGTGCTAGATTTCCTGGCTCTCTGCTGGAGAAGACACACTTCTGCTGTGTCTCTGACCAAAGAAATGGGGTCTGCCTGGTGAGGGGATCCAGGATTCCTGGCTCCAGCAGAAATGCCAAGGACCTAGGATACCAATTGTATGACAGAAGTCCTCTATACTTTGAAAGAACAAGTTGAAGATGAGGTCTTATGTTTCTCTGCTCTCTGCATTCTGTGACTTAAGGGGATATTCTCTGCAATAAACCTGGGGCAGAGCTGGAGGAGACTGACAGAGGTGTCTATTGCAATGACTGGCACTTCATCTGAGGCCAGGAAACTCCAGGGATTCCCAGGGTGTTGCAGAGCAGTAATGATGTAGCAACATGGAGAATTACTTAGAATGGCTAAAGGGAGAGGAACTGGAGAACCTGATGAAGTTAAGAGCAGGGCAGAAACTGGGGATGGGAGGATGAAAGCAATGGTGGTTGTAAAGCAAAAAAGAAGAGACAGCATAGCAAAAGATGAATACATACGTTTTCTGTGTGAGATGGGACCCCAGGGAATCAGAAGTTCAGACTACCTTCTCATCCACCTTTTAGTCAGCTCCAGGTTCTGTGGTTCTAAATATTTCAGTCCTACTAAAGAATGTATTCCCTGTGGGGTCCCTGTGGGGAAACAATCAAAATATCAATTTTGATTTTTTCCAAATTCTAAGATTTTACAGTCTTGGAGATTATTAAGAAACTCCCAAATTTTAAAAATTCCACGTAGAAAGACTTGTGTAAAGGTCATAGAGTCAAACTCTCAAAATCAGAATTACCAGAATTAAGACTGCTTATTATTAAGAGCATAATAATACACTCTTTAATTCTGTAATTTTGTAAGCTTTCTTGGAATGAGAAACCTTAATCGTATTTCACTGTACATAAGGGCTAGTCTGAGGATGAATCTGTGTTACATATTTCAGGATATTACCCACTTCAGTAACCCTCTCCCACTAAGTGCTGAAACTTCAGAAAGCATGGCCTCAGTCTGAAAAAGAATTGCAGGAAGGGACACAGAGCAGGCTGATGACTAAGGCAAAGAAATGCTTCCTTAATGAACTTGTTCTTAAACCAAATTCTGCCACAGAGTTCCTTTGTGATACTGAGGCATCACAAGCCACCATTTTTATGAGAGGCTGTTATTTTTATTTTGTCACTTTGCAAAGCCACCAACATTTACCTGCCACTGTCAATTTGGGCTTTAATGTCAGTGGCTATGTCTACGTTACAGAATCTAAAAGAATTTTATACCGGAGAACCCCTTGAGGAGGAGGAAAAGGCAAGGGTGTGCATCAATGCCTTTTCTTAGACTTATGTTATTCAAAATAAACCCATAAACCTAGTCCAAGAGAGAACATCAATAAGCAGAATCAGTGCCACATTCCCTTAGCTGGACAACCAGGCTGTACCCATGAGATGCACTTTCCCTGCCTTTTGAACACATGAAGGAAAATATCACCCCCTGGGGAAGGAGCAGCCCAGGTCCTCGTGTTTCTGATGTACTCAGAACTAGATCTAAAAGGAATTTGATTTAAATGTTTCTCCGACTACCACGATACCAAGACCTCTGGGCTGAGTCTGCAGGATTTAGTTCCTGTGGCTACACTAGTTTTAATTCATGGAATTTGGCTTCCCTGCATCGCTGCATTGCACCAGCACAATCAGACTACTTTCAAACTCGAGCAGCTAAGTCTACATTAAGCTGTTGTGCATTGTGTGGCTGTACTAGGTCAGGGCAATATTGGCTAGCTTAGGGAGTTTTGCACTGAGATCTGGTGCAGTATTGCCATGACTTTGGGCACCTCCAGGGATTTTCACAAGCTCCATTCTGCCCAAAGTTAAAACTGTGATTACTCCTGGAGATGACAGAACTATGGAGGTGACTAGTCACTATAAGCACCTTCCTCTCTAACTGTAGCATTCCCAGGTGCAAACATAGGCACCTCTATATGCCCCAAACTGTCTGATAGATCTAACAGTTCTGAGACATCTCAGCAGATTCTCCCCCAATCCCAGCTCTAGTTTCCATGGGATACTACTAGACACTCCTAGATAACAGGCTGACTAGCGTTCTATACAAAATGCAGTTGTGGGTGCCATTTGCTTTCTGTTTTCAGCAGCAAGAAGAAGAGATTCTGCCATCTTTCTTACAGAAGTCAAGACACTGAAGCTATGCTGCTCCGCTTAGTGACAGCCAGAGCAAGTAGAGATGGAATCCCATTAAGGCATTTTCTAGAGGGAGGTGTTCAGGATTCAAGACAGATTCAAGATAGATCTATTCAGCATATAGTTGGGGCTGTCTCTGTGCCTTATATGAAAGCTGTTTAGTATTAAAATGTTAAGTATAAGGTGCCAGAAACTAAAATCCTCATTCTACTCCAGTGCTTAACCATTAGTCATGCTCCTTCCTAGCACTTGCTTTTCCACACCCAGAGGTTCAGGTTCAAACAAAAGGAGAGCAGCTCACATCTGGATCTTCTTGCTAAAGTTTATGTGGGTTCAGGAGAAGATGGGACAATTGTGATTATCCTGCTATATTTAGCATTGGTGTAGCCTCACCTTCAGTACTGTAAGCAGTTCTGGGCCCCACAGTTTAAAAAGCATGTGAAGGTACTCCAGAATGTCCAGACAAGGGCATCAGACCTAGTGAAAGGGCTGGAAGGAATGTTCTGTGAAGAGTGGCTAAGGACTTCAGTTTTGTCTAGTTTGGAGAAAAGGAGGGCAAAGGACAACCTCATTGTTCCCTACAGCTATGTGAAGAGAGGAAGTGGAGAGGGAGCTGCTGATGCCTTCTCCCTGGTATTCCATGACAGGATGCATGGGACTGCTTCAGAGCTGCACATGGGGAGATTCAGGCTTGATATTAGGAAACAATTGCTTACAAAGGGGGTGGTAAAACACCAAAACAGACTTCCTAGAGAGGTGGTTGATGTCCCAAGCCTGTCCCAAATGTTTAAGAAGCATTTGGACTGGAGAGTTGGGCTGATTCCAACGGGATGAGGTTCAACACGGCCAAGTGCCGGGTCCTGCACTTTGGCCACAACAACCCCATGGGGAGCTGCAGGCTGGGCACAGAGTGGCTGGAGAGCAGCCAGACAGAGAGGGACCAGGGAGTCTGGATTGACAGGAAGCTGAACATGAGCCAGCAGTGTGCCCAGGTGGCCAAGAAGGCCAATAGCATCCTGGCCTGTATCAGGAACAGTGTGGCCAGCAGGTCCAAGGAAGTGATTCTGCCCCTGTACTCAGCACTGGTGAGGCCACACCTCGAGTACTGTGTCCAGTTCTGGGCCCCTCAGTTCAGGAAGGAGATTGAGGTGCTGGAGCAGGTCCAAAGGAGGGCAACCAGGCTGGTGAAGGGACTGGAGCACAGATCCTATGAGGAGAGGCTGAGGGAGCTGGGGCTGTTCAGCCTGGAGAAGAGGAGGCTCAGGGGAGGCTCAGGGGAGGCTCACTCTCTACAACTACCTGAAAAGAGGGTGTAGCCAGGTGGGGGTTGGTCTCTTTTCCCAGGCACCTCTCAGCAAGACAAGAGGACACGGTCTTAAGTTGTGCCGGGGGAGATTTAGGTTGGATATTAGAAAGAATTTCTTTACCGAGAGGGTGATCAGGCATTGGAATGGGCTGCCCAGGGAAGTAGTGGATTCTCCGTCCCTGGAGATATTTAAAAAGAGACTGGATGTGGCACTCAGTGCCATGGTCTGGTAACCACAGCGGTAGTGGGTCAAGGGTTGGACTTGGTGACCTCTGAGGTCCCTTCCAGCCCAGCCAATTCTATGATTCTGTGATTCTATGAAAATTATCTTAGTAGCATCCTTTAATTTTTGGTCAGCCATGAAGTGGTCAGGCAGTTGCACTAGATAGTCATCGTAGGTTCTTTCCAACTGTAATATTCTTTTTTCCTTTCCTTCCCTTCCGTTCCCTCCCCTTGCCTTCCTGCCAAATCCCATCTCTATGGAGTCCATAGAGACACATTTTGATTTCCAACAGTTCTGTCTCAGGAATTCCCTACATGGACAATGATTAGAGTCATGAAGAAGAATCAGAAGTACTATAGAATCACAGAATCATTTAGATGGGAAAAGACCTTAAGATCATCAAGTCCAACTGTTAACACTTCCCTGGTCCACCACTAAACCGTGTTCCTAAGCACCACATCTACGTCTTTTAAATACCTTCAGGGGCCATGACTCAGCCACTTCCCTGGGCAGCCTTTTCCAGTGCTTGATAAAAATATACATCTTTTCCCCTCTTCTTGTACTCTTTCTGCAGCATCTGCTTTTTGCCATGTCACAGGGCAAGGGTCTAAGGCACAGGATATACAGCAAGTGGAGTGGACACAGAGAAATTTTCAGCAGTACCCCACCGCATGAAGACCAACCACATCAGATAGTGAATGTGACAAGGTCACATGAAAAGAGAGCTTCATTTGTGACTGGAGCTACAGGGTTGTTGTTGCAATGGTGACTTAAAGATAGCAGCCTAAGGCAAGCTGTGTGGTGGGAGAGAAAAACTTTGATTAGTTATTTTAAAAATACGTGGCTTGTCCTTTCTGTAAGGATAAGACAGAAGTGGGACCTTCTCAGGCACCAATGGATCCCATGTGGTGAAAGTTGTTTGCTTTTTTTATAATGCAGCCACAGAAGATACTCAAAGGGGCTTGCATAGACAGGGATGGTGAGGTTTTCCTTAGCTTTTGAGGGCTTGTCCATTGCACTCTTTCAATGCAGCTTTGTCATGTAAAATTGATAGGAAGGCTATGGAATTCTTCCTTAATACCTAGAGTAAAATCCAGCACTTCGTCTCCCCACCAATGAAACAGCATAATGCTTTTTCTGCAACCTTGCAATCCTTGCAACCTTACAGTCCTTTTATTTTTTCAGTCCGCACATCCAAAAGCACTACACACTCTGGACTCACTCCTATGGATCTTCTTCACAGAAATAAAAGTGACAGCTTCTGTGAAAGGGGAAGTATTGCAGCGAGCAACATCTGAGCATTGAGCAGAACAATGCAATGAGTAAGCAGCTGAGCCTTGAAGGGAATCTATATTGAGGCAAAGCACAATAGGAGAGGCTAATTCAATTAGCAACTAATGCATGCTGCTTGAACAAACTTCACTGAATTCTAAAAAATAAATATACAGCCAATGAATATGTTGGCAAAAATAGACACATTTTAATATCTTGAGTTTGTTCAGTTTGCCTTAGATCTCAGTAGGCTTCCCAGCTTACTGGTGGATTTTTTCTGGTGCCCTCTCATCCTCTATATTTTTTCCCATAGATGACAATGATCTAACATGGCTAAGCCTCTGAAAGCATTTTCACACCGTCCTACTATCCTATGTATTTTGAGTACCCTCCTGTACAACCTTTCCTTCAGAACTGCTGCCCCTGAAGCCTTCAGCTACATTTAGACTTACCCATGTTATTTCATTCTTATCACTATTCCATTGAATTCCAAAGAAAGATGCAAATATTCATTAAACAGAAGTGTGCCAGGTCACTAATTGGAATGT
This sequence comes from Florisuga fusca, assembly GCA_038090715.1. Taxonomy (NCBI): domain Eukaryota; kingdom Metazoa; phylum Chordata; class Aves; order Apodiformes; family Trochilidae; genus Florisuga; species Florisuga fusca. The sequence goes on from JAAWXA010000009.1 coordinate 14,970,473, forward strand.
GCTATTAACCAGACTAAGGAGAAGCAGAACTTAAATATCACAAATATATCTAGTTCTACAGGAGCCCTCCTGCCTGCACCAAAGCAGCCCAAACACTGATAGCACGGATTTTATATGTACAACAGCAAGCTCATTTTTTCCTATCAAAACATTATTATAGGGCAGTCAGTCAATCCTCATGGTCACTTCAGGTAGCAGTAGGAAGGAAATGAGTCCAATATCAGATCACTAGGTGTGATCATTTTCAGTATTAGTATCAAAATCCTGCCAGGGTAAGACAGAATGTTTTAAATCTAGCTAATGTAATTTGATCTTATTTTTGAAAAGGTTATTAAAACAAACAAGCAAAAATTACACACAAAATTAATCCTTATTTCTATGTAAATACATTATTTCACCCTTTTAAGAAAATCCATTGCTGTAGCACAAAACCACTTTAGATTAGCAATAAAAACAATTTTACATAGCTCATGTCAAAGTTTATCGTGTGACTTTAAAGCATCTGTTAACTTTAACAGCATAAATGAAATCATCACTGAATATGGCCTCACAAGGCAATTTAAAAAAAAAAATGTTTAAACCATTCTTGTCTATAACCCCTTGTCATTAACTGGTAAATCAGTAATTTATTTCCTATTAGAATTTATATAGTTTGCAGCAATTAAGAAGAAAAGCATAATTGCTGACAAACCCAGGGCACTATTTAAATCACTTCCTTGTTGACAACATATTTCTCCTTCCTAAAACTGAATGTCACTGAAATCTGATTTGTACAGAACCCTTGTGGACTCATCATTCAAATGTACTGCACCTGTCACCTGTGTGCTAGCATTCTGCTAAGGATCAATTTACATAACCTCATTTAATGGTTCATAAATCATACCCATTAAGCCCAGCTAACAGGAACCAAGGGTTCTAATTTATGCTGCCTTTCATAGCAGAAAATTGGGAGGCTGGAGCCTGTGGATAAAGAACCCAGGTCTTGCCTTTGATTGTTGATTGTGATGGTAAATGTATGGATGATGAGAACAGATTTTCACTTTATTGATTTCCTGCCAAAGCACAGCATGCTTTATTGTGAAAGGGGGCCTTTTGGCAGCAGTGCTAAAAGTGGCAGTTGTTTAGGAGCCCTTTGCCAAGATGACATATAAGACAATACCGAGTGGTAAATACTAAAATAATATCAAGCTGAAATGTTAATTTTTAAAAAGAAATCTCCCCAAAGGTTCATAAAATGAATTATGTTTTCTACTCCAGAGCACCTTGCTAATAAAAAGGAAGCCAGGTGATTACTGTGGGGTATTAATTTTTTTTAAATCTATTTTTCTTAAATTCTTTATTCTATTATAAATTATTCATGGTATTTCAAAGTAATGCAGATGTTTGAAACCCGCTGTAGAGTGACAGTTTAGCCAGAGTTGTGTGCTGGGCCTATCTTGAGCTTTGTACTCTGATCCTCCCTTTGATTAAATACCTGGAAATAGATTTTTCTGTCATTTGGCTTTCCATTTTTAAGTTCTATTATTTAGTAGGTGGCTGAGTGCCGTAGTGAGTGTATTGCCAAATGGAACATGCATATGCATAGGCATACAGCAGCCTTTCCACATGAGTTTAGGCAGGGTCTCAAAATACCAGAAATAGTCTTGGTGTTTCTTTCTAGAATGAAACAAACTATGTTGTTTTTTTCCTCTTGCCTTGCTCAAAATTTCACCCCTTCATTTCAGCTCATTCTGTAATTTTCTCCTTAAAAACTATGAAACCCTACTTTACTCTATCTTATGACAGAGTGATTCCCAACAGCTGGGTACTTAATCACTAATCCTGCTGATGAACAAATAACTTTTCAGGACTGAGATTACAGTTGGTGTCTTCTGCCAGCCCTGATCCTAATTTGATAGTATTATTTAACAACATGCTGGGGTTTTTCTTCTTTTCTAGTTATACTGTAGGAACTAAGAGCTTTATCTTGGAAGATAATGGCCATGCTCTAGGAAATACTCAAGTTACTGAATAGTCTTCATGTAAAAAACTTGCACAGAAGGAAAACACAGCCCAGTCATGAGGCATTACCTGAGCTGGGAAACTTCTATTGAAGGTCTCAGCATTTAAGGTCCAACATAGATTTCCCTTGTGACTTTGGGGAAATTTATTAGAACTCTATTCACAAAAAGCACTTTTTAATTTTTTTTCAGTAAATTCCTAGTATAAAATACATAAACAAACAGAGAAGATATTAGAACCATACTACCTTCCTCCCTCCCCAGTCAGTGTTGCCTTGTGAACTGAGCTGGAGATTTGCATCCTGCCTTTTCATGTGCTGCTTTCATCTGGTGACCATCTACCACAGCTCTGCAAAATGAAGACAGATCTCCAAACTCAGAACAAGCTTTGTTAATCTGGTAGTTTGAGATGGACCTTTTAAGTCTTCAGCTGGGAAAGAACTGGAATGAAAATCTCCCAACTGTGTATCAAAATACTCTACCTACTCCTCTGTGTTATGAAAGGCACTCTATTCTTTCCTGCCCATGTTTTGATCATTCCTTACTCTAACAGGAATGCTCTATGAAATCTATATGAAGAAGATTCAGGCACGACAGACAGGGGAGCATTTTGTAGATCTTGTTAAGTTTTCATATATAACAGAGTAGTTTGCCTCCATCAAGATGGACATGCTGTATATCCCAGCACCTATAAACCCCCCAAAAATTTGAAAATTAGGTGGATTTTGAAGCATCTTTTTGGACAAAAAAGGGTTTTGAGAATTTTAATCTTGTGCTTTGACGGAGTTATAGTTGCCCCTTGGCAGAGTTAGATCATCAAGCTCCAAGAGTAACTGTTTGTGAACATCATTGGGGCAGTTTCACACATCATTGCCATGAACTCCCTGACTCACCACTCGCCTGCCTACTGATCCTGTAGCAAAAATGGCAAAAAGAATACACAGCTGTACCTCAGCCTTTCTGTTTCATGGCTTTGTGTATTCACTTTGGAGCTGTGGAAGTTTGGACTGAGAATGGCATATGAAGTGCCATTCCAAGTGGGAAATATGCACACATTTGATTCAAACCTCCCTCTTCCTGCAATGGTGGCAGCAACCTCTAGCAAAGGAGAAGGGAGAAGATAGAACAGATGGGACAAGCAATGTCTTAAACGACCATAATTGCTTACTGTTGTGTACAGAAGTGGATTCCTCAGCCTATGTCTCAGTTTCCATTTGCAAAATGGGGAGCTAGTGCTGTAAAACTCTGTACATTGAAAAGCAATTAAGTCCATATTAATATCTCAGATTTCTTCTCACAGCAGCAGTACGTATTTAAGTGATTTGTGGTACTGAAGTCTGAATGATAATTGTTTTGTGTATTATAGTCCTACATTGGTTTCTTTGTCTCATTAACATTTTTTTGGAGACGGGTCTCCTCCTGTTATTCTACTGCACCTGAGTCCTGGGCTCAAACATCCCTGTATCAAAGTCCCTGGCCTTTTGCCTAAACTGAAACCAGCAATCCTACTGAAAGGGAGGGAAGGCTTTGTAATCTCAGTTTACATACTGGTAGGTTCATGTCACTGCTCATTTTCACTAGTGACATAAATAATATTTCAGCTTGAGATTGCAGAGGTGAAGGGTTTTAAACTCAGGCTTATCTGTACTAAAATAAATAAATAAATAAATAAATACTTGGCTGGTGAAATTCTGCTGTTCAATTTTAATATCCTATTAATCAAAACAAGCAAAACACAGCCTGTAGAATATCATTCTTGTTGTTATTTAGATTACTATTATTTATTTTGCAGATGCAGGAGCATGCAAGAAGATTAGTGAAGGAAGCAACTCTGCAGATTATGGGGGATGTCACTGACAAATCTTACAGATCTGTTTTAAGGTGTAACCACACACAGATGTTCCCGTGCCTTCATGACAAAGGTTCATGCTGCTCTAAAAACGAAGCAGAAGGGATCATGTCCCTACATCCTGAGTTCACTGTCTGAAATGCTGTCTTTGTCCTCCTTTCCTGTGGAGGTGATAAACCCAAACAGAGCAAGGGAGATGACACCTCAGGAGGTCAGGTTGTCATGACATGGTATTTGGAACCCACAGTTACTGTAATCATTTTATTTATTTAAATGAAACCACAGTTGTTTTAATAAGGACTAAAGCAGATGAGGGCCAATTCTAATTTCTGCAGAACACTTCCTCCCAAGTGCTACTTCTTCAAAGATTATGTGCATTGTTAGCTTAATGCATTGGTGAAATGCAGGTGAATATGCAGGTGAAATACTGACGTGATGAGACCAGATCCACAATTTACACAAACTCCATTCAAATCAACAGGGTGTCCATGACTAGCAGTGGATTATGATCTCCATGACTGGAATCAAGCCAAGGAGAGAGACTCTAGCCACCATTTAAGTCAATCATGTTTCTGCTTTTTACTTCAAGGCAGGCAGGGTTTCATGCTGCAGCATTCCCATGTCATGTCAGTGGCATTAATGGATATACACCATGGAGTATAAGACTACCTGAAGTCACATCAAATATGCCTCTGAATACAGTACATTGTGCTGCTGGACCTGTCTATCTGTGTATAGCCCCATATCAACAATCTTCAACCTTTATTAAGAGAAAGTTCATTTTCTGAAGCCACTATACCATGTCATTCTGATTTACTATTATCTTTTACTTCCTTTCCTTGTCCTGAATGCAGACCTGAGTTTCAGAACTGCTCCACACTGATGGAAGTTCAGTGCTGATATGCAGGAACGTAATAAAGAAAAATGAGGATGTGGGGAAATGAAGAGAGCAAGGTGGGAATGCAGGCAGGTATCCAAGGTATTTAGGGGTCTGACAGAGTTGTTGGTAAGACCTTAAGAACACGCAGTCAACACCCCTTTAGTGGGTCTTCCCAGTCTCCAAGGCAGAGCTGTCCAATATGTTCATAAATCAGCCTGTGACAGGTTCACATACTCAGACTGGTATGTCATACGTAAGAGAAATGGCTTAAATTATTTCTCTATTATTTAGTCCTTTTTAAACATTGAAATGAAAATAATGCAAAAATACGCCAGTATAGATCCAGCTGTATTGCTTAACAGGGAAAGAAATGGAATTTTGGGGGTCATGGAAGCCCTAATAATGTGGAGGGATTTGTTTTTTTTCTAATGGTAAAAAAGGTTTGTGTAATTGCTCTGCCTATCTTCCTGCTGCTCCCCACTCCCTCTAGTAATTCTTCAATATGTAGTCTTATTTCAATTAAACTATACAGAAAGGCTGGAATTCTTAAAAGAGATATTTCATATTCAAGCTGAGTAGGAGATTCATGAAAGTAGGCAGCTGGGCAGGGGTGTAAAATTAAAGTGTTCTCATTGCCAGTAATACTGTGATATGACATCAGCCACCAAGATACAAGACACAAAGGCTAACACAGAAGAAAAATCACAAAACCAGGTTTCCTAATTCTGATATTCACAAAACTATTTCTTTCTCGGAGGCTTTTACATTCAAATCCAATAATATAGCTACAAACCAAGAAATCTGCTGATTTTGTTTTAAAAGAAATCCAATGAGCTTTTTCCTAGTATCTTACTTGTTGTTTTGAAAGCTTTTCTGGACTCCCAATTATAGTGTCTAAAAGAATAAGTATCTGAATGCAGCTATTTGTATGATTACTGAAACCACACTGAGCTATGTGTGCAAAATCCATTCCAATAAAAGTGGGTTACTCCATTTGTATGAGATAGAAAGACGTGGGTTAGGTTAATTTCAGTAGTACCTTAAGAAATAAAACTTTGAAAAATTCAGAGGCATCTGGGAGGGGAAAAGGTATATTTATCTTCATAGTAAATACAGGCTGGGTGCAATAAGTTCTAGTGTTACCTGCATAACTTCACTTACTAAACATATGTGTATAAACATAAACCCTTTAGAGTGTAAAGATTAGTGACCACAGCCCACACTAATGTTGGAGCTTCCTCTAATTATCAACATTCCATCAGTGCATTTTTCTTTAATTCGCTTTGGTTTGTATAATATGGGGGCAAGGATTGAATTTTTGGTTGTTGGCATTTTTTGTACAATGTAAAGGTTTTTAATTTGGCTAATTCAGTTATCAAAGTGCAGAAAAAGCTCAGAGTATCATGGGCTCTATTCATTCATGGTGGAACTGCAGGAGACAACAGAATTACACCAGCAATGAATTTTGCTCATTGTGTGTCTTCCACTTAAATTTAATCAACCCTTTGTGGACCTCTTCCAGTTCAATGGTGTGATATGAAACAACTCGATGTGGAACAATTGAAGTTGCCTTGATTCCTCTGGTATCAACCCAAGTCTGTAAGATCTCCTCTCTGTTAAGGTTACTAAAATAATTGCATTTTTATTTAATACTTTTAGATAATAAAATATCTAAATGAATTTGTATGTTTAACCTGGAATTAAATTGCATGAGTTCACTGTTATATTATTGCTCTCTGCTTGCACCAATATCACTGAGAATTGAATAAAAGCTTTTCTTTTCTAACTCTGAATCACGGTATTTCTGAAATAAAACGTACTTACCTGTATTCCAGATAATTATTATATAAAATTCTGCCATTTATTTTATATGTTTGATGAATTATTTACTCATTTGGATATAATTTCAAAATAAATCAGTAATATTTAAGAAAAACCTAAAAACAAACACATCCATCTAGGGACAAAAAGTTATGCTCTTAAAAAACATTTAAAAATTAGTATTAAAAGTTTGTTTGGTAATAGCAGTAACATGTAAAAGTGATCACTATAATTATTCTCCTCTACTGTTGGAAAGTATTCCTTTTGTCAGTGTCAGCTTCTGAGGAAGAAAAAAGTATTGTGCAGTTCTTCCAACTGATGGTGTCAAAGTGCTGTGAAAATTAACAATTAGAGCAATTTGTTTGATATAAATTCTAGGTTATTTCTCATTCCTCCCCTTTTCTTTCAAGTAAAGGCATGGCAACACGCAAACCAACAGACTGCCTATATAATTTTTCTGTTTAAAAGGTCCCTCCCACTCCAGGTCAGTGGTTAAATAAGTCTTTAAAATGGGGACACTAGTCAGGCTACTTATGCTTGTTCTGAGTTCCTTTTTTTTTTTCTTTCCTTCCTTCCTTTTGACCTCATTTCCATGCTTGAGTGATTATTAGAAAGTTTTTTTGAGATGTGGTTTGCTCTGCACCGGGTCCATACGGGTTCTTTATTTTTGTGACCTACCTCCAGGGGAAGCTTATAGTTGAGAATCCTGAGCTAAGGGAGGTGTTCTCTCTGACCCACGGACTGGATTCAACAGGTGAGCCAGGAAAATGCCTCTTCTTCACATTCTGTTCACTGGGATTTTAGGAAAATGCCCACAGGCTGGTTGATTCCTTAAAATACTTTCCTCAATATCTGAGTCTCCTGCACATGGAAAGCTTCCATGTTCCCTCAAGGCTAAGTTTAGCAAGGAATAGGCTGAACCTTGGAACGAGCTCTCCAAGAACCTGGAGAAGGGTCCAGGCATTTGGTTGCTGTTTGTTAAAGGCAAGGGTCCACATACTGCAACACACACGTACATATTCATAATTTTCAATGTATGAATAGTCTCATTGATTTCAGTCGAACTATTCAGTTTTGAAAGAATTCATAATCGTTTGCGTAATCTGAGACTTAAAAGTGATTCCCATCCCTTTTCCCAGTAGCCAGAACTCCCCCTTAGATTGGAGTACTATACTCACAAGTCATCTTGTCAGTATTAAGGCAGGACTTAAAGCTGAAAAATTGACAGAAAGTGCTTACTTTCATGATGGGGTTTTTTTCTATGAAATGAATTTCAGTTTATATGTTTCAAATTGCTTGAGGCGGTTGACTTTGAATGTGTGTTTCTGTGTAGAATTGGCAAATCCATCCAAAGGCTCCTTAATCCAGATAAGGACAGGGAGGTTTGCATTCCCCACTTAGAGCAACAGGCAAAAAACAGAAGAAAAAACACTAATTTAATCTACAAGGAGAAAAAGGAAAAAAAATGCCCAGATCTTCCCCCCCACCCCTCCCTTCTTCCCAGGCCTGGATCGCTTCACTGCTGCCTCCCCCTCAGGGCACAGGGATGGGCGGGGGGTTCAGGGTTCAGACTCCTCACAGCCTTCCCCTGCTCCAGCAAGGGGTCCCTTTCATGGGACAGAGTCCTTCATGAACCCCTCCACCATGAGCAGTCACTCAGGAACTGCTCCAGCCTGAGCTGCACAGAGTCACAGGCACCTCCTCTGCCACGGGGTCCTCCATGGCTGCAGATCCACATCTGCCCCTCTCTGTGATCCTGCACAGGCTGCTGCTTCGCTTCTGCCCACCCGTGACACTTCAGGGGCTACAAATCCACATTTACTCCACCATGGTCCTTCAAGAACTGCTCCATTGTGCTTCTTCAGGGACTGCTCCACCGTGCTCCTCCATGGCTGCAGGGGGGACAGCTGCCATCTCACCATGGGCTGAGGGGAAATCCCTGCTTTCCCCCTCCTTCTTCACTGACCTTGGTGTCTCTTCTCCAGCATTGGTCTCTCACTTCATCCTCTGCTCTGCAGATCCTTTTTAATTATTTTTGCAGTTTTGTTTTCCCTTTCTTGAAGATGTTGTAAAGGCTCATCCAGCTTCCCGCATCTGCTCGGCCAGGGCAGAAGTGGGGCAGGGACTGGAACTGGGAAAGCTTCCAGCAGCTTCTCAGAGGAGCCATCCCTGTGCCCCTCCTGTTTCCAAAACATCACTGCACTAGCTTAAGACACTGTGTAAAACATTCATATGGAGTGTTCACTATATTTTCTTCTTCTGAAATAAACTTTTAAAACTTACATACATTATGATCACGATAAAATAAATATTATGTCCCTAAAATAACTCTTCAAATGCAGAACAGATAGCAAACCCATTCTTCTTGCAGTGAGCAACAGTGTACTTTCCAGCCACCGCCAAACACTATGAAAATGGTTTCATTTACTTCCAGAATTTGCCAAAAACAGATGATGACTGAAACTGGTAATGACTATTTTCTATTCTCTATCCCTAAGTAATTGACCATTAATTATAATATCAATAGGCTGTGGATAAGTAAAGCAGACACATGTTAGGGCTACATTTCATTTGTAACTGTTTTGTATATATCATAAATCTCTAATATTGGGCTATTGTCACACATGATGAATTATTGTAAGCATGTCAGCACATAGTGGAAGTCAAGTACATTCAAATACTACTCAGTCAGAATTGAATTTGGCATGATAGTCTCATAAAAGGGGACTCAATTGAGAGTTTCCACTTGCCTGCTCTAAACTTGTCACTTGTAGGTGCTAAAGAGCTTGTTGTGTTGGTTTAATTAGTCAACAAATCGGTCCTTACTTGATTGCGTGGTCGTATCACATATGTTAACACTTCACTGTTTGATGGAGATATTAACAAGTGACAAGAGTCTCTTGGTCTATGGACTTTAAAGAAGAGAAGCTCTTCTATATTATTTCATTTGGTCCTGCCAATATTTATTAGATCATGCAGGCTGCAGGCTGCCAGCAAGAGAAAGACAACACAAACCTTTTTTCAGGGTTATGCTCATCTGTATCCCAAAGAAGGGTCACTAAACAATCGATGGGAGAAGAATATAAGTAAGATGAGTGTTTTCTACTACAGCTTAGAAATTCATTATTTGATACAGTTTGCTGCAGACCTCCTTGGAGCTTTTTTCACTTAAAGATAATTTATGACAAGAACAGAGAGGTTCTTGAAAATGCTATAGCAACTGGAGCTGAATGATGCCACTCTGGCACTAGATGCATAGTCACCAGAGGCCAGTAAAAAAGAAGTTTGCATTTGTATGAAGAACTGTATTAGTTAAGCATTCATCAGTGTTGTATAAAATATTCATATTACTTGTTGGTGGAAGATTAAACAAAAAAACTTCAATGATTAAAATGGCTTATTCCCAGGAGTTGGGGGTAGGGAAAAAGTGGGTCCTCTGCAAGTTTGCAAAAGGGCTTGTCTATTCACTTTTTGTATAGCACCAAACAAAAGAGGAGTGCATACTTTATAGGCTCCACTTGTTTGGCCACCATTCTGTTATAGCTTTTATCTGTGCTTTACCAGTAATCAAGTCTCTGAAGCATGTGCTCTAGTAAAAGGAAATACATCACACACAGAAAACCTCCTTAATAATTTTTGGTGAGTCTCTCGCTAGAAAAAAAACATTTAAAGCATTTTGATGGGTGCCATAAATGCTATCAGTCCAAAGTATTGATTCACTGGTCTTGGCAATATGCGAAGAATTATAATGAAAGAGGATCTCTTTAGGTTTGCTACTCTGATAGTGTTATAGCTAATTGTATATTTTTGCTACTGGAAAGCTAGTGGAAAATTTCTAAAATTCCCTTAAAAGGGAAACAAAGAATGATTCACATACATAAAACCTCATTGCTTCCATCCTTATCAAAAACTTACAGCCTCCTTAATTCTTCATTGTCACTATAAGGGTCAAGCTGAATCTTTCCTTCTTTTCGTGCATAGAGCGATCCTGAAAAGTCAGGGTTTACTACAAAGCCAGCTATCTTAAATCGGCCTGATTTCTTCTCAGTGACTTTAGGTTTTTCACGTAATGTTACCGCTATAGGAAAATTCACAAAAACAAGTTAAAATTTTTGTAATAAACTTCCTCATTAATAGCCAATGGTAGAACAATATTTTTAAAAACAGTGACAAAGAAGTTGCTTGTTTGGATTTGTCCATGCACTATTTTGCAAAAATGATAGATACATTCAGAAACTTGAACATATATATACATATATATAATTTTTAAATGCATAATCTTAGGAATAGAAAGTTATTGTAATCCTTTCAGCTACATTGGGGTCTCACATTAACAAAGATCATTTAGTCACGCACCTCTGTTAAGACACACATTTTTGTGAAAACAGTAAAATTATTTACTAATAAGCATATAAAGTGCAATGGCTGTTCTAAACTGATTTTTATTTGTGTGAGTAGATTCTTGCCAAGTATTTTTATCTGTGATTCTCAGATATAATCTATATTAGTTTGAATGGTTTGAATTGTTTTAATTAGATTGAAAATATTGTTACCTCTTATTCAAGTTTCTGCAGTTAATTGCCTTATATTGTTATGATTTTTATTTCCGTAACAATGAAGACACCAAATAGGAATTCAGGGCCTAAATATTCTGGAAACATCATAAAGACAGAACAAAATGTAATCTTGCTTTATTGTTGGGAATATTTACCTTCTTTTTATAGTGTAGTAATCTTTACAGCATATGGTCATGTTGTTTATGCTCAGAGTATGGATTATAAACCTCCAGAGTTTTCAAACTATTCCTGCCCTGGGCAAGAGACCACACTTTTGAGATATGTTCAAATAAGAAGCTTTGCCCAGATGCCCAATGTCTCTTAGAGTCTGCAGTTGTGCCAATCCTTCAGATTGTTGGGAAGGTTCTGTGAATTACTAAGTACCCCTAATTTCTACTAATTGCAGTGAGCAGGAGAAAATGAAAAATAAATAAAACTGGAGACTTCAAAATGCATTTGAAGCCTTTCCAAATGAGGGTTTGCAATGTCCAAAAACGGTAACTACTCTGGATTTGTTATGAGTTCATTTACCCTGATTTTTTTAAGAAGCAGCATCTTTCTTTTTTTCAGACTTTAAAAAAAAATCAGATCTGTTTCATTGCCTGCTTTGGCTACAGGACTGTTTTGGTTGTGTGGCAGCACTACCCAAATTCCATCACCTTGATACAGATGACCTTCCCATCATGACTCACAGCAGAGGCTGTTGAGGCAAGCCTGGTAAGTCCAGAGAAGCAGTGCCCAACCTGTGGGTATTGGGGGGCTGCTTTTAGATCCCACCAAAGCTGCCCCTTTTCCTGGTTGAACAAGCCCCAGCCCCATAGTCTCTCCATAGAGGGTAAGTGCTCAAACACCTGTCCATTCTGGTGGTGCTTTGCTGAACTCCCACCAGCTGATCATTACCTTTCTTGTACCTGTGTGCCCAAAACTGCACAAAGTGTCCAGATACGGTCTCTCTCTCACTCTCCTGGCTCTGCTTCTGTGGCTATTGCACTGGATCCTGTTGCACAGGGGCACACTGCAGGTTCATGTTCAATCCACTCCCTCAACTTCCCTGGGAAACAGAGCTGGTCTCCAGCCTGTATTGCTGGAAGGAACTCTTCCCTTCCAGGGCAGGACGTTGTAGTTGTCCTCATGGAATTCAGATGTTTTGTTGGCCTGTTCCTCCAGCCCAACTTGGGTCCCCTTTGGGTGAAAGCCCTGCCCTTAAGTGCATCAGCTGGTCCCACCATCTGGAGTGACTTCACACTCTGCCATCTGCTTCAGGTCATTGATAAAGATGGTTAGCAGGACAGGTCCCATAATAGATCCCTGTACTGATCCTGTTGTCACCATCTTTCACTGCCTTCTGAGCCTTATAATCCAATCAGTTATTTATTCATCCATTTGTCCAACAATCTAGATCCTAACATCCCACCTTGGATTAAATAATATTTTTGAGACTGTCCAAAACCTTGCTAAAGGTAAGGTCATTAGCATCCATTGCACATCCCTTATCCACAGATCTAGCCATTTAATCAGAAAAAGCAATCAGAAAAAGCATTATTTTATCCGCTGACTTTCCAATCATCACCTTCTTCATATACCCTTAAATGCATTCAAAGAGGACTCATTCTATGATTGTCCTGGAGACCAAAATAATGCTTTCCCAGATTGCCCCTTTGGCCTTTCATGGAGATGGGTGCAGCATTTGCCCTTCTCTCATAATTGTGAAACTTCTTCTGATCTCCATGACCTTTCAAAGATGGCAGAGAGTGGCCTAACTATGATACTGGCTATAATATATATTCCAACAGTGATAAGAGAAACCATGCCCTGAAAGCTTTGACACACGTGAAGTTTTTGCTATTCAAACTCCAATTGCATACTAGGAAATAAATAGTTTCAGTGTAGGGAATTAGTTCAACAGGACAATCTGGGTGATTGTCATCACCCTGTCAATAGCCTGGAAGATGCCCTTTCAATAGCCTGGAAACAGCCTTTTATAAGGAGTGGAATTATATGGAAAGTGTTAAGGAGAGTCCCTTTCTGAATGCTCTTTATTCTCTCCCTCTGGATTCTTCTTTACATATGTTCACTGAGACACTGAAGTAAGTTTTTTAACTATTGAACCAGCGCCACCATGAGAGAATGAATCCCATCCCCTTTTGACTCATGCAGTATCAATATAACTGTTAGGTACGCATTGACTGAAATATGTGTAACTCCATTAGGACCAATTCATTCTTGCATAGTGTGATGCCTCATCACGGCACACATATGTATATGCATAGTCATTCTTCAGATTAGCCACAGCCACATCTTTGTAAAATGCTTAATTACCAGAACACAAACCACCCACAGATTACATTTCCTCCCTTAATAAACTTCAAGAAACAGTCGATTCTGACTTGGGGATGGAAGATCAATGTGATGACATCTAGAGATCCCCTCCAGTCCTATTACCCTTGTAATAAACAGGAAACAATGAAATCCAATTGCCATCTATGTGTGCTTGGATTTCCTGCATTGCCAAACATAAATGAGAAAAGTGACTCTTAGCTGTTGCTACTGGATTGTCTTTAACTATACAAGTAAGAGTCAGGCGAAGTTGACAAATGCATTGCTATTTGAACTTAGTGTGGACAGTTCAGTAGTCCTCAACTACTCTTAAGTCCCTTGAGAAATTGTTTATTTTGAAAGACAAAAAGATATTCCCATGGTATTCTTCCCAGCCACAGTCCTCAAAAAAAAAACAAAACAAAACAAAAAAAAAACCAAACAAAACAAAAAAAAACCCAAACCAACAAAAAACCCACAAACAACAACCTAATAAATATTGTTCTAAGCATAAGCACAGATTGTTTACCAGGGGAAGCTGTAGTCTAGTATTAAATATTTGACTCTCTATATTGGAAATGTATGCATAATCTGTGACTATCGTGAGTGTTACTAAGTGAAATATTAAATGCAGGTACAGTGTGGGATTCAATTATCCTACAGACTCTGGAATTCCTTGTCTCTCTTCAGTAGCTGCAAAAGGACCCTAAATCACTGGCAGCTCAGATGTCTCACTTTTAGGCCACTAACGTGGCAATATGAATTCTGTCTTTAATGTGTAGTTCATTGATATTCTGAGATGCTGAGCAGTAAGTCAAGACAAACTGAGGAAAAAATACATATCCTGTTTCCATACACCTAATAAAGGAACTGGAGTAGTAAAACCTGCTTTAGGTACAGCCCAGAGAGATTGAAGCAACAACTCTAAAAAAACTGCAGTTATTTCAATATGTCTGTCAGAGCCTTAACTGCACCAATGTAATTGCAGAGCAATAAGTATGGGTTTCTACTCAAGTCTGTAAAATGGGAATCATACTTCATTAAAAGAATGAGAAATACCAATAATGATCCTCAATGCTTGCCTGTGAGTGCTTTCCACATGAGGTATGCTCATCGTCTATACCAATACAGGCCTCTGCCCTGACCTGCAAAGTACAGAGACACCAAAGCATCATCTGCTCAGCGGTTTTTGAAAGGTCTGGATGTGACTGATCCACTAGGTGTCAGGGCACAGCACACAGAAGCATCCTCACAAGAGCAGATACTCAGTGGGTTTCTCTGATCCACACTTGGTTCATGTGGAGTTTCCCCCCACCCAGGTCCTGGCCTAGCTGGTAAGGGAACTCAGAAGTAGTGGACCCTCACCTGGATGCCATAGTGTGGGAGACACCAGGCAGATACTCTCATGCTTTCACTCCAGATGACTTCTAGTGTGGGCTCTGCTTTGTAATAAGTCAGTGCTTGAACATTATCTGTGCAAAATTAAGAAAGTCATGGAGCTACCCACAGGAGACTTCAGTTCCATTTCAGATTAGGGTTAAAATCTAACAAACACGTAAAGTCTGATAAATGTAACAACATAAGGAGCTCACCTGCAAGGGATCCCACAGCATGAAAAGATGCAATTTATTCAATGTCAAGTTCAGTTGTTTTGCAACACCCACATAATTATTACATCTCAATTACAGATATTAAAATTTCTTTTGGCTAGTTTCAGATGCTGGCAAAACAAAAAGAAACTATACTCAGTTTTGTCAAGAAGAAACTATATCTACCTTTTGTAGAGACAATCAGGTAAACACAATCAGGTGTAAAGGCCTTTTATTGGTCCCCAGTTCTGCTCATGCACAGTTGGGGCAGCCCTAATTGGGCACAGGTGGGCTTAACAGGAGCTCACGCCTTCCGCCTCCTAACTGGCAACACCTGATTGTCTTTACCTGGTTGCCTCTACAACTTTTAGATGTTTCACGTTGCCATATTGGTGCAATAGAATGCTGGTACACAGTTTTAATTCACATGGACTCTAAGCAGATATAATCATATTGAACAATGTGAAATGTCTATTTCACAATTAAACAATGTCTATTGCTTAGTGGCTACTTATGTTTTGCAAAAAAGACTGGACATATGCTCAAGTTTTCCATCAAAGTGGGGGCATGAACTGCTGTCCTATTCTACCGAATATGTTAAGGGTAGAAGTTAATGGGTAATTTGTGGTTAATTTCAAATTCAAGTTTAAGATCAAGCTTTCTCATGGCACTTGCTCTAGCAGTCAAATGGTAGCATTTCTAGCTAGGTGCTTCCAACTAATTTTAACCAGTTTTTCAGTCACACTGTTGATGTGGGTATGGTAAAATGTTAAAATTAATTCTTAGTGGACTTTAGAAGTTGGCAGAGCCACTGCTGGTGATTGTTGTGAACATCAATTTGAGACCATTTGAGTCATAAAGTGATTTCAGATTTCTTATCCTCTTAAAAAGTTAAACATCTGCTTAGTACCGGATAGCATATGGGAACAGTAAGGTGTATATTAAAAGATCAGGAAAAAAGAATTATATTGATTTCATGGTGCCTTTTGTGGGTCCTTAGTTTGTACTTTAAGGAAAAGGGTAGCCTGCAGAAGGGTCAGAATGTTCAGGATTATGTGGATTCTGTGGTCCAAAATCTTTCTGATGGGATCTCAGTGTTTGTGCCTGCTAGCCAAAGTGCAACTCTAAGTATTGCTTGGGGCTGTAATGCCAGATTAAATTCCAGTAGACAAAGCTCAGCTACTCTGGGTTTGTGTAAAATGTGAGGAATGGTGACTCATCTCTGAATTTACAGCAAAATATCAAATATGCATATACATGCAGATGCAGACAAGGTATATATGGTAAAATATGGAACTTTATTATCATTTATTATGTGTCTATGATTATTGCTCTTACCTCTTACATTTCCATCTCCTGAGCAGTCCTTGATTGCCTCAAAAAAGAGACAAACTCCCAGAGAAATATTTTCCTCTCAAAATTAGAATATCATCTCACTAATCTTCTCTGCAGTGGGAGAGACTATTACAACACCAGAAAGGATGGCAAGACCTAGAAGGATAAAAGTCTAGCAGGCCTGGCAAGACTGAACATTGAAGTTGAATATCCTTAGATAAATACTTATGGTCACTTTTAGTAGCTCCAACTCCTTGTAACAGCAGCTGTTTTGAAAGTAATTAAATCAACTTGACACTAAATATAGTTTCCTAAAATGTTTAAAGGCTTTCTAAAATAATTTTGAAGGGGTTTTTTATCTGCTGGAAATTAGAAATTACTTCAATTAATATAAAAATATACTCCAACTGAGTCTATAAATATATACATATATATTTAGACTATATGTGTATAGGCTATATATACATGGGCTATATTTAAATTTAGGCTATGTATATTTTTATATATGCGCATGTACATACACTGAAGAGTTTACAAGGATATTTACAGAGGAATGTCACATCTTTAAAGGTCAATAAACAGCATAAGGGTTTCAAATCATGGCCATTAAAATTAACCCTTTAGGCAAGCTTTTTTTTCCCCTGTGGTTAAAGTTTACAGGCCAAAATTATGGTGGATTTAATCTTGGACAGACTGCCAATGTAGTATTTTAACCCTGGAGTACTTGACAGTGTGGTGCCTCGCCCCAGTAAAATTAAAAAGGAGGAAGGCCCAGCTAGCTCTGGAACTTGCTTTGAGTCCTGGAAACACCTTGATACCAACATGAAAGGTCTGTAACAGTCTTATTTGCCCTTATGCTGCAAGCATGGCAAGGCAACTACTTCCCTCTCCCAGAGGTGGCTTCCAGCCAGCTGACCCCATTCCAAGTACATCCTTTTCATTGCAAGATTGCCATGCACCACAACAGAGGAAAAGGAAAAAATTGACTTCATGAGCATGAGATTTAGAGGGAGGGAAAGAAACGTGTTATAAAAACTTAAATGTTGTTGGCTATTTTTTTTTTACCTTTGTAAGGCCCATATTGCTGTGCTATTATCATATAACTGAATAGAGTAGGAAAAAAAAAATATAAAAACATCACTTTAAACCTGTAGTTAGGGTATTAGGGGCCTGATCCAAAGCCAAGGGAGGACAATAGGGAGGGTTTGTATCAAATGCTGAATGCCCTCTGAGCCCATCAAAGGGATTATGGACCATTTGACGAATCTGTCATCCTGTGCCCGACCATGCTAATCTTATTGTGCTATTTCAATTGTGGTAAACATGCAGCTGATGCAAACATATATAGGACTTAGTTTTTTTTCAAATCTCAAAGGATGTATTGAAGGAGATCTAAAACTTCCCCTTCTTCTTGCATATCTTAGTATCGCAACTTAATGAAACATTTAAAAACTTCAGAATTTCTTCGTACAAAATCTGCATGGATTCTCTTAATTAACAAAACCAATCTTAACCAAAGCAAAAAGGATACTTGATTTTTCCTTCACAGAAAATATTTTACCCATTAATGAAAAGTTGTCTTATATAAAGGAATTTTTTTTTTTGATTGGTGTTAGACTCACAGACAGACAGAAATAAGCTGCCATTCTTCCATTTGATAGCCAGACGCTGCCAGTTGTTGCTAGGGCAGTCATGCTGTTAAATTAGGTCTAATGAACGAGTAATTGCTTTAGGTATAGTGAACCATTTCAAAGAAAACAAGGATTCTAATTGATTTGCAATTTGTTTGGCACATTGCATTGTCTGGGGCTATTGATTAGTCTTCTGGATTTCACACTGCATGTGTTTCCCTTTATTAAGGGAATAACAGGTTACTGATTACTTTCCTTCTGGGTTTAATGTAGCGGTTAATGTCTACTTTGTTCTTGTGTCATGTCACAGGCAAGGAAGGAATAATATGCAAGTGGGTGGCCCTTTGCTAAGAAACTCCCCTGCTGCTTTGAGCTGTGTACTCTAAGGCATGCTGAAAAGCAGATCAAGAGAAAGGGTTAGAATAGCAGGACTCACAAGTTATGGCCTGAGTCAGGCTAGACCCAGGCTCGAAACTTGGCTTTCCTTTGCTATCAAAGCACAACACTGCATGAAGCAGTTGGTGGTAGATTTGTTCTTGCTTGATTGTATGTCTCTGTAAAAGGAAATACACTATAGTTCTATATGCCTTGCTTTATATACAGCAACATCTTAAACAAGGAAGCCTACAATGTATTTATCCTGTTGATGCAAGAGATTTTCTCCACATACATATTCTGGAGAGCATGCCATAGCACATTTTAAATCTTGGTTGGCAACAGTGAGTTCAAGCCTGCTTAGTTCCTTTCATAGGACAACTTTTAATAGCATAACTAATATGTATTAAAGTGTAATTAACTTCTGATTTCTTAACATTCTTAGCTAAAAATTTAATTCTTCACACACCTTTAACAGGTGTGATGGTAAAATAAAACAGGTTTCATTGTTTTAAAGTTGATTGTGGCTCTGGAGATTATTTAGCTTTGTATTTTGTGCTTCTGTGCTGGGAGTCAGTACAAATGAAATGAAATATAGGAATTTAGATAACTTACAGGGTCTAAAGAAATCATGAGTTTGTGTCCTTTTGATGTGTCTTCCTCTTAGAGGGATCAGCCGTGTAACATTCATGTGTCTGAAGTTCTCTACATAAACTCTATCCAAAGCCTTTTGAAGTCAACACTAAACCTCTCATTGATTTTCAGAAGCTTTTGCCAGTGAACCCATCAAATTTCTTGATTCATCTCTTGAGAACCCATACATAAGATCAACAAGATACATAAGTTTCATGGCCAGGTAGAGCCACCATGCAGAGCTCTAAGCACCCTAGAGCTCCTGGTAGCACCAGTGGCATCAAGAGTGGACATCTACCTCTGGAAACCAAATTAAAAATCCAGAACCTATTCAAAGATTTTGTCTCTGACAACATATCTCTTGATCAACCAGACTGAAATTGTATCAGGTATAAAAATAACACTTGTGGCATATAACCTACTTTCTGTCACATACTAAAGTATCATAAGAAACAAAAATGAGTATGTATCAATGCCTCAGTCACCCAACGTATCACCTAGATTGTTAATATAAGTTCATCTTCTTTTGTGGGCTAGGCTAAGATGTTGTGAACTTTGTATTAGCCCTGACCAGAAGTTTTAAAACCACACTCTCCTGTGTACCAGACTCTGCTTCACAGAGTATGCAGGCAAGATATGTCTCCCCTGTGGGCCAGTGCAAAGTTCAGCTTACTTTCACAAGTTTTCTAATAAATCCCTCCCTACCCCACCCCTTCCCACCATGTGAATCCCAGCGGACTCCCAGCACCCCCAAGCCCCTGCAAACTGAGACCTCTGCTGTGGTTAATCATGGACAAGAGAAAGGTTGTTCTTAGCATGATATAAATAGCATAGACATGCATTAGCATTTTTTAAGCTAAAATATAAGTCTTTGCAGGCATTGGGTGCCTCTGGCTTTAAGAAAGAAATCTTTATTGCCTCCTTTGATGAAAATACTTAAGCCACCCATGAAGGGCTAATTCTTTACATGGCTACAGACTTTAGTTCCTCAGCTGATGTATGTGGTTGTTTGTGTTTTTTTTAAATCCACAGAGGTTATGTTCATCAAGGAACATTGCCTTGATGAACGTAAGGATATTGCCTTAAATATCAGATATCTCCTCAGAAGTGGAATGCATTTTCATTAATTGTTCCCCCTTACCAATTTTAGTATTTCATGGAAGCCACAGAACTACTGAGCCTAGTGTGCTGAGTACAGTTAAAACATGCATGACTGTGATCCTTATTTTTTAACTGGTCCATCTAGGATTATTGTTTTAACTAAAGGCTTGGACTCCAAAATTTAGTTTTACTCTCATACCTCATTCTGTCTTCTTTCAGAAAATCACACTGATCCTGGAGATTTTTTTTTCCTCTTTTCTGACTCTATCTGTAATGAGCTTAAAAATAAGGTAAAAAAACTTCAGCTGCTGAGATAGTGTACTCTGCCTAACATGGCTTGGCTGCTTAGTATGCAGAGGAGCAAGCAATATTTTAAAATGTTTTAAAAATATGGAGGAGCTTTAAATAACTGTTAAAAAAAACCACCCTTGGTTTGGTGCCAGATACAGATGCCATGCTTATTACAGAAGATTATGTAAAATTGTCTCACCTTTACCTATAAGACTGGGAAGAATTCCACTTCCACTGGAGTTACACAGGTGTAAGCCTGTGCTGGGGAAGAATATGATCCTTCTGGTTAGCAAGCTACCAGTGTTTTCAGTAGGTCTAATGATCTCCACCTGTCTACTAGTAGAAAGCAAAATATGAAGGGGATGATCTAGGTAAATACTTCAGTCTTCATTGGTTTCAAGTAAGTTGCACAGATTTATGTGTCAGCTGAGACGTTACTGAGATTGGTATACCGTGTGTCTGGCTAACCAAACCAAAGATGATGGAGCAGGTGAAACCAAAGTTTCAACTATTTCCAGAAGCCTTCCTGTAACAGAAGCTTAGAACGAGGTGCGAGATGTTCAAGGAACAGCCGTGTACACGTGGATGGGGCTTTCCCTGCATATCAACTTGCAATGGGAGATTTCCTGTTGCATATCTTGCCAGTTCAGAGACTATGAGCCTAAGGCCACATGAGTAGACCATGGGTACTTCTGGGGACCTATCTACTATGGATCCAGCCATTTCTTCTTTCAGCTTTCCTTCTTCTTTCATCATTTGCCCGATGCCATGCTGAGGCAATGAGTTCCTCAGCTTCATTTTGCACCATAAGAAAAAGCCAGTACTTTTGAACCTTTAAAATGGGGTAATTTTATTCAGTGACCCTCAACTATTTTTTAAGAAGGTGCAATTATTTTTCTTCACTCACTATCTCCACACCACCCATAGATGTAAAAGCCTCTACTATATCCCAGCCAGTCATCTTGCTGTTAAGTAACATCCCCTGCTGTTAAGTTTGTCACAATTCAAATGCCATTCCACAACATTGCTCACCCTTGTTGAATCAGTTTTCTGTGTCTACTGTTTCTCTCTTTTGAGATGTTGTGCAAGACCAACATACAGTATTCAAGAAGAGGGCACACCTTTAATTTGTGCATGATAGTCCTGACAATTTTCTGGGTTTTTATTTGGTTGTTGTGGATTTATTTTTTTTTCTATAGTACAGACCATACACTAGTGATGATTTTGAACGATTCCAGGTAGGATTATGAAGGTCTTTGTAGATCAAAAAGCTGGAGGGATAACACCACCACATATTCACATGAAAAGCAGTGAGAGGTCAGTATATCTCACAGTTCTTTTTGCATTATTTAGCTGACAGGAGTAACAAATAGAATTAGAAATTTTTGACTTGCCAGGTTTCCATAGACTACCCCCAAGAGTGCTACAGACAACCAGTGGCCATGAACCAAGGACTGGGAACCCAAATACAAAGAATCATTCACCATATGATTTTTCAAAAAAGTTGGGATGATCCTATGTTCTACCAGTGCAAACAAGCCTTAGAACCTGTGGTCCCAAGCTCTCAAATAAGATGAGAAGTTCTTACTCTACAAAAGAATGACATACTTCTTGAACAATATGAAGTTGAGAATAAAAACAAATTTGTTTCTTAGAAATTGCCTAGTGAAGCAGTTGTTTCATACTGCCTGTTGAACATTTGGGTAGACTGATTCAAATGTTAAAGCTGTGTTCAAACCAGAAAAAATAAAAATAATAAGCTGTCAGAATAATTACTAAGAACATACAAGGATTATACAAAGTAAACTGCAGCCTGCAAAAAGAGAATTGCATGTTAGCTAATTGTTAATTTTAGCAATTGCAATGGCTAATTACTGTGGCACACATTGACTATTAGCATGATGCCCCAGCACCTGCTTTCTCCAATGAACAGATTTCTTCATTGCTCGTGCAGGAGCAAAATGTGTAATTATTGGCCATCATTGGGGCGATTTTTCAGTGATTCTTTTGTGTGATGTGAATAAAGCATAATGACATATTTTATTAGAGGGCAAATAGCTGTTTGTTAATGGAAATGATTTGAAATCCAAGAAACTAGGAGCTAGGAGCATGTTTTCAGTATCAGCATGAATTCAAATGTATTTTCTTTTAACTCTTTATAAAAGAAGCATAGAAATCAAATCTAAACTTAGTATAATATATTTAATGATATGTGCAAACACAGCATTGATTAATTGCCTCAAATGTTTTCAATGCTACACCATTTCATTTGTTACAGCAGTCTGCTAAATTTATGCATTTCTTATTTAAACTCTTCTTTCCTGGGCATATAGTGTTAGCAAGATTATGTGGCTTGTTCCTCATTTACTGGGAAAAAAAAAATCATCTTTGTAACTTAAGCAACAATTATGGGCTTTATGAGGCACATTTTCATTGCACACATTGTAGAACACAGCACACTGGCATTATTATTCCTGAAAGTACGTGCTTGAATGTATCTATCAAGACCCAAATGTCAGCTACTGAATAGATTATGCATAGTTATCCAAAACAGAATATAGATACATAAAATCTCAGCAATAAGAATACTCAATTTCTGAGAAAATATTTTTATTAGATAATCCACATTGTATATCTGAAGAACAATGTAAGTAAAAAAATCACATATGAACCTCAATGTGTTTAAAATCACAAAGTGCTAGGACAAGTTATACCTAGAATAAGAAAGCTGGCCTTTGCATTTTGCTTTTGTTTGAATACTGTTCCAAGTTGAAAAAAAGGGGTTATTAGGTAACATTTTTTTGAATTCTATTGACAGATCTAACCTAAGTTGATGGAAAACAATGAGCGATTTTGGCTATCCAAGGAAAGTAGAAGCCTTTTGAACCTCTGTGAAACTTTTAACAATAAGTAGGAAACCTATGCTTCTTCTAGACTCCAGCTAATGAAGCCAAAAATTTAATGGTGTCTTAGAAGCACAGTAATAAGAGATTTTCTGGCATGGCTCTGATTTCATCCCATTTTGACAAAGATCCAGTCGCTGAATTTTGATTAAATTTGACCCAATTTACAAACACACAAGATAGATGAAATTCAGACCTAATGGATGCATATGAAATGACTGATTGAAGTAAACTCAGTTTTAAAAGCATATTCAAATAAATAAATAAATAAGCCACACAGAATAGGCGTAATAGGAAGGCATAGTAAAGGATCATATCTGTTACATTTCTTCTACTATTGCATATGATACATGTATTGCATTTTAAAACTGTGGCTTCACAGGCCACCACAAGAAAGATTAAGCCAGCTCTACATACCCTGAAAATCTGGCTCATCCCATATAGCAAGTCTGAGTTATTTACAAACTTGAGGAAGAAACTGTGAATGGGCACTTCCTCTTCTCCCCCAGGGCCTATAGCTTCTCTGCTGTTGCAAGATGTAGATAAGTTTAGTATTCAGGTTCACTGTTTGACCCATTAAACTGGTATTGAGGTATAATTTGTGTGTTTTCCCAGTACGGTTGCACATAGAATGGGGTTCATTTCCACAAGTTTGAATAAATTTATCCAGTTCAGTGAACCTGTTGTTAAGCTTAGCAAAACTCAGTAGGTGGCTTTAAAGTCCTGTAATTAGCCCATTACCTAAAATCTGTACTTTAGATTTTTGCACATTGGTTAATAAGTATAATGTGCTTCATATATATAAATAACATTACATTAAACGATGCAATATAAAGGAACTAAAGGCCAAAGTAGTTAAATAAAATACTTGAAGGAGAACTCAAATTAGCATGTTTAATTCCAACTCATTGAACAGGAAAAGGCTTTAGCCTTACTGTACCAGTTCCATACAATATGCAGAACAGCAGATATTTAGGCTCCATTTTACACAAGGTCACTGTCATCCCTGACTTCTATGTGACTGTGGAAAAATGTTGTAATTAGCTTATTTCTTTTAAAATCTAATCGTTACAATGCCTAAATATAGTAATGAATCACCAAGACAGCACTTGTTTCAGCAGTTTTTCATAGTTTGTACATTAATAATTAGTTCTTGATCCTTAATTTTTGCTTTCCAAATGAAATATGTGAGGAAAATTAAGTCTACAGCTAATTAACCCATGCAATGTTTACTGTTTCATAGTAAAAACATACCTGAAAGTTCAAGGTTTTTAGTATCTGTAAAAGTAAAATACAACTTTGAATCCTATTGCAATAGATCAAAATTCCACTTCAGCCTGACAGACTATATTCGTTAGTTTTAAATCCTGAAAATTTACAGAACCAAAATACCAAACTTCAGGTTTTCTTCAAATCTATTTATTAATTCCATTATGTGAATTAATATATCAAAAGGTAATGTTACATATATAACCATTATATTTTTTTTATTTTAAAGTGTATATGTAATTAATACTATGCAACATATAACTCTCCAGAAATTCAAGGTTGTCAGTGCATGAAGAAATATATTTGAGAAGCTTGCATAAATGCACATATGCATACATACGTACATCTATCTATCTATTACCTGAAATATACACATACATACATGAGGAAACATATTTTGAAGTGATATAAAATACTCAATTAATGCTGCAGACAAGAGAAGCTTGATCAGATTTGAGCTCATGAAAACCTCAATAGTCCTGGATAGTTTGCCAAGGTTCATAAGTATACAGCTTCTAGTAGATGAACCTGTCGTGATTTATGTATATATACTGAATTAATATTAAATCTAAGGTTTTATTTTATCTCAGCCTGAAGCCAGATCTCTTTCAAAAGCCAGATCTCATTCATTTGTAATTTTAGGCTTCATCAGCAAATTCACAGAAAAAGCTTGGATAAACATCTTTATGATGCTCCACAGAAAGAAAAGATTGAAACTAACAAATTTCACACATCTTGATATGCTTATTGTAACATGGCAAACAAAGCTACTCTAATTTCAAGTTGTGTTCTGTTTATCTTGTGCCATTTTATACCATCATCTTTGAGTGGCTTTTGGTTTTTTGCCATTTAATTTATTGCATCTGTCCCCTATACTGCTCTGTAGTTGTTGCTAAGTTTTTCATTTTAGTAACAATCTTAGTCTAATGAGATTGCTTCTGTATATATATATATACAGAATATATATATATATATATACACACATCTACACTGTCTCCTTTTGTCTCATATACATTGACATCTGGAGGATTTTTGTCCTCTGTCCAGACATATCCAGTCTTGAATCTAATTCAGTTCTCAGTCATAGAGGTACATTTCTTGCTGGCTTCATACAGAGATGACACACTAAAATTGGCAGTAAAAGTTTTCTACTGATATAAGCAACTATATTTCTCATAGAAGTATCTGGACTATGTTTGAAGACAACAGAATTTTTTCAAATAAATTTCACATACAATATTAATATGTCAGAAAGTAAGACTAAGAGGTGGAATAACTTGCATTCATTGAGTATTCTATAATGTGTGCAAAAGTAATTTAATTCAATAATTCAATGGTTTAAGAAACATATAAGAAGAAATTGCAGGAAGGAAAACAATCAGTAGAAGACACTGGACAAGTCAGGTGGATCTTCCTTAATTTGTTTTATCCTGACATATTCCCAACCCTCCATTCTGTCTTGTAAAATACACATACTTTGGTTACCTCTATAGGCCAGGTAATGCTCTGTTATGCTATATTCCAACATCTAGTTGGAAACTCTTTTTTTTTTTTTTTTTTTTTTTAATTCCCTAACAAGTTTGAATTGAATCTGTTAAGTACAATTACAATAACATCAATTACACTTCTTTACACTATGGATCTGCTTAAGTGAAGGAGTTAGGAGGTCATAGAGTATGGGTTATTTTTGTGAATGGAATACTTTATTCAGGCTCTTAATTGACCATGTGCATGAAGTCTACTTGTGAGGAAAAGTTACACGTGAGGGTGAATCTGCAAAAACACTAAAGGAAAGCAGTTACAGACAGCAATTGCAAAACTAACTTTTCCCTTCCCAAAACTAAATACTACTCAATAACATCCAGAAGTAAGTTACTGAACCATAAAGTGCCACCTTGCCTACCAGGCATAACTTACTGTTTTGCAAATAGTAGGAGCAATTAATAAATAGATCATTTCTTCTACATGAAAAAAAAATCAGTAGATAGAAGACGAGGAAAACTATTTGTGTTCAGTGACTCAGTTTGTAAAATACATATCATATTATCAGGAAATGCTTAACTACATTAATCCTTGCATGTTGTTGGGAAAAAAATAATTTAATTTACAAGATAGGCAGATGTGTCTTATTACAGATGAAGGGGTTTTTTTCCCCATCAAATAAATTGACCTCAATAAAGCACTATTATTTCCCTCTTTCTAGAATTGGGTGAGCATATACAAATACCTGACTATTTACTTAAAATCAGACCCCTGAATGTACACGTGGAAATAAGTTAAAATTTTCTAAGGTGGTGATAAATGCCTATGTTTACTTCAAAATCAGGTCTATACAGTGAATTAGGTGCCTGTCTTTTGGTTGCATACATGTTGTAAATATCATATCAGGCTACTGGTTGCCCTTACATCACTTCTCAGGTTCCTGTGTCTCTGAAATTTACCAGTGGTAGCTACAAAGCAGCAAAGATACATCATTTTATTTTTGATTGCTTTTGGATCAAGAAACTACCAGTGACATTGTATCTGGAGCCATCTACCAAGTTTAAGGACTTTGGCTTACTATGGGTTACATTATTTTGGGCTATTGAGAGAATTAACCATTGGAGCACAGAAATGCATAAATAACATTGTCATAAAGCTAGCTAAGGTAGAAAAAATTGAGGCAGTTGCCTCCATTCTGGTTTTTGGCTAAACAATACCACCGGTGGTTTCTATGTCTTGCTTTACTTAAGTCGTTAGTTTGCCCAGATATATACATTGATTTTAAAAGCTGTGATTTTAACAGTCCTTGACTGCTTATAGACCACATTAAAGACTAACACAGGCATAACAGAGCAAAAATGTTGAAGAAGTGGCATGTTCTCTGCTGCTCCACTGACTGAGCTTTCCCAAAGCTCACAGAAACAAAAATCCATTACAAACTTCTTTTTTTTCATACTGGAGCTTTTGGAATATATGTTGAAAACATATTATGTAGGAATTTTCTAAATGGACTTGACACAAAAGACTGATTTTTTTTCTCTAACATCTATTATTATGAAGGCACTGATCATGACTGGATAATGAAATTATAAGCTAGACTTTTTATTTAAATGTAACAGACTACCCATAAGTGCTCTAGCATTACTGATTATCATCACACATCCCAGAAGCTGCCAAAGACAGAAATAAAATACAGAAGATATGCTACATGAGTTTATGCAATGTGTGTGATAATAATTGTTTGATCCTTTGAACTTGTAGGAGTTTTAAGTATCCTGAGTGGTCTGAGTCTGACTCTTGCTGAGTCTGTCTTCTTCTGCTACAATAACCTTTCTTTATACTGTGAATGGGAATGGATAATGATACGCATATGGATATGAACATGGATACCTCAAATAACTGCACAACACATAGCTCACACAGTAATTAGCTCACTTGACATCATCTCTCATCTTGGCGTGGTTGAAAGATAGAAGATAGTCCCATGGATTCCACTGGGACATCTAGAATTTTATTTTCCAGTAATATAAATCTCTGGGAGACAAACTAGTACTCTCTTCAGAGAATATAGCTCAGCAGAGGACTTTGCCAAAGATTTTTTTTCTCTCTGTTCACACAATGTGAGAACAGCAGAGTTAGGGGAGACTAAACAGTGGCTGTTCTCCAACTCAATGAGCACAGCACTGGTACTCAAACACAAAGTTTGAGTTAGAAGGAATGCTGCTACAGTAAGTCCATTTCTTTCAAAAGTATAAAGATGACCTGAACTTTCACAGAAAATATCATAGGAGGCAGAGAGATGCCAAAAATACATGGTAAATACAACACTTCAATGTACTACATTATTACCATTACAGACGTGGACCTTACTCTTCTACCAGCATATAAACTCATGGAATCTGTTTCTAATAGCATTGACCATTCATAGCAATATTTCTGATTTACAAAATACTCATTCTAGAAGCTGCTGAAGGTCTAAAACTATAGGTTTTTTCACTGAAAATTTCTAGATTTGTTCTATTAATTTTGTGGGCTAGTTGTTCATCTTCTATCAGAAAGATTCATTAAAATAGATATTAGACAATAAGAAGAAAGAAAGGTTACTGAAGAAGTTTAACTTCTTAATACAAAATATGATGTAACTAATCTTATGCTCAAGAGCAAATTTCATCTTACAGTAATTCCTTCTAAATGTATATGCAGTACAAACAGACCCCTTTTAGCTCAGAATTGCAGCCCAAAATCCCTTCAGACAAGACACCTTAATTAAGTTCAAGGAGTTCTGAAACACATTGTAACTGCAGGGTCAGTCCTAACCAAGATGCCAGGATTGCATCAGTAATTTTAACCTATTATTTCTGATAATAAAAAACTTCTATTTATTCCACAACCTCCCCCCCCAAAAAAAAATAAGCACACCATACACTATATACACTATTTACATTATTAAAGCATAAAACCTGTGGAAAATATTTGCCTTTATTATAAGAACAGGAACAAGCTCTGTGAAAGAACCCATATCCTTATTTTCTGAGGTTGTTCAGTTTTATGGGCCAAGAGAACAGTGCTTGTCCTCAGACTGCCATTCCAAAACCCAAGAAACTGCATGCAATTTAGAGAAGGGAGAATAGATGATTAGGGAGGAATAAGAGGGAGAGAACACACACAGAAGAGGAAAGTTTTAGATCAAGTAGGAGGAAGTTATATACTCTAAACTAATTATCCAAGCTTTTTTTTTTTTTTTTTTGGTCAAACATTTAGAGAATTATACTGGAAGACCCATTCAGGGTACAAATTTCCAGTGCTGCTCTAGTGAAATACACAATGAAGCTTATTAATTTTTCCAAAACACACTGTTCCTAATACATTCTAGCTGTCAGAACTTCCCATGCTTTCTCTGCAAGTGTTTTAATTTCATATTCACAAAACTTCTCCTACTTTAGCAAGTGAAGCAAAAAAAATTCAATCCACTTAAAACTCAATGCAGGAATCTGGAAGGCCCAAGAGAAAGAATTTTGCATCTCTTTTTTCTGAGCACAAAACCTCTAAAATGTGTAAATAAAGCACCAATTAGGTTTACCATTCTAGAGGATAATGAGAAGTGCCCATCAAATATGCTACATTCTTAAGATGTTTTGATTTAGCAGGCTAAATTCAAAACACCGTAGTAGCTTCCAGAGTAAAACCTGATTGCACTTACATGTCACATTCATAAAAAAAAAAAAAAAAAGAAAATTAGAAAAAAAAAGGAAAGACACCAAGACACCACCCCACCCCCAACACACACATAAACCATAAAGCTCTAATTGGAAAGCTTCCATCATTTGAGTACTTGCTTCCTGGCATACATGAAATGATCAGTAGGGAAAGCAGGGTCAACCGAGACAGACTGAGACTGAAATTAAAATAATAAAATGTCTAAACATTTAACTCCAAATAGGAAATCTTTATACCCACCCACACCCTATTCTGTAGCGTAAAACTAAGGCAACAATTGTTCATATACCTCCAAGTAATTTGCAGGCTCCATACAAAAATCTCATTTAAAATAAGAAATTGCTATTTCTGCACATTTATTCTAAAAAAAAAAAAAAAAAAAAAAAAAAAAAAAAAAAAAAAAGGAATGAAGAGAACATTTTCTGGTTTTGTTCCTCTGCGAGGCTCTATTCAGCAAATCCTGAATGCACAGCGTTTCACTGCTACATTTATTATGCTGAGAGGTCAAGTATTACACAGCATCTTGTATTACGCTTTGCATGCTAAGTATTTCACTTCACAAATTGACCCTTCGGTGTACTTACTACATAATGCTCTAAAAACCCAGCTAAAACGCAGGACAATTAGCAATACTTTGGCTCCCGCTTAACAATGGGGACACCAATGTAGGTGATTGCATTTACAGTGTTGCTTTCTTCACAAAACATTTTTGACACATTAAAGGTACTTTGGAATTGTGCAGTACCAGTCGTCTCTCTCCTGAATGGCTTTTCCAGCATGCACCGAGAGAAACAGTTACTGTAGTTTAGGGCTTAATTGAAAAGAATTCAGGCACGGCCCTATGAAGCACCAATTAGAGGGATATTATATCATAAAAAGCTGTAATATCCATTTTCAGGCTTGTTCACCAGCCAATACAAAGTAGGGCACGGCTTAAAAAGGAACGGAGCTCCAACTCCGGAGTGCGGGATGTTTGGGAAGGAGGAGGAGGCCGGCGGCAGCCGCCCCCCGCGGGAGCAGCGCCAGGTGCGGCCGCTGCAGGGGCGCGGAGNAAATAAGTTTTAAATTCACTGGCCACACTCACCGATTTTAAAACTTATTTATTTTTTAAACTAGGAGGAAACGCAGGACATACGAGAGTGCGGGAAGCCCCGGAGCCCTATGCGGTGCTCTGGCTGACCCGCCGGTCGCCGCACGCCTCCCGTGCTGCCCCAGGGCGCGATTGTCCGGGAGCGGCGCGTTACCGCCTCTGGCACGGCTGGACGCGTCCCGAAAGGCGCCATTCTGCTGGCCTGGGGCAGGGCAGCGCTCCATAGTCACCATTTAGTGCCCCGCAAGGAACCTCCCTGGTTCCTCAGGGAGACCAAGAGCCTCCCGGGTGCTATTGCCCCGCTCCGGGCAGGGCAGCAGCTGACAGCGGCCATTCTACTGTCTCAGGCAAGGGCAGTTGTGTCTGGGTCGCCACTGCCCAGCCGTGGGCAGGTCTGCAGCTCACAGCAGTCATTTTAGTACCTCAAGCAAGGCGAGTGATTCCCAGGTGCTATTGCCCAGCCTCAGAGTGGGCAGCACCTGACAGCAGCCATTTTACTGCCTCGGGAAAGGGCAACGACCTTTGGGGCACCATTCCTCAGCCTTGGGCAGGATGAGGGGTGTGTGTAGGGATGACCACCAGAGGGTACATCTTTGAGCTAATGAGGCAACAGGACTCCAATCTTTCTGTGTCCTGCCCAGGACACAAGCCCTCTCCCAACATTTCTGTATGACCTATCTGACGGGGATTCTTTTTGCGGTCAGGGTGAGCCCTTTGTGAGGCCTTGTATCTGTGCAGGGGTGTAAGACAGTGCTGGAGGAGACTAAAGGCAGTTTTAGGTAACTCTCCAGGACAGACTCGCTTTTCATCTGAGCTGCTGGAACATCTGGGCTGTCATGTGAGCTTCTCTCTGCTTAGCCCTGTCCCAGTCCTCATCCTCAAGATCAGCCAGTGGCCTGCTTTTGGCCTGTGAGAAGGGCACCTTACGGTGCCTACATGATTTCCAAACCAGACCATTTCTACCAGGCTGTTTCTAATGTGCAAGTGACTCGATACTTGATGAGATTTAACAGTAGGGGATAGAAAAAACTCTGATGTTACAGGATTAAATTCTCCTTTCTTTAAGAAACAGTAAGCATGGTTTTGACTGGGACATGCAGTACTTGCTCTTCAGCCCATAGTCAGAGTAACCTATTCCTGCCTGGCTTCTTCACAGCCAGTGTTGAAAAGGTGAAGTCCAATGTAAACACCACTGGTGGAGAGAAGATTTTCACTGTTGCTTCCTGGAAATATGGTGAATTAGGCTGTGTCCCTGTTAAAATACATGCCCTCAAGAGAAACAACAAAGGCTGTATTAAAAGAGGGACAGCACAGAGTTACTCCACATCTGATGCCTCTTCTGTCAGCTTTTCACAATCCACATATTCTCTTCTTTTCTCTTCTTCCTCAAAGGGCTGGCACTGGGTATTTAGCACTATCCTGGCAACACAAGTGGTGCTAGGATCATGTTATGAGGGAGGAGGATGAGTAACAGCAGGAAACTAAAGCTAAATGATGTGGAGGGAGGGAACTGCAGGGGGCAGGGAGCTGTTGGATGAGTGTACAGCCTTGGGGAGCACTATTCCCCTGTGAGCTCAGCTCCTTTTCCATGTGCTTCATGTGCTTAAGAAACGTCCTGTAAATGATAAAGCAGATTTTTTTCCTCTGATAAAATACTACATTTCAATGGAATATAGTTCTATCGGAGTTTCTCTGGCTTGCTCTTGAGACAGTCTTCATGCATAAAGCACTGTTGTTTGTGAAGAGGAAGAGCTCTGAGGGCTGACAACAGCTGTAAACTGTAGAGTGGCCCTGCTTTAGCAAGTGCAAAGTCACATGTTTTCCTCTGCTTAAGGCTTTTCGGAACTGCACATAGCAGTGAGTCATGCTTTTCTGCTATACTTAAATTTGTGACAGCTCACTTCAGCTCAGGCAACGTAATACTTTCACGTGAATGGCTGCTGGTTCAACTTCAGCAGTGTCAGTGGTGTCTGACAGCAAACCTG
This sequence comes from Florisuga fusca, assembly GCA_038090715.1. NCBI lineage: Eukaryota > Metazoa > Chordata > Aves > Apodiformes > Trochilidae > Florisuga > Florisuga fusca. Next base: position 15,003,296 of record JAAWXA010000009.1, read on the forward strand.
TGCATATCTCTGACCTGTCTTCACCTTAAATTGAAAAGTTATAAAAAAAGCGAGGAGCAATTTTTTTGCTCAACAAAACCTGGATGGATGTCCTTTCTCTGTGGGAAATGGTATTAAGGGATGATGCCACGGAGCAGCGTGTGATGATGGCTGATGTACTCTGCTTAATTAGAAATAAATTAGGAATTAGGGATATTCATCATGGCCAGACTGCAGCTCATTCTTCTCAGGGCAGTGTTAGTCTTTTTCAAGTGTACAGCACCTACGCATTTCAGCAGGCAAAACGTGGAAATCTTTGCTGTGCACCAATCTGGGATTTAAGTTTGGGGTTATCATTTATGGTACAAAATATGTACTTGTAGGGACCTGGTGCAAGACCCTTGTTGTCTCTGTGACATTCAGTGTCTGCAAGATGTGATGCCACTGGCATTAACCAAAACATATTTTTCCATATGCCTTCCACAGGAAAACATCTTTCTACAGAACAGTTAATTCGATTGTATTGCTGATGAGATGTGACTGGTCTTGATGGAAAGAAAAGTATTTGATCCTACATCAGTATACCTATATCGGTCTGGTGCTGCGGAGCTCCTTGCACCTTGTCTGTGCATTTGGATCCTTGGTTTAAAAGCAACAGTTGACATTTTTTTCCTGAGAAAGGAAAGAATTACATAAATGTTGATAAAGGATGGTTTACAACATGACAAGCTAGCTACATCAGTTGGCAAGAGCTGCAACACTGTGTTGAATGGATAAGTCCTTAGTAACACAACACTTGACATACACATGCTGGTGAGTGTTGAAAATTACAGGCTAGTTGTACCATAGTGGTTGAGGAAACTGTGATGGAATATTTTATAGGCACTATTTTTATACTTGCCATGTTAGAATTAAGTTTTAATTGGCATGCAAGATAGATGCATGCTGAACATTGTCTTCCGTCAGCCATTATGTTAATCCCAAAGCAAACAAACTAAAGACACAGATAGAGAACAGAAATATCCAGTAAGGAAATCCTGAGGAGAAACAAGCTTGCAACAATCAGCAAAAATGAAGAAAGTAACTGAGAGTCAAGTAACATCGTACAATCAATCAAACTTCTATATGATGTCTATATTGCTGGTTGCTAAGTTTGCAATTTTTATTTATAAAGTATTTCAATTACTCATAAAGACTTAGACAGCTAATCAGTTAGAGCTGACATACATTTTGGCTAAATACCTATAATTACAGTTGTTCATACCTGAGCCCCTGTTACTTATGTTGTGTAACAAGCAGTCCTGATTGCTGACACCAGCCCACTTAATGTGCCTGCATTTATGTGATAATTAGATAAAATCAAATAAAGACTTTCTAGTAACTTCATAAATACAGTAAATGTATTTACTGAGATTAGTGTAAATCTAAAATATTATTTGTGGTTTAATTTTTTTCTGACAGTAAAAGAGAGCATGAAAATACTTAAACATTTTAGCTAGGAAATGTTACGTTCCCTATGTGACAGTATACAGGTCTGTGACAGCTGAAGTAAGTTTTGTAGAGATAGTATCTTTGTTTAGACCCGCTATTTAGAAAACAAAAACACAGACAATTCAAAGCTTTGTACTTGGAAGCTTTCTGCTTTTTTTCTCAGCTTCACCAGGTCTCACTTAACACCCTTACACCTCCACTTGTACAACATGAACATTGCATGTTTGTGTTGACCTAGAGTATACAGAGAACCAAACTAAGATGCCCTTGTAAATGAACATGTAGAAATGATGGTCTGTTTAGAAATGAAGTTTCAAAGGTATTTTAAAATATTGTTGACTCCAAGGTGAAATTTGTTGTGGAGTAGAGGGCTCTGCAAAGGCAGCTTTTTTCTCCATTAACCTGACAGTCTGAATGTACAAGGAGTGTGAGCAAAGCAGCCACCCTGCAGCAGTCTCTCCATGCCCAGTGGAAGCCAGGGAGGAGAGTGCTCTCTCCCAGTGCTCTCTCTCCACCTGCACCCAAGGTGACCACTGACTCCAGGAATAGTCAGTAGTGGCTTCCATTTTCCCCTTCGATCTGCAGGCTAGAGGAGATTAGCACTGCAGCCTGTCAGGCTGTGTACAAACAGGCAGTCGAATTCCAGTCCTCAAAGCTTTCTGCTCTCCCCTGTTCAAATCTTTATTTCACAGACTGCCATTCAGTCCTGCTAAAGCTCATCCCCCTAGACACTCCATGATTGGGTCCTAGCCTTTTGGATCAGTTTGCTCTTAAGCTTCCCTTAGTCTGAATAAGCTGTAGCACTGCTTTTTTCCTTGGCATCTCTGACATGTATCCAAGGCATCTGCTTTCCATCTTTAATCCCTTTACAAAAATGGGTTCTTGCTGGCCACCTGCCATAAGACTGCAAGAGCAGCTTTGGCTTACCAGGCTTCTCATTAAAGTGAGTATCCTGAGCTCCAACTTTCCAGGCTCTGGTTTATTGCTTCCCAAGCATTTGTAACAGTTAAAGTTACAACACAGAGTTTGTGAAGATTTCAGAATCTCTATACCTGGACTAACAGAGCTGTAAACAAAAATAACAAACCTTTACAGGTGTTTCTTCACCTCATCAGTCCTGTGTTTCCTCCACATCTAAGAGTACCTCTGCATAAATCTTTGCCTTCCCTGTCCTGCCCCCATAAGATTTTCCCTGAATTGTAGAATTTCTTTCTTTATATCTGTTTCCTTTTTCCTTCAGCTGATCTTGCATTTAAACAGAACCCTTCTGCTTTGGAAGCATGCCCCAGCATCCTTTGTCTGTCTGCAAGTTACCTTTGAGTGACCCTGCAGTCTTTTAAACTGTGTAGTTCAGAAGCAGTCCTGTTAGCTCCTGTTCTCTTGACAAATCTTTCAGTAAGGCTGGAAACAAAATGGTTTCATCCAGGGTATTGCCATTCCACTGTTTCAAAATTACTTCTGATTGTTTCTCATCAGATAGGTACATGGCAGAGCCATAATGAAAAATAGCCAATTTTGCAGGCTTTAAGGTAACGTAATGGCACGGCAGCTTAATAAAATCAGTAAGAATTTATACATTATGAACAGATTCTCAAGACATGCATTTTCTCAAAACTGCATCTTATTTGTGTTGACCCAAAATTTCTGTTTTTTGAAAGCATGTGGCTACCTGAAAATAAGAGCTTTCACTTTTTTATAAAGTTCACATGTGAACATAGCCAGAGAATGGCTGTCTGGGATCACATCTACCTAATCCAGGGTGTAGTATCTGACAGTGTTCAACAGCAAACTTTCACTAACAGGTGAGGAAGTACAGCATGGTAATACTGTGCTGTCACTTCCACACCTAAGCAATCAATGGTTCAATGATTTTCTGAGGAGAAAGCTGCACTGAGGTCATGTTGTGGCTAGTAACCACATGAAGAATTTTCTTCCATATGTTTCTCTAGTGGTTTTTTTAACACCTTTGTGTTCCTGGACCCACAAAATTCTGCATCAGTGAATTCTACAGTAAGATTATGCAGCCTTTCTTCTTGTTACTTTTAAACATGCTACTCCATCCTTTCACTGGGTGTCCTGTAGTTCTTCCTTTTTCACCTTCTCCATGTCATTTTTTACAGCTCTTTGTTTCTAACTTAAAAAAAAAATAAAAATCTGCCATACCCTGTGTAGCTAATGCATGAGCACTGATTTTTTTTTCCAAAGTAATCATGGAGTTATTAACAGCTGTTTGCTCAGAAAAACTAGTGGGGGGAAACCAAACACTCAAATTTAGTAAATGCATAAACAGGATGCTACACATATGTTAAAAATTTGTATTTTAAAGCCTGTTTTGTAACTTTTCAATGATTGGTGTTGGCAATGCAACTAATTGCATGTAATTGGTAGTACTTTTGTACTTATTTCCCTTCCCATTCTGTATGGCTTTTACTATGCAAGGCTACTTGTAGTTAGAGAGGAGGTGCCTCACTGAAAACCCATTTCACTGAAATAAACCCTAAGATTTACTCTGAAATTGAAAGGCATTTCCAAAGTTCCTGGGCTTTGCATTAGTCTTATGCAGAAGGCAGAGTATCAGGCACTGTAAAGCAAAGCTACTTTCCCTATGCAAAGAACTGAATGCTGTGGAACGCTATCATTAATAGGCACTCATAGTATTGGAGATAAATGTAGAGAAGGAAATTGTAAGCATACTTATAAATATAGAAGGCTCAACTGTACCATTAATACACAGTCAGCAAAAAAGGGCTGCATTAAATCAGAGGATGTGGGGAGACTGTTCTTCCAAAAGGAGCAGGCCATATAGGTGGTAAGCACACAAGGACTTGGGTTTTCCAGCTAGAGGTCCATATCCTGCTCAAAGTTTCACACATATAGTGTTTAAGGCCAAGTGAGATTGTCAGAAATACCAGGAAAACACAAGGACTGAAATGGTCTCAGTTACTCACACCCAGTCACCGATGGGAGCAGTCTGTGTGCCATGGCCCCCATTAGCCACTGAGTCCTGGCTGTGGAGGTACTGATTCTGACATTGTTTTAGTAAGTGAAGGTGCAGAAATGTTGTAAGGGCTGTAGCATTTATCTTTTAGAGGAAACCCTGAAATTTGGGATGTAGAGCTTACGGGTGTGCTTTCTTAGTGTTTGTTCCTTCTCTGCTATTGCTTTTGTATCACAATTGGAAAAAAAATATCAATATCTATACTTCACTGCAGCTTCCTGCTTTGATAGAGAAATGTACTTGACTCCCTACAATTATTGCAATTGTAGGGGGATCTGATTAGGATGCTTTTCCTAATTAAGTGATATCACCTAAAGTGAGTTTCCCTACCATTGTCTCACTGCAGCATAAAAATAACAACAGAGGAGAATCATTTGGTTATTTTATTTTCCTGATTAAAATGTCTTTATTCATTCATATTTTACAGGGTAAAATTCCATCTTAATGAAAGACTGAGGGTCAGTTTTCTAACACAGCTAATTATGTGTCGTCATATCCCAATCATAGTTAGGGCTCAATTTCGTTGAATTGAGCAGCAGCACATCTCTGTAGATCCATACGTAAGGAGAAGGCCCAAGTTGGATACTCAGCCACCAGAGATCAAACAAAGGGTCCTTTAGAGGGTTTTTTTGTCCACAGTCAAGTCTGGGAGGAAGCTATGTATCATCCTCTCCTCAACCAAGAGCAGCATATAAGTGTGTCTTCACAGTGTGCTTGAGCTTCTTTGACTCCAGCTGATTCCATAAGATCTGTGTATTTCAGATTGAATTCTTATGTTACTGCTTTGGCAATAAACCACTCTCTCCCCAGGGGAAATGCTCCTCTAGAGTTTTTTCCCCTTCTGTGCTTTTTTTAAAGGTCCAGCTGAGGCCATATTGATAAAAATTCTGCTCCTTTAGCAGATGCAGGTAGTTCCATTGAACAAGTTGGCCAAATAAAGCAGGGCTGAAGCATATTTCCATATATTTCTTGTTAATAAATACAAAAAAGACAGATGAGCTCTGTATTTCATCAGCACTCTCTCTTTGGTTCCCTGTCTTATTTAGACATCTGTTTGTTAAATTGTAGAAAAAAATCTTTTTAAGGCCTTAAAAATCTGAAAACAGATGTTTCTTCCAGAAAAATAAATAGTTTGTTATGGCTAAAGAGCTGGGTTTTTGGGCTTTGCTTTTAGGTATTTTTTTAAGGAAGTGTTGAAACCATAAATATATTAATTTCTTTTTAATTAAAAAGTTGCAGACACAGTTGTTGGACCCAAGTTCTGCAGTTTTTAAAACCAAAGATCATATTTATGGAAATCTTGCCTAAACCAGACTTCATGATCGGGCCTGGTCAGATAGATTTTTATAAGTTGATTACTATGGAATGTTCATTCATTAATTAATTGTTTGTTAACTTGTATCTAAAATTTATGTTGTTTCCATTTCTTCTGATAATTGTATGCAGAACAATTGAACAAGCAGTTCCGTTTTACTATTATAAAAGCTGAAGCAGGATTTTATATGCCTCATTCATTTCATTCTGACTAATAGTGCTTCAGATAGAATATTTCATCCCTGCGCTGCTGTCTTCTGTGCCTTTGTGCCTGCATACTTAGCCATTAGTGGAAAAAATAGACTTTCCTGCAGTTCTGAGTTTTCTTTCTTCTATTTTCTTTCCCAGTTCTGTTGTTTTTATTGATTCTATTACAATAAGCAACACACAAAAGAGAAGATTAGAAAGATTTCCCCAGTCCATCAGTAAATTTCCTAGGCTTCATTGTCTGTAATTTCTCAAAAAGACTTGGAGTTACATTTACATTATGTAAATAAAATGTATAATCCAAAGGATCAGCTCTTTCACATTCAATAATATGTACCAAAAATAACTCAGCTGAACCCAGGGACTTAAAATTTGTACGAGAGAGCAGAAAACCAGGCGTATGTACAAAGTGGTAAATTCTTGTCACTTCTGCTTAGGCAAAAATCTAGAGAAAGACAGCTGTGAGAGTTTTGTCCAAATAAGAATTTTGATCCTCAGCCAAGGAGCATGAAGAAGACCAGAATTAAGTAGCAGTATTTTCTAGATAGAAGTGTTTGACAGACTGCTCTGTGCTTGTGATTTTTTTTCTTAGAATGTTTTTCTTTTCATTTGTACGCACTGCACCAGATTCTCTCCTCATTAGCAGAAGACAGTTTTGCTTGTTGGAAATTATTACAAATTATGTGCATGAAGCTTCTTTTTAAAAAGAATTGCTTATATAGTTTAACTCCTTGAACAAAAAATCTAATTGCCACTTTCCAGAACTCTATATAATTCCTTTTACAATTTGACTTTCCAAAGGATTAAAATCTTTTTGCCTAAACCACCTGACCTTTTGCTGAGATATATTTCCTGTAAGAAACTATGAGTTCAGAGACAATTCTGTGACAACTTTAATACTCCAAATTGGCATTATAACACTGACGTTGTATTTACTAAAAAATGGTGTCAGCAATGTAATTTTTCATTAACCACTTCTCATGAAATTGCTTTCAGTGTTAAGAACATTGGGGTCTTTACGAGCAAGTAGTGTCACATTCACAAATGTTTAATTGAAATATGAATGAATGGCACAATTGTCCTGGTCAGTTTTGAATATCTCCTATAATAGGAGCATTAAATAATTTGAAGGCATATGCTCTATTTTAGTAGTAGTTTATTAAATACAGATGAAACTTGAGAGAGGCTGAAGAGTAGTCTTTGAAAAATGCATTTATTTCTGCTTTCAATTTTTGTTGCAAGGGCTCTGGGGTTGATTTATTTTTTGTTTTTTCTTCTTTTTTTTTTCCAAAAACGAGCAAAATAATGATACAAGGTAGTTGCCTCTTAAAGTAGGAGTCCTTGCATTCCCTCCTCCTAATTAATCCCATCCCCAAGCCCTATTCACTTTGCAATAGAAGTGGCCCCTGTTCAGTTGGGCCGGGTACATTTACAGCTGAGGGGCAGAAAATGTCTTAGTACTACTTATTTGCTGTTGCAACATAAAGAGCAACAAACAGTGAACAAATAATAAATAATGTCTGAGGAGAATATTTGTCAGGGTTCAAAAAGTTCACAAGAAAGCTCTTCAGCTCTGCGTGGCTTTTTTGACAAAAGATTTTTTTGTCTTCCACGTTCACTGGTATTTATATATATATATCCTGGTTTAAAACAAGCATATGAGCTTGGAATCACTGCCTCTGAACTAAAAAATAACATGTATTTATAAATATGTGCACAGTGAATAATTAATCCCACACTTTAAAATGATACATTTTAAAGCAAATATTCTATTGATGTATTTACTAATAGTGATCCATGGACAAGCTTTAGTGTTCTTCACAAAAAAGTTTCAGTCACTTTTTTGGAAAGAAAGCATTTTAGGCAGTTCACCTCAGCTGTAAAGTAAAATGGGAAGTTGTTTAGTGCCTTGCTAAGACTGTAAAAATAGTAAATTTTACATGCCTGCTTGAAATGCATGATGCAAATAGTCTTAAACTTTTAAATGCATACATTGTGCTATCAAAATTGTATGAAAGAAATCAAACGCCTTAAATAGGGTGCTTCTCCCTGACAAGTCATTGGCCTTATACAAGTAAACTGGAGCCTCCTCTAGGCCAGAACATTACTTGAATAGTTGCAATAAGAGGAGAGAATCAGATGCTATTTAAGGGCATTAAACAAAGTGTAGATGTTTAATACAAGTAACTCAGCTGTGCATCCAGTTAATATGGAAATGGCTATTATAATGTAGCACTTCATTAATTATAATGCATTAAATGGAGATTTTTATATGATGCATTTACAGAGCAGTTTTCTTGCATAACAGATAAGTAAAGTACACAAAAATTACAATAAATACAGGAAGGTTAAAAGATCTTTTTTAAAGCAATATGTGTAATATGATTAAGAATAGATATTAACCCTCCCCAAAATGCTAAACAAATAGGATTACAAACCAATGTTCAGTGGCTTAATCTCTGGTTTTATAGAAATTATTTAAACTCTCCTCTCTGCTGTGGTAAAGACTATCTGAAATACTTCCATATTTTGATCAAAGAAGCTATATATTTTCTAGTTATTTTCCTCATGCCAAGTGTGGGAAATGTTTATTCTGAAGCCCAGATGAAGCCTTAATGTGAGAAACATTGTAAAGCATCTCGTGTTGACTGGAGTTAATTAACTGCCATGCTCCACTGTTGTTCTCAGTTTTAAGCAGGAACACACAGCACAATACCTTTTATTTTGCTGTTCAATAGATTTTTGCTTAAAAACAGATGAATTCAATATCCTTAAAATTTTAACCCTTTTTTCCTTAAAATGTTCTCAATAGATACACTAGATTTTTTTTCAGTTACATGTCGCTTTTTATGTTTTAAAATACAATACAATTTGAATTTATAAAATTTCTCTACTGTTGTACCCTTCTATATGTATAGTATACATGTGAAACATACTACTTTTTGATTGCATTTCTAAATCATAGCTACATTTTTTAAGATTTGTATCCAAAAGAAAAGCCTAAACATAAATCAAAATTAAAATAAAAAATCAAGAAACTCAGGGATTTATTTCCCCTTCTTCTCTCATTTACAAGCTAGCCTTGAATCAGAAGTAAATGCTGTTATCCTGTACATCCTACATTTACCTCTGTATATCTATGGAGATACATACAGTCAGCATGTTAGAAGCTGGAATACTAAAAAGCCATTTCAGTACTGTAGAAGATAGCATTTTTTGATTGTGCAAATCAGATTGTTGTAATATTGAAGATGTGTGAAATACCTAATTTGGTTTTAGTTGGTGCCACTGAAATGTTAATATCTAGAGAAAGCTCAGCGCAGTTAATTTTATTTAATATTAAAACAAATCAACACTTGTAAATAATTTTATTAAAAACATCTGTTATTTCCTATTTGCTAAAAACACACAAAAATCTCTGTAGTTTTTATCTGACTAGCTGTGAATTTAGCCATCACTTTATCATCCAAATTTCCAAATTCTTTATTCTTGTTTCAAAAGTGCTGCCTTATTTTTACCACAAAGTTTCTTCACTCCTCCCCAAAAATGACTTGGTGTAGTCAGAACCAGACATGCATCTAAAACCAGAGGGTCTAAAACAACCCATCTGAAGATTTTAAACTGTAGAACAGATCAGTTCTGCATCATATAGGAGCCTGTCCCCTGTCTGCAGTGGAAGCTCTATCCCACTCAGAATCCACATCTTTTGGGGCCATATCTTATGATCAGTCTGTGCTTGCTGCTCTCACTGACCCTCTTGGGCATCAGATTCTCCTGGTGCTTAGGAGGACTGCAGGCACAGGAGGGACAAACAGGTAGCTAAAACACACAAAAACAAATTCCAGAGTGAAAGCACTGGAGTGGAGGCTGTCAGCTGTTGAACTGTGGAAGAGATCAGTCCCAGCTGAAATACTGTGTATATTTCATGCTAACTGTGGGTGGGACCTAGCTGCTCCCTCATCCTCTCTCTCCATCCCCTGTTATGCCCCTCAGGCAACCATGACATATTCTCAGACCCCTATGAAATCACACTTCTATAAAGTGGAATTGGAGCTGAGAGGCCTCTTCAGGCTGGGGGTCACTGAGAGCACACTGCATCTTTTGTTTCTGTTACACTGCTCCTGCTGCTCCTAGGGATTTGAGAGCAAAGAGAGGAAGGAGAGACTTGTGACTGAGATGTTAGCTGAACAGTTTGGCAGGCTGCTTTCTCATTCTCATGGTATTACAGATTTCTAGAAGAGCCTTGAGTCTGTTTCTTCAACTCTCACTAACTCACTTTTCTCATTAGGGTAAAACTCTTTTTCTCTGGTTGAAGCTGGGGCTGGTTCTGGGGTTTAGGCACTGCAATCACTGCAGATGATTATATGAGCACATCATGGTCATCATCTGAGCACCAGAAGGTAAGAAAAACCACAGGCCCTGTGTGTGACACTGGTTATCCACCACAGTGGAGAAAGCAGAAACCCATGGTAGTTCTGATCACAGACAGTTTGTCTTCTTTTTCAGAATACACAGCAAAATTTCACCTTGTGGAGGGTTTCCATGGGGTTTAAGAAGATGATACTGTTTGTAACAAAGAAGTATTCAATCATCCATTTATATTAAGACCCTTCCTATGATGTTAAATATTCAGAAAGAAGAATCCTCCCCTGCAGGAAAACCACTGTATTCCAGTCCTTCCACATCCTCCTGCCTTCTCTCTATTTTCTCTGGTTTTATGCTTCCTTGTCTTTACAACTTTGACTTTCTCTGCAGCCATTTGATTTCCTGTTACTACCATCTGCATTTTTTTTCATCCTGTCTCCATTGTGTCATGGTCTACTAAGGTTTTGACAACAAATTAGCTAAAATTTAAATGATCTCTGCAATGGAAAGTGTGCTCAGTTTCATTTGAAAAATGTAACTGCAACTCCTGTACAGTCTGAATATATTTTCTGGGTCATTAAGTCGTGTTTTATAGGCCATAACTCTAACATATCAATTCTCCAAACCATGGGGGTTTTCTAATTAACGTGGATCTAGTAATGCTATCTTGAAGTCAGGTCATGCCTTTTCCATTAGCAAGGGCCATGCATCTCTTTTCTAGAAGTCACCTTATTGGAAGTATTGTTTTGTAGCAAAGAGATACCAAAGCAGCTAGAATTGAATGAGAAAAGTTAGTTTGATTCTTGGTATAAAAAGCTAAAGTGAAAGCCACGTTTAAGATTAATTGGGATTCTTCCTTACCCAAACTGCACTGCATCTGAAGAACTCTTTTTACTGTTGTTGTTAAAAGCTCTGTCCTCGTCTGAGCCAGGATAAAACAGATTGTCTTTTTAGTAGTTTTACATCTCAGTTAAGTCTCATCTAAGTAACTGCACTTGCTGAAATTAACAGTATGTCTTCCAGTCTGTGTCTGCTTCTAGGACTGATAACTCCTGATGTTTATAGTTACTGCAGGAGAATGGTGTGCAGAACCAAGGCCACTGCTTGATTCTGCTAAATTTCTTGAGCTCCAGAAACAAAAAGGAGTAAAGAGGCTACCCCTGCCACCCTCCTGTGGTGAGGAGCAGATCAGACAGGTGACCAAAACTGATCAAATGAAGTATTCCATCCCATACGTGTCATTCTCAGTGTAAATCTGAGGGGTCACAAGGGTGAAGTGCTCCCATGGTGGGCATGGTGGGAGTACTCCATCCATTTGTCTGTCTTTGCTCCTGATTTTTGTGTTCCTGCATCCAGCTCCCATTCGCTGCTGACTCCAGGAGTCTAGTCCCAGACTTTCCCAGGGTCTGCCCTGCAGTCTTGGTGGTGGCAGTGAGAGTTATTGGAGAGGAGTGCAACAGTGGTTTTGTATATATTTGTATATATTTCATTTTTTATTTTTCATCATTACTGTTTCACTAAATCTGCGTAGTCTAGTTTCCAAGCTGTACATCTGTCTCTTCCTTATTCTCTTTCCTTTTTCTGGGAAGGGAGAGGGGTTAATAGAGAGCATCTGTCATTCATTTAATTGCTGGCCCAGTGTTAAACCTTGACAGGCTCATTGCAGCAGCCTGTTAAAGTAGATTTTTCAGCCACAGTTGGCTCCTGGTAGACTACCAGGCACTGCCAGCAGAGCTGACTCCTGTGCTCTCTCCCTCCCTCCTTCCATGCACACACACCTAGATTGGAAACCAATAAGATACATAAGAAGCAGAACAGTGGGACAGCTAAGGCAGTGAGCAAGAGAAGTATTAATTCTATCAATAAGACAAGTGGTGAAAGCTCTCTGGAGGCCTCTCCTCCTTGGGTCACATACTGAAAAAGCCCAGACTGAGTATCTTGCATAGAGCCTGTGAAAGATGAGTTGCCTTCTGTTTCCATCATGTGTCTGCTTTCTCTAGGTAGACCAAGACCATGAGGGAACTTGTCTGCAGGCTGAGTACTGGAGCCCTGTAACAGCTGATTGTAGCAGGCACTATGGATTTATGGGGTTTTTTATTATGGACCTTTCAGTTGCAATTAGGGTTTCAGTGTCTTCATGTGCCTGTGTGATGGCAGATTTGGGCTGTTTTGTTCCTGTGACTGGAAAAGCCTCAGGATTTCATACGCTGTGAAATGCAGGTAATGATGAGCTTGTCGATAGAACACGCTGAGGTGAGAAAGTAATGCCTCTCCCTGGGGAGGGAGGTGGCTGGGAATTGATTCCCTGGCTTGTTGACCCTGTGCATGTGATGGGCAGCACAATAAGTAAAGAGAAGCTGTGTCCTCATGTATATTGAGCATTAACATAGGGACAGAAGTATTTGTTCCTATTCACTGTTTCAGAGTTTTCTGAGGGTAAAAGCTTTTCTGATTTCTCTGTATGTGGAATTCAAGTTGGGTATAACATAAATGCAGATCTCAGGTTACCAGCATTAACTTTGTAATTCAGAGGTCAATATTCTTGATCTCCAAGACCAAGGTAATACCTTTTCTGAACAGGAGACTATTGGGTTCCTGCAAGGACAAAGCTTCGGTCTAGAATTCTCAAGAGTCACAGAAATTAGAGATGAGAAGGGGCCAGTGTGTATCTCATGTCTTACTGCCTGCACACAGCAGGCCACCATACATCACCCAAAAATTTCTGTATCAGGGTTCTGTCAGTGCTCCTGAAAGACATATACCTTTGGGTTAAAGTGACAGAGGATCTTTCATACCACTCTTAACACCTTCACTATTGAAAGTGTGCACTTTATTTCAGCTGGGCGTTACCTAGCCTCATCTTTCATCTGTAAGGTGCCAGTATACTTTTTATTTTTCCCTACTAAATTAAAAAAGACATCTAGTATAGAAAATCTTTCCTTAGTTACATGTAGACTGTGACTGTATCATCCCAACCTCTTTGCTACTGTCTTGGAATAACACACTTCATTGATTTCATATGCTGGAAAATCCTGTCATAGTCCTTAAGTAAATATACCTAAAATGTCACTTTTGGATTGGGATAGAAATAGAGTGCAGAAGAGAGAACAAAATGGAAGGTACTGGTTGTATTTGCAATAAATTAAAAACTGTGACATTCCTAAGAACATTATGTAAGGAGAGAAAAGAGTTTGGATTGTGACACAGGTTTTTGTTTCCAGTTTTAATGTGAATTAAACAAGCAGATGTTGATTCTTAACACCACCAAAAAATTAATTAAAAATTGTGCTTCTTTTTCTTCAGGGGACATATTAACTATTTAGGATAACATTTGTACTGGTCAAAATAGTGATGTGTAGTTCATGCCCTAAACTGAGATAATAGCAGCAATGAGGATATTAGAAATAAGAGCAGATCACTGTGTCTTGCAGCGTTGCTTACTGAATCAACAGGAAACTTTGCCAAATGACTTTTGCAGGTCCCCCCACTCCTTGCAGCTTCTGGAAAAAAATGTTGCATTAGAAACTGTCGCATTACTGTGAGAAAGGTCAATCCTGACTTTAATGTAACACCACAAAGAAAGTTGCCCTATGGAAACTGCCTGTTTAAGAGCTCAGGAAGGGAGGGACAATTAATACAATGAGTAATGTTTTAGTATCAGTGAACTTCTGAATCGTTTCCATTTCTTTCCTGTACCTGCAGTAGTATCGCGATTTTTGTCTAAGCTGCGATTTCTTCACATGTTCTCATGGGCTTTACCCAACAGAATCTGTTATTTAATACTGCAGCTCATTATTGGAAATGAGTGGCAGAAATTTTCCTCATGTCAGCTTGTGAAGTAGTCTAGGCAGAGAAGTTCCAGAATATGCCATCTTCCTTTCATAATTCCTCTTCTCAATTCAGACTAGTATCTATTACAGTGCAAGTTCTTTTTTTTTTTTTTTTTTTTTTTTTTTTTTTTTTTTTTTTGCCTGGGTGAGACAACACACCCAAAAGGAATTTGACTGCAAAGACACGTTTGAAATTTGTTGTCCTCTTTAGAGGCACCCGCCTTTCATAGTATTTGCAAAATTTCAGGTTGTGACCAAAGCTTTTTTTTTCTGCTAAAAAATGCAGAAACCCAGACTCGGTTCAATGTTTTGGGCACATGAAATTAAAACAATCAACAATAAATGTTGCATATTGGAAAGTCAAGGATTACGAATAATGTGTTTCCATTATTTGTATTGCTAGAGGACATGATTGCTCTGCTGTTTATGTCTTATGAAGCAGCCTTGAGATCCAGGTTTGACTTAATTAAATTGCTAGATAAGAGAAACAGGAAAAAATACTGAAATGCTTTGTCGATGAGTTCTTCCTTTCTACAGACAAATCCCTCACTGATGCATAAGAAATCCCAGTGCACTGAATCTATAAGTTAGAGCTAGACAGACCAGGTTTTACTCTAGATCATCATATCTGTCTAAGTGGCAGGAGCCCTAACAAAAAAAAAGCATCAAAACTCATCATTTGACTTCTTCACTGAAAGATACCTGTAACACAGAGGACTGTAGAGACCTACAAAATAAAAAACAAACAAACAAAACAAAACCCCAACCCTGTGCTGTTTGGTGTGCAGCTTTGTTGCAGGTTTCTGTGACTGGAGCTTCCCTAAATACTAGAGGAGTGGTATAATTCTTTACAAGACAAGAAAGCTTTTCCATTAATTTCATCATAAGACAGACAAGGCCATTTTTGATGTTTTGAAGCCCTATCTCAATTACAGACCTTAATTTGGTAAAGCTGTGTCCATTAATTCTCTAGCTGGAAAAGACCTTCTCTGCAGCCTGGGAAGGCATTTGTTGCAGCTTATATTTCACTTCTCATATCAAAAGAACCTTCTTGTGTCCCTTTTAGCATAATTCAGAGCCTTATCACCCATGACCCCCTTGCTCTCTCCTTGATACCAGCATGTAAGTCTGCATTACTCTGCAGGAAAACCTGTCCTTCCCAAGTGACAGTGGGCTGCCCAAATCTTCCAAATAGACTGTGAACTGAGCTCACTTGCATACAGTCTGATCAACTGCCTTCTGTTTCTAATAAGGACTGGATAAGGAGTCTTTGGATTAATAACAGGATTATTATTCTCATCTTCCACGCTGTTTTTGCAGAGTGTTGCTCTTGTTAGTGTTGCTCTGTCCTTTCTTCATTCTTGCTCTCCATTATTAGGGAAGCTCCTCTCATTATCCTAATCTGGTGTGAGATAATTCTAGAAGGAAATACTTGTTTGTTTGGTTTGTTGTGGGTTTTTTTTTGTTTGTTTGGGTTTTTTTACTTGCCTATAAGCATTTTTCAGTAGATGCATGGATTTACCAGTATGCTGAGAAAAGTATCAGCTCTGCCTTCTAGCTTTAGTCAGTCCTTTAATACTTTGCTGGTCCTTGGTTCTCCCTCAAGCAGGAATAGTAGTGTTTCAGTTTCTTTTGTCAAAGTAGAATCTTGGCTGTATTAACTTTACCTGTAGTTCAGCTGTTTTTTCCTTCAGTTTTCTGTGGCTACCCCACATACACACAATGACAGGTGCTGCAATCAGGGGAAAAAGCAGGAACAGTAGAGATATTGGGTAACTCTTGGACTGGTATCCCCAAAAATACTGTAATTCCATCACTCATTCAGTGCTGTTCAAGCTTGATTTAAAACAGATTAAGTTGTGGAATGAGCTGCTTTCATCTTTAAAAAAGCCTTGTTAGTCATGAAGAATTTCCCATTCTTTCAGAATGCAGGAAGAGATCATGCTTGCCTGCATGACACCATTTTAATAAGAATATTTTTTTTAAACATTAAAATCAGTTGATTTGGTGCATCCTATCTTCTGCAGAGAATACTCTTGAATTTTACTATTTATTTTCTTAGAGCAACGATTATTTGGTGAATATATTTCCACAATGTAGGGAAGGTCTGAAGAGCAACTTATTTTGCAGAAATAGAGACATACCATGGTAAAACTTAATTGTTGTAAGGGCATATTATGCCTGTAATTATGAAGTGAAAGGAAAAGAAATAGTAAATCATGGCAGGACTGAGAAAAATCTAACATTTCAAAACACCCACAAAGCTGTCGTTTCCATAAATCGAAGAAGAAGAAAAAATAAAAATAAAATAAAATAAAATAATAAAAATAATAATAAAATAAAATTTAAAAAAGCGCGCCTCCTATCCCTTTTATAGCCGTTAAAGCAAGTTTTTAAAGGGATAATGTTGGACTACTACCACACTCCCTGTAAAGAAGTTTTCAGGTCAAACAGAGGAAGCCTAGTAGCAAAGCTATGGAGCAGGACACACTCAGGAGCTCTTGATGTTCCAGTCCAGCGCCCAGTTCCACACTGAGCACCAGGACAGAGACTGCTCAGGGAATAACCAACGCACTTCTAAAAACGTGATTTTTTACTTCGGTAGTCACCATCGCGCTGAAACGTTCTGAGCAGTTCCGGCTGATCGGGCTAAAATATGCAGATAGTAGTATTAATATATTTGTTTGGTTTGGTTTTAGTCTTACAACTTACTAGAGTAGATTTCCGAGGAAAATAATGACAAAAGAGCAGTGGGTTATTGGTATCACTGCCCGTGGGTTATTGTGGGTTGAGAGGTGATAAAGAGCTGTTTGCTGTCACCAAGGAAATGCAAGATAACTTCAGGAGGAGTAATATCATTGCACCTGACCGGGTCAAGGTTATAATGGTGGTTGATGGGCATGTGGTGATGCTATTAAACCTCTATTAGCATGGAAGGGCTTGATCCTATTCTGCTGAGAGCCGGAGGAGGTCTCGCCTCATAACTTCACTGGGAACAGGATCGGGCCCAGACCAAAAAATACCAATGGCAAATGTCTCAGAGAGGGAGAAAAAGTCCCCAGATTTTTAGCGGAATTCCCCTAAATTAAAAGCGTTTTGGGAAGTTTTGGGTTTGATTCACAGAGACTAGGTAAAGACTTTCTGAAAAGTCCTAATGACTGGGGAAAAGGAAAAAAAAAAAAAAACAAAAAAAACCTCCAAACACAACGAAAAAAAGAAAATTATTAGAGAGGGGGAAGAAAAAAAAAAAGAGGAAGCGTTTGAAGAAAATAGTTCTGATGTGAGAGAATGGCCCTTGAAAACCTTAATTATGTGAATGTCAGTAGTAAGAAGCATCCTTAAGCTGACCGTGTGAAGCCTGAGCACAAATAGAAACTTGTCATCCGAGCGAGAAAGGAACCCCCCTGGGTATATCTTTTTCCCATTTCACCATATCGCGCCCTAAATGTAAAGCTCTGGGGCAGCTACAGGCGGGTGGCATTGTTAGGTGGTCGTTCTGGCGTGGGTTTTGGGGAAGCTGTTTACACGGGCTGCCAGGCGGTGCAAGTGCAAGCGTGCCCCAGCCGCCGGGCTGCCGGCGGGGGTTGGAGGTGGGCGATTAGAGCCTCTCCTTGTCAGCACACCGACTTCAGGCTCCCGCAAGCCCCGACGACCACCACCGCAATGGCCTGAGGATGGACAAACCCCAGGCCCGATCCCGGCGGTTGTTTCATCTCCCAACCCAGCCCGAGATCTGCCCTCTGGTAAGCAGAGGGGGTGCGGCCCCGGGGCACCCCGCTGCTCCCGCCGGCTCTGGAGGGAAAGGGATTCAGGGATCGTCTTCTCCCCTCCACATCGCAAGGAATTTCAGCTTGTTTTTCCTTTCCTGCTGTTTCCTCTTCAGTTCCGCCCGCTGAACTCGACGAGTGCTTTGCACTCCAAACCGCCGAGCGATGGGGCGGTGAGGGTAACATTCAGGGTTTGAAAAAAAATCGCCAATGCTTCGAGAATATCACTTAAAAACTTCTCCGAAATATTCCGTAGCTTTTTAATTGAAGTAAACAAAGTGCAACAAATCCTAACTCAAATATGATTGCACTGAGATTAGGCTCTAATTGCTTAAGGTTCAGGTGGAATCTGCAGGCTAAAGCCTATAAGAACAATCTGAATTTCACAATCATTCTGTCAAAAGCAAAGAGATGAGAGCCCACACGCTTCCTAACAAGTCATTTTTAACAGTTACAAGCTTCTTACAAAGACCACACAGGGAGTCTAAGAGATGCAAATCTAATCCCTGGTCATTCTGCAGGCCTTCAACAAAGATGTACTAAAGCCTAATAGAAAAGAAATCAGTTCTCTGTCACTAGCTCCTAGTAAAATCTATTAGAGAAAGTACGGATCTTGTATTTACAGCAGTTGCTTTTAAAGGTTAAGGACAAGTACATATAAAAGGTATAATATTTTTTGTATGTGAAATATTCAATAAAATCAATCATCTGCTTTTCTTTATTACTAAAGATGCTTTGGTATTTAGTTTGTATTCATTGAGCGAAATAATTGTCCAACCCTTTTTTCTTTAGCAACAGAATTATTTTCTTTAATGTTGGTAATTTTTACTGGGGCAGCTTCGCTTTTTTTTTTTTTTTTTTTTTTTTTTTTTTTTTTTTTTTTTTTTTTTTTTGAAATACCTCCATCCCATTAGTGGTTGGAACAGTGTCCAAAAGTGAATATTTAAATGAAACTAATATCTAAATAAAGAGGAATTAAAAGTCTGTCTGTGCATTGTCTAACGATACACAGCAATATCCAGCTTCTTCCAGGATACTCTGGCAAGTTTTGGTTTTAATGAGGTTAGGGGTTTTTTTTCCCTCATTGGCTATATACTGAATTACCTTCATTTCTCAGCAAATCTCACCCTGATTTAGTAAGGCTCTCTATTATACATTTGAATAATTCACACAAAAGTCGTCACTTTTCTATACGAACACGCTTAGGCAAACACACATCTACGCACACCTTAACGCGTATGCATACATCGTGCTTTTGCCGTGGGTCTGTATTAACGCAGCGGATACACACGTATTTGTCTCAACACGAACTGTTAGGTCACTCTTGTTCGTAAAATATTCTCCTGTCCCTGTTCCCTGCGCGGGGCAGGCTCTGGGCACAGCCTGTGCCCCAATGATATAAGTAAATGAAGTCGCAGTCCTGCGGTCTCCCACTTGGAAGGCGCAGATTAGGTTAGGTAGGAATCAGACCTTTTCTTTCTCCCCTGAAAATAACTGAAATCTGTCACTTGTTGGCGGACTCCAAGTTTTCTGCGGGTGCAGTATGTACCGGGGGTGCCGGAGTGCGGCGTGGCGGCGGGTGGTGGTGGTCAGTCGTGTTCTTAAATAACGAGGGGAACTTTACGAGGTCTGTATGGGAGAACAGATAACGCTCCTCAGGGTGACATGAATGTTTCTGGTTCGGGGCTGTGTTACCGCTGTGGGTAAAGATTTCACCCTCGACAACAAGCACGTAATGTATCTCCGTATCTCGGTGACACACACACCAAATAAATAAGCTGTCCTTTAGGAGTTATGCAAATAGGAATTCGGATCGGAATCCTTTCCTTATTCTGCTGGGAGCACTTGGATGTTTTTTCTCAAGCGGTGAGAAATTAGGCACGAACCAGTGGAGTGAACAAACAACCAGCGTGGGTTGAGGAGGGAGGAAAAGCACACGAGGCCAAAACCTACCCCTTTTCCCATGAGTTTACATAGATTTCGGTGAGACAACTAATGTGAATAAATCCATTGGGGTGGATGTCTCTGGGAAATAACTTTTCGTAAGAGGAACAGGTCCCCTTTCTTCCTCCCTTTCCCCCCCCTTGCCCACCTCCCCACCCCGTCATCTCCGTGGGAGAATCGGCTCCAGCAGCTGGGCTGGAGGAAAACTGCTCTCCCGCGGAAGCAGCTGTCACCGCGAAACTCTAGTTCTGCACGGCGAGTGCATCACATCGCGCCAGGCGGTTCAGGCTGCAGCGGGGCACAGGTGGGTCGGGACCTGCCACCCTGCCGGCACCTCTCGCCCGCCGGCTCGAAGGGCCCTTTTCCTCCTTCCATCTAGAAAGTGTCCAGTCACCCCTGGAAATTTGTTTCCTGAGTGTGAGAGGTCCTCGGCGTCCTGCTGAACATGAGAAAGGTCCCACATTTTTTTTTTTTTTTTTTTTTTTTTTTTTTTAGGGGGTGGTGAGGTGCACACGTTGGTACCCCTGTGAGGAGGAAACGCTTCAAAGCATGAAGCGCAGGCTTCTGGGGCCTCTTGCTCCTGGCCCCGTCTGGGCCGAGCCCTAATTAGGGGTCAAACCTAATGAGCTAGCTCGAGGGAGGAGTGCGAGGACCTTCCTTGGAGGCTTGGGAGGGAGCAACGTACAAATCCCAACAAGGAGAAGTTTCCCTTCTCTTTCTTGGAGGGAAAGGGGGAGTTGCAAGAGGGAAGCTGGGGGGCACACGACGGGACACGGGAGTGCCAACCGTGGGGAGCAAGGGGATAGGGGAGCATCAGGGACCCTGAGCTGTGCCCGGAGCTACCTTTTCCGCGGAGCCAGGAAGGGGGAGAGCGGCGGGGGATGCTCTCCGAGGCTGACGGGCAGAAACTCCCAAACGCTGCTGGGGAGGACGGGGCATAAACCCACCTGCCATGCTCTTTGTTGTGCGTGCAGCTTGCTAGTCAGTCACAACAGTTCCTACCTCTGACAGAGCTAATTCAGCTTTCTACGACAGTGCCTTATTTACGAAAATAATTATTTATTTGCACACACACCCCTCAACCCCCTTCCCGAGAGCTGATATGGCCCTCTTAAGTGGAAGAGAATAAAACAGTGTGGCGGAGGGTGGGAGCCGGGAAAATCAGGGCTGCTGTGACTGGGACGGGCCACGATATTGAGCTGCAAGAAGCAAGTGTCTGCTTTCAAAATGCGAGGAGAAAAGAGGGTGGAGGGCTGGGACCGGGGCTGGGACGCTGCCTGCAAGCCACAGCGCGCTGTCAGCGGCGCGCACAGTCACATAAACAAGTAAATGAGGGAAATCGGAAATGCCAATTAATGTGCGATGTGTGATGTTGGGAGAACCTTTATTTCGCTATTGGTTACGCGCAGGAGAGCCTCAACTTCCCTGACCGCTCCTTTCCTACGGGATGATTACGATGGAGGACGCGTAGGGCCTCCTGGCTTTCTCTTGGCTTTGGGCACTTGAGGAATAAGAAAAATGCTTCAGAGAAAGCAGAGGCGGGGAACTGCGGTGCCTATTCGGAGCAGGGATTGCTGCGGGGGGCGAGTCAAGAGGGGGAGTCTGCCCTCTCTGAGATCAAATCACCCCCTCACCCCCAAGGCTCTGGTTCTGGCTTTTGTTCATCCTGTCCCCCGTCTTTCAGCAGGACATGATACGGCTCTTGGGGAGCAGAAACGCGGGGAGTCCGGATTGCGACGGCACCTGCAGGCGGGGAACGCGGGCTGGCCCAGGCGGATGGAGCTGCTTCAGAGCAGGGCTGGCTTTGCTGCCAGGCTCCGGGCTCGGGGCGCGCTAGTTCCTCTTTGTACCCCCATGCAACTGTCCTTCTTACAAAACTTGCTTCAAAAAACAAATTACCATTTTCTACAGAATCATTTACCCGATGTATTCTTGATTAATGACTGTTAGCCCTGAGAGACTGATAGGACAATCAACATGCTTTTCCGGTCACTATTATTTTCTTGGTGGTGGTTTGTTTTTTTTTTCCCCCAACGGGGAGTCTCCCTGTAGGCCAAAACTCTCCTTTCTATAGCAATTAAGTCATATTTTCAAGGACAATATTAGATTAAAAATAAATCATGATTAAAGCATCGTGTAAAAAGGTCTGCAGTGAGAAGAAAATATTTGGTGCTCGTCTGTAGATTCTCTCACCTACCACCTACTCTGAATGCGTTCTGTATCTTCCAGCATGTCCGGCCCTCATGATTGCAAATAGGCATGTTTTCAAATGGAAATAGGACTTCCAAACTGATTATGTGTATTGAATCGGAATCACTAGCTAGATCCTCTTGTTTAAAATGTATTGAAAAAAAGCATGATGGTTGCATGGCTCTGAAACGGGCTCCTTCTCATCTCAGGGAGGTCGATCTATTTTGCAACTTTTTGCCATTTGAGAATGTTTCAGCCAGATAATTACACTGCCATTGTGGAAGGGCGATGACATACAAACACCCCCTCCCCCGCTACACACTCACACACACACATATACACATACACACACTCCTCCGCGCCTCCATCCCTGCGCATACACCTTCAGCCACCACGGCGGAGCCCACTCCTTGCACAGCCCACGTCCTGCCCGAGGTCCCACGGTACGACCGCTCCTCGCCCCTGCCACTGTCACCCCAGCATGGCGTGTCCCATCGTCCCGCCACTGTCTCACACAGCCTCCCCCTGGCAAAGGGCAGAAAATACACGATCCACCAGCACCCTCCCGAGCCCCACGGAGAGAACCACGTCTGGGTTCCGCTTCGTGAGCCACTATTGATAGACAGCCAGTCTGTGAATCTGTGTACGTGTCCACGGAACCAGGGAGCAACAGCTATTGCTCACACACTAAAGAATGATGACAACCTCCCTGCAAAGGTTCCGTCTATTGATATGTCATGAGAGCTTTAAACTCAGTCATATCTTCCAAAGAATAATCCATTCAAATTCAGAAGAGTAATTTAAAATCCAGGAGAGAAAAGGGAGATCTGCACCGGGCAGAAAGCTGTCACTCAGCGCCGGGGGAAGAGAGAAATCATCGGTAGCGAGCGGGGTTCTCCCCGGAGAGAGGGGGCAGCCCCGGCCCTGTACACACAGCCCGGGCTGTCCCACTACCACCCCCCGCCATCCCGCCGCCGCTGGGGACGAGCATGCCCAAACTTTCTCGAGTGCTTCCTCGGGGGTTGCTCTCACCCCAGATAAACCAACCAAACGAAACCCGAGCTGGGAGGGAGCGGGGGTGCCCAGTCCTGCGTGCCTGGAGAAGCGCTGGGAGTCCCGCGGCCGGGCAGGCAGGGGCTGGGGCCCACCGCTCTGCCGGGCACGGCGAGGGGAGGGCGGCCCGGTACCGCCCAGCTGGCTTCCGCGACAGTGGCTGCACAGGAAACATCTGACAGGGCAGAAAATGCTAGTGATGGGATCTGTCCGTCGTCTTTCCCCGCATTTGCACAGTACCTTAGCTAACTCATCCGCTAATTCATCCAGCCGCATCCCGTCCTCGATTTTACCGCGGAGGTGCCACGCACTTCCCTACCATTACCCCGCTAGGCAAGTGTGGTGTGTGTTGCAGTAAGGGGCAGTACTGGGTCCCCGAGCCCCATGCAACTCTCCCTACCTATGGCAAGACGCCATAGGCGGTCAACACCTTGTCAGAGCGTTTGGGAGAAGCATTTGGACGGAAGTCAAAGGGGTTCCTGGCCCGGCGTTTGCCGCCCTCCCGCCTGGGCATCTCCCCGTCTGCCAAGGACGAGAGAGGCGGTGGGTGCAAGACATGCAAGCTGGCATCCTGGCAGTGCAGGCAGAGCCTGTTAACTGGAATTAAAACCAAACAAACAAAACCCGAGCAAGATAAGGGGAGCTTTGCGGGGCTGCTCCCTGTTCCCGCGGGCAGCGGGGCACCCGGGACTGCAGCAGAGCTTGTCCACTGATTGCAAGAGATCCCCGGACCGCAGAGACCTCTGCGTAGGGCGGGATCAGGCCCGATCCCCTCGATGGACGAGTGCCACCTCAGCACCAGCAGCGACTTTGGGCCGTGTCGAAGCTCTTGGGCAAGCGGCGGTGGCTGAGGGGCAGCGCACGGGGCGCCCCGCTGGGGTCTGCGTGGCGGCTGGCAGGGAGCTCGGCCAGGCAGCGCTTCGGGACCGGCCCCTGACGCTGTCCCGACCCGCCGGGATAGCCTCGGGTGGGCAAAGACGGCGTGTTAAGGATTTCCTAGGTGTAAAATAAAGAGCAGAGCCGGTGCACAGGCCGGCGGATAATGCTTCTTTCAAAGTAAGAGTTTTCCCGTTCCTACACCAGCAGCTACACGCATCTGTAGGTATAATTCGTAGATAGACGAACATACACAGACTAAACTCTCCACGTCGATCATCCGCTTGTGGTTTTTTCCTCCGTGGTGAGCTAATGCAGAGAGAGGTGCAGGGAATGGGGATCTTCGTGCACTCCATTTGACAGGAGCAACTGCGTTTCTGAAGTAACACGAAGGTTAAGAGCTTAAGCCCAGACCAAGAAGGTGCTCAAGAAAAAGATAATAATTTTAAGAGCTTCTCAGAGAAACAGCAGAACCGACAACAAAAAGTTCAAGGAACGAAAGCACCGAGAAAACTCCGAAAGAAACATGTCCTAGAGTCACATTATTAGGTCAATAACACATTGAAATGAACTCAGCCACTTCAGTAACACCTTTGATATCAAGCAAAAAAAAAAAAAAAAGTCTGGTCCCTCCAAGATTCCAGGTGTGTGTAATTTTGTCACTTTCTAGCACGCTACTACTTGCTCAAACTTATTTGACCGAGAAGAGGGACACTGGCGAGATCCACCAGACCAGATGGAAGTGATTATCTCATACCTGGGTTAGTTTTCTAGGCATTGGAATTATCCTTAAAAAGAAGAAAAAAAAAAACCCACAATCCCCCAAAAAAACATAAACAAAAAAATCACCAAAACCACCAAAGAAAAAACCAACACCCCCCCCCCNCCCCCCCCCCCCACAAAAAACAAACCAACAAACCAAAACTAAAACAACCAAACGCCAAAGAAACAGACAAACAAAACACAACCAAACAAAACAACAACAAAAAAGCCCCAGAGACACCCCCCCCCAAATATCCCAGCTTCATGTGTACATGCGCTTTATTCTTATCCTGTACTCTTTAAGGAGCGCTACTCTGAATGATCTGGGCAGTTCTCATCGAATTAATGAAATTAGTACGTGTTCGCTAAAATAATTTATGTACATTCTCTTGCTAAAGAATCACAACCTGCAAACTTCTTTAAAATTATTCGGAAAGTTCTACTGTGTTTAACGAATAGAAATACAACTCATAAAACAGCAGCCATCGTATTCAGCTTTCGTTATTAGCGTCAGATATGGAACTAGCCAGTAAAAACAGACATGAGTGACTTATCCACTGGGTAAATATTTTAGAATACACAGTTTTAACTTTTTTTCCATTTCTATACATCGTCTCAGGACAGTGGATTACTACTGCCTTTCGAAGGTAACGCATTCGGCCATTTGTAAATGTCTGCTTCTCAATGTCTGTCATTGTTAAAAAAGAAATAAAATACCAATTTTCTTCTTCCCCCTCCCCTAGCCCTTAACAAAAACCTTCACATCGAAGATTAAATGTCATAGTTAATGTTTTAATCTCTAGGTTTCCCAAGTAATTTTCTGAATAGCAAGGTTTTTTTCAAGCACCACAAAGAATTTCAATTCCTTTCTACATCAATATATCTTATTCAATATATCTTATTCAGTATATCTTGTTCATATAGCTGACCAGAAGCCTTCGAGAGAAAGACATAGGATATAGAAAACTTTGACCTTACCTGTTCCCTAATGAACTTGCAGCCAGAAAAAAAAAGAAAAACCAAAAAAACAAAAAAAGAAAAAAGAAAGTCATTTCGTCTTATTCACAACTTTGCCAGAGACGATAATCTTTCAGTCTCATTGGAACAGCCGTACTGGGTAAGATCTCTAGATCTATGTACACATTTGATACGTATAGTAATATTACCATTTACTTAGACTTTGGAGGTGCTTCCCCCACCAGCACCCCGGATAGATTCATAAGAGGAACAGCAGGTCGGACAGCAAAAAAAATTTTAAATTTATCAGCTTAGTTCCCGACACGGCTGTGAAAGGACTGAAATTCTTCAGAAGTCACACAGTCTTTACCTCTAGGTCCTCTCTGTAAAAGCAGCCGTCACGACAAGTTGGACCGGGGCTGCCTTCCCGGCGAGGCCCCTCTACCTGCGCTTCTCCACAAAACTCCTAAAACACTTTTTTTTTTTTTTTTTTTTTTTCC
>JAAWXA010000009.1:15040485-15131300 GCA_038090715.1 Florisuga fusca
CCCCCCCCGTCTTTTCCGCTGCCGGGCCGCTCCCGGCCAAGAGGGCCAGGGTGGGGCCAGGTACAGGGTGCCAGGGCAGGGCTTCCAGAGACCCGTGCCAGAGCGAGGCCGGCGGCGGGGCCCGGGGCACGTCTCGGCCCGGCGGTTACTCCGAGCCCCTTCGCGTGGGGACGGGGGGAAAGGGCTGTTTGTAGACATGGGGAGCCTGGAGTGGAGAGCAGCAGCACTCACACCAGTGTCTGAACAGTTGGATGACCGCCTCATCCAGGCACCGTTATTATTATCAATTAATATAATGCCCTCCGCATCTACCTTAATGTCAGTGGATTGTCACCGTTGCAACCCTGGGAGTACACACACAGCGCTTATCGTTGCCCCGAAGCATCTTTGAAACACCCAAGCCAGAGCTGATTTTTGCAGAGTATTTCTGGGACGTCATTGCTGAGAGAATTTACAAAAAGTTGTTCTGTATTTAAAATTAGAGGCACGGATTATGTAGTTATTAATAAATACGTAAATACTTTGGATCAGTACATACCTACAAACAGAGTCTTGCTGGAATCAACCTATTTATAGATATAGCTGATAGTATATTATGTTAGCTTAGATGTTATGTGCTTTTTTATGTACACCCAGATATGCCTACACATACACATATACATACATGTGCGTGGGGTGCATACCTCTGGCAGTGGGTATGCATGAGCATGTATTTACGCATACGTTCATAGTCCTCAACCCTGTCGTCTTTAAGTGTTTTTTTAGAAAGGAACTCTGCTTTTGAGTGCCCTGCCCTGCCCTCCCCGTGGGCTCCGCCAGGGCCCAGGACGGCTCCTGTCCTGGCAGCGGTACCACCAGGCCCGCCGGCGCCGTGGGAAGAGGCTCTCGGCTCCCGGGTGGAGCTGCACTCGGAGCCGGCGCACACGCATGTGGTTGCGGGTGCGCAGCGGCGGGGCGGCGGGCACCGGCGTGTTCATCGTCCGCAGCCATTGTCAGCTGTAGGTTTCTGCGCTGCTGGCAGCTGCGGGCAGGGAGAGGGAGCGTTGCCCGCTGCCCCCGGGTCTGGTCTCGAAGCCCCCCACACCCCCAGGCCGCCCCGTCGAGGATCTGCAGGCTGCCCTGGGCGCGCTGCACGGACGATGCACAGCGGCGGCCCCGCGCCCGGGTGCGCTCCCCTGCGCCCGCAGGGAGTACGTGCGCTGGCGGGAAGGCGACCTTTCCCCCTCGACCTTTCCCTGGGGGTAACCAAAGATCCCTTTTATTTTCAGTGTCACTTCGGAGTTTGCCTTTTGTTCCCCGCTACCTCTCGCTTCCAGGGATACGGGCGGCTCCCCGCTGGCTCGGGGAGGGGCGAGCGGTTGCAAAGATACCTCTTTTAAAAACGACAATGGAGACCTTTCGACCAGCCCGGGTGGTGCTCGAGCTTTATTTTCTGGCTAGGGGGAAGGGAATTGTTTGCTTTGCTTTTGTCTTCATAGCAAAACTCGAGGGCAAATTACAGGAGTGCTGCCAGGGGCCCGGGCCCTTCATCGTTCCAAAGTACCAGGCAGGTCCACCCATCCAAAGGCTGGTGCATCCGCCGCTGCGCCCACGGCAGCCTAGGAAGGAACCCGCGCAAACTGCGCGACGCCAGGCGGCTCCGTCGGCAGCCGCCCTGCTTGCAGGACTTCGGAGTTCCGATCATGGCCCCCAAACCCTTCCCCGGTTCCCCCAGTCTGTGGCTTAGTCTGAATTCCCCCAGGGCTTTATTTAGGAAGGAAGATGTCAGCTGCCCCCTTGTGCCCTTGGAGGTTTTTTTTCTTGCCAAAGGCAATCACTGCAAGACGCAACGCCGCTGCGTCTGCGCTCCGGCCGCTCCGGCCGCCGGCCGTACTCGGGGCGGGACGCGCTGGGGCCGGAGCCCTGGCAGCCCCTGGGGCAGCAGCGACCCACAGCAGCCTCCGCTGGCCAGCGGGGGAAGTGCAGTACCGGGCCCGGTCCGACGCGTTGCCCCAGATCTATGGGTAGGGATTACCTTCTTTTGATGTTGCTGCAGCAACTCCTCAACACCCTCTCTTGGAGGAAGCTCGGCCTCTGATCAAGATTTTTCCTCCTGTCTGGGAAAGTGCCTGGCATATGCTTGTTCCTGGATCAAGAAGAGCTGTTTAATAATTCGTGCCCACTATAAGTGTTGGCTTTTGAGCAGCACTAACCCTTTCATATTGTGCTCTTGACAGTTCATGGTCACACATACAAAAGATTCGTATCTGACTGTTTGGAGTCACTGCCTTTTCTCCATCTGCTTGCTACCCCTTGAGCCTCCAGCCTGAGTACATCTTGTGAGGGTTCCCCCTCTGCAGGGATAGCCTGGTTTGCCTATGTTCATCTCCCAGTGTGAGTAATGAATCTGCCCTCAGGTGTGAAGTCCTCTGAGACAGAGCTGAGATTTCAGTGAGCAGAGGCTTAGTCGGGCCAGACTGACACAACTGCCCCCTGTGAGTGGCAGGTGGGTTTGTTTATTTCTTCTCTAAGCCTTAAAAGTCCCAAGCCAGTTCCCTCAGCCTTAAAAATCACAATTCACTCTGCCTTGATTTTTTTCTGTTCTTTTCCTGGGAGAGAGAACACAGATGTTTCCTAGGCAAAGAGGACCATTTCAGTAGCCCAAGGGCAATTCTAGGGATGTTTCAGAAGTCTCCTTTTCACTTCATGGGAACCAGAGTCTCTGGGAAGATCATGCCCTCAGTCTGGCTAGTACAACTGGTAGGTCTACTTAAAAGCTGATATAAAAAGCTGCAGCACAAAGGAAGCCATTTGTAGGGAAACTCAACAATGAACTTTATTGGTCTGGCTACCAAACCCATTAAAAAAGCTATACACTCTGCAGCATTGTTTCCAGGCCCGGGTTTTGTTAACCAGCTACTGACATATATATGGCCCAGGGTGCTGATGTAACAGGTGCATTCCTCTTGCCAGCGAAGGGTTTGGTTCAATTACCAGTTTCAGCTTGTTCAGTTTCTAGGTGCCACTTTTTCATGAGTTTCCTACTATAAATAGGGTCTCCAGAGTTCACTGTACAGTGGGATGTATGCATGGCATACATGGCAGGGAAGGTCTGCTCGGACCTTGAGACTTGCGTGCCACAGAAGGAGTTTGACTGCTCTGACAACAGCTCTCATTGCCTCTAAAGTCTGAGAGGCTCTCCATCAGCTGGAACCAGCTGTGATACTGTACCTCTCAAAGGGGGCTGCAGATGCAGCTCACTCATTCCAGCACCAATGGCCATGGATACTGCCATAGAGATCTACAAAAGTAGGTTCCATTGATTTTGTGAAAGAAATAGAGGTGGGGGATAATGACTGACAGCTGTTTGCAATACTCACTACAGGGAGTAACAGGTGTCTGTGTCTCTGTATTACTACATGTACTCCATATCCTGGCTTAAACACTATCATTTTCAACCTCTGGCACTCACTCTGCCAAGTATATTTATTTATATGAGCTGCACAGTGCAAAATATGGGATCTACCATCCTTTCTTGTCAAGGAGGGTGAAGCAAAGGGTTCATCAGACTGTTTCACCTTTTCCTTCTCCCAGTAAGAATAAGGAACCTGTCAAAGAAAGGACCCAGTGAAAAGCAGATCTGGTCCTTAAGGAGCTGCTCTTATTGTAGTCCACACCTTCGTCTGTTGCCCCCAGCAGCAACCTTTCTTCCCTTCGGATGTTGTATTGATCCACTGAGCAGGATTCTTTGGCTCCCATATTTCTAGGGAATGGGCAGCACAGCTCCACTGGCAACTGAGTGCTGATCAAAATGTTTCATAGATATAATTAAAGATAATCTCAGCCTTGCAAAATTTTTCCTCCTGGAGCTAATCAGCAAAAAGGAATAAAGTTCAGCTTGTGCTTCAGTTGGTCTGAATGACTGAGAGCTGGAGAAAAACCAAAGCCTATTTGTATTGTGACCTTAAAACACAAACCCAAGAAATTTATGGAGGTCCAGAAGTATTTTACCTTTGAGTTAATACAGCACTTTCTATTCAAATAAAAATCCTAAAATCTGTGCTAAAAAAAGTCCTTGCTAGAAGTTCTATTTTCTGTTTCCCCAGACATTAGTTGTTATTAGCATTATAGTGCAGAAGAGTCCATGTAGCAGGATTATCTTCTAAATTACTTTGGATGACAGACATAATGAAGTTAAAAATTTCACTCATCTTTGCCGTTGTAAATGAAAGCACATATTATACTTATTCAAAAAATAGTGAACCATAGAGTTAGGTTCAAGTTACATTTTCGATGTAGAAATGTTTATGCTGAAATAGCCTAGATACTTTCTTGGAAGTAATTTAATGATGTAAAATAGTCCATTAATGGATTTTGACTACAGTGCAGTTTTTAAAATAATGTCCCTTGTAATTATTTGTTTCATCATTCCTTTATGGGCCTTGCTTATTTCAAATTCCAGGGAAAGAAGACTGCTAAGCTGATATAATGAGATAATATCCTTCACTGGCATAAGTAAGGCTATGAGATGGACTTCTACCCACATTGGTAATTATACATGCTCTGTTTCCACAACTGGAACCAGAATGACTACTCTACAGCATTTTGCTGTTTCTGAATACCATTAGCTGAAACAAACAAGTGCGTAACTTGTTTACGTGTTAGTACTGGAGGAAGCAACCCGAGCTGGCTGTCCTTGACTCTTTGGAGTCAAACTCATTCAGTAAGCACTTAACACAGGACTGAGGAGGAAAGACATTTTGCCAGCTACATGTAAAACTTGCAGTGCCAGCTCTGTCACCCAGCTCTGCAGGGGTGCCAGTTACAGGTTCTACATGCCCTAGAAAGACTCCAGAGAGCAAGGAGAGCATCACAGATTTGTCCAGATACGAGCTTTATAGGTGAATAAACTCAACCCTTTCATCCCATCTTCTCTATAAGATCTCAAAACACTCTGTGAATATTAATGGTCTTAGGGTGAGAGAAGGGAGTATTTTATGTCTATTTCGAGGGGCGTAAGATGCAAAGATCTGGTTCACGGTCATATGGGAAACAGAAGGGTCCAATGTCATCAGAGTTTCCTTCTAGAAACCTCTTTTGGCTAACAAATGGAGGCAAATCCCACCTACTACTGAGCTGGCCAGACTGATTTCTTGGGTAGCACAGCTTGCACAGTTTGCTGTTGAAGCCAAGGTGGGATTGCTGGTGAAAATGCACAGTCAGAGCAGCTCAGTGCTGCAGACAAATGAACCCCCCTAAGGTCCCCATGCCTGCACAGGTTATAAAGCAGCTAAAATAAGGTCAAAAGGAAAACCACCAGGTGACCCAGAAGCTCTGCGGTCCTTCCCTGTGGGGCTGCAAACAGGGCTGCAGGTTATGCCTCAGGAACACCTACACTCAGCCATCACCTGCAGGCAGGGGTCCATCCTGCCACTTTGCCACCTGTGGCCCAGGACTCTCCCAGAGCCAGAAATAAGGATTGCATTTAAATTCAGCTGGAAGACTCTCTGGTACTTACAGCCTTTAAGCTTGCATTGCAAAATGTACCAGAGTACTTGCTTTTCATTATTGCATTTTGGTTGCTTTTTCAGTAAAAAAAAAGCTTTGCCCTCAATGCAGCCTGGAATCATCAAATGGGAATACATATTACATGAAGCAGGGGTTTCCAAACGGCTCCTGCTTTGGCTACCACTTGCTCTAGCAAACCTCTGTGCTGGCAGAGCTGGCAGTGTCACCTGTGGCCCTGACAGAGATGGTGGCAGCTGCCAGCACTGATTTGGTACCAGCCCTGTGCCTCTGCCTATCCCAGCTCCAGCTCCCCAACCTCTCATTGACCTAGGGACATTCAGATGCCAACCATAAGCTTCATAATCTTTCCCAGGCTACACAGACTTTTTTTCCCAACCTCTTTTCCTCCTCTTGTCCTACTTTCATCAGCTGAGCAGCACTGTCAGTGTACTGGCAAGAGCTGGCTTTGGTGGCAGAGTCTGTGGGGTACAGGAATGTACAGGTACCAGCCTCACAGCTGAGCACCTTTCTATATAACACTCATCAGTTTGGGTGCCAGCACTACTACACAGGATGCAGGCTCCTCAAATCTATGAGAATTGCAAATTCTGGCAACCGGCTGCTTTGGAAAAAAGAAAAAAAGCTGTCTGAAATGTTTGTAACTCTGAGAAACTTTGACTTCTGTAGAAACTTTTCACTGAATTTCAGATGCTCAGCTCTCCATGGCCTGTTCCTTGCACGGCATAATGCTGTGTTGAATGTGCAGCCCCTTGAATTGATGGGATTCTCTACATTTTCTTTTTCTGACTAAGTCATTATGTACGCTGCATTTATCAAAATGGCTAGAAATACAGGACTTTGCCTTTCTCTCAATCTGCATCTACAAAACTTGAAAATATTTTTCCTCTGGTATTTATTAATATTGCTGTGCTGTATATCCAATTAGGCTATTTTGCTGCAGATTCAGAAATGAGAATAGTTCCAGCTCCCTCACATGCAGCTCCATTTCTCTTCAGTTTCATTTCCCTCAGGGTCACTGTTAGGTGATGATATTCAATAATGTCCCCAGTGAGGTGCTGTTTCCATTAGCTTTCCCCTTCAGAGGTGATCAGAGGTCTGAATTCTTATATGATTTGTTTTCTTGACTACTTAGAGAATAAGGTTCAGTTCTGATACCTCTTCTGCACAGATGAGAAATACTCTGTTTTCAGGTATTTCTTAATTTTGTAATAAGACAGTGACTCTTACCTCTGGTTTTAAAATAAGGAAGCATGTTTTGGTGGATTATTTTTTCAATCAGCGTTCGATACTATTTGTATAAAAATTATATACAAAAGGAGGAAGAAGTCAGATGGCACAAAATATCATGCAGATCCATACATCCTTATTAAAAAGACCACTGAAAATGCTCTTAGATGAAATGCAGTGAGAAAGAAAACATACTTCCTTCTGTAGAGCACGAAGCATTTTCTGTAGATGGATAAATGTACAAACTCCAGGCTAAAATGTTGCAGTAGACATAGTCTTTGTTGAATCAACATGTTGATTCAACATCCAGTGTGCTCTCAGTTACGGTATATTGCACACTGCCTTTGGGGGAGGAGGGGAGGATGACAAACCAAATACAACAGGTTCCCATTCTTCCTTCAGTGAAGTGTCATTTGAAAGTTTATATCCTTTCTTTTGAGCAATGAAATGGCTTTTTTTTTTTTTTTTTCTGATAATGAAATTCTGAGATGTGGGGGCACTTCAGTGCCTCACTGCACTTTAGCTTATAAGAGTGGTTATTCCCTTAAAGTTAATATTACTCGGTAGCCTTATATTGGCTCTTCACACCACTTGAGGCCCATGGTAGAGCTTTGTGAGAGAAGCTAGAGACAAATGGCACTGTACTTCACTGTCATGGACCTTGAATAAACTGTTGAGGAAGTGGGTTTGGAGACAAGTTAGGGCTAGCATCTCAGGGGAATCCATGACCTAGAAGTTTGGAGGAGGAGGTTCAGACATGCAGTATGAAAAATCAGAATTATTGCTCATGTAGAGAAACTTATAAATAAGCATCAGAGTTGGGACGAATTTAAATCACCAATCGTATTTCTTTTGTCTATTTTTGTTGATCTTTCCATGTTTTTAGTGTACATTTCCTACAGTTACCTACATTTTACTAGGTAGAGTCATCAATAATACCATACTGTAATGTAATTAAAGCTGGCATGTTTAAAGCTGGATCAAATCATACAGTTTTCAGCAGAAAATATATTTTTTCTGAATTAGTATTTTCTTTTTTATCCTGAGCAAATCTAACTGAAACTCCTTAGGAGTGCTGATTGCCCACATTTTTCTCTGTCCTCCAGCTCCTTAGGTGGATTCCATCTCCCAACTGTCTCCCTCATTAGTATGATGTTATCAGAAATTAAATTTTCTCTCCCACAGATTTTATTTTCTCTGTTTCAATACAGAAGCAAATACATGTATCAAATGTCAAGTCTTTTTTTTCAAATACAGAAATTTCAACAATACTCCCAATGTTTTGATAAATGGTCTGGATTTAGGAGAATATCTAATTCTTCTGTGAGAGAGAAATTTCAGTTTACAATAATCTAAAATTTAAATAAAAATATGAATGATCCGAATTCCTTAAAAAGTTTTGAGTAACTGAAAGCCCATGAGAAAATCTAATAGTCTGCTTCTTTCTGGGGAGCAGAAAGCTGTGGAAAACGATGTTCAAACTGTACAGCTGCTTTTTCTTATTGTTTGTTGAGCCAAGATTTTTGTGAGACACAGGGA
The DNA here is from genome assembly GCA_038090715.1 of Florisuga fusca. Classification (NCBI taxonomy): domain Eukaryota; kingdom Metazoa; phylum Chordata; class Aves; order Apodiformes; family Trochilidae; genus Florisuga; species Florisuga fusca. Next base: position 15,048,760 of record JAAWXA010000009.1, read on the forward strand.
GAAAACGTGCTTTTTTCCATTGGTCTGGGATTTGACTCAATATGACTGAAGCTCTCCAACACAAAAAAAAAAAATCATCTCCACTGTCCATCTATATGATAAAGTCCCTCTCAAAGTGGTTGTATGAGACAGGAACATTGAAGTCTTATACTTTAAAATTATCTATGTTCATATGTTTCTTTCAAGATTAGTTTCTTCCTGGTAATGATTTCTTTGAAATTAATTATTTCCACATCATGTGCTTCCTTTTTCTCTTCAGAAAAGTTCAGATTTCCCTGTTCTCCATCCATGTGCATTGCAGAGTCAGAGGGCTGGAGTCTGAGGGTATGTGATTGGAATATAACCATACTGACTTCAGTAGTGACTTGTGGAGAAAGTGTTTGAGAGAAGTTACTTGAGACTAAAGTTGGGGACAAGTTATTTTTAACAAATCAAAACCGATTTTCACAATTGTTTAAATCTTTGTGGTATAATATAGCATGTGTACATTTTTAGAAAGTACTCTTTTATTGTTTGAAACCTCCTGCTAGTTGAAAAAACTGATATTTTGTCATATTTCTCTTTCCCATCCCCCATTTTCACAGTTCTTTTCTTAACTAGCCCAGACTAAGAAACTCTTCTGAATCACTGCATCTGGTAGCTCTCACGGTCTACTGTGACTGCTTAATTTATTTCTGTATTTATAAATGAATCATGAATAAGAGAAAACAAACTTGAACTCTGCCATTTCAACTTGCTCAAATATATAATTTTAATGAAAAGTAAATTTGCTGGAAAATGCAGCACCAGTTTTCATGATATTAAACAAGTGTGAATCGCACAAAAGAACAGACAGCTTGACTGACTCTTTTTTAATTAAAGTAGAGGGCCAATATTCCTGAGGGGATCTGAATGAGCCCCAAAGGCAAGTGCCTTCACCCCATTGTGCCTGTTGGACAGCAACTCACTTCTTTGTTAGCCTCTTATAAGACCGTGCTCTGCCGAAGGTGATGTACTGGCTGAAGCAGGGGCAACAAGATCGCAGTGCAGCAGATCCTTCACCAGCATGTGCAATCACAGTCACCCAAATGTACCACTTGGTTGTGTGGTTTACACCCAGTATGATATCTGCAACAGTGGAGGATTGATTCTTCCTTTTCTCTAGTACTTTATCTGCTCTTGGATGGGTTTTTCATTGCTTTCCCTAAAGGCCTGCCCCCACCCTCCAGTTTTTCCAATATTAAAACTACTTTTTCCTATCTAATGCTAAAGGCTGCTTTTCTTCATACATTTTGTTGTACCATCACTTCTAGCCATAAATACTCCGCCTCTGTCATATTTTTCTACTACAGATGTCCCTATTTTCCTGCTTTACACATCTATGTTGTGAGAGTAGATTGACTCCATGAATACTTGCTTCCCTGTCCTGCCTAAAAAGAGCAGTTTATATATCTGCCTCTGAGTAGAAAGCTGCATATTGATATCTCCAGTCAAGTGTGTTGAATCTAGTTCTTCTGGTCATTACCAGCATCCCAGCACAATGACTGCTGGGTTGCACAGCAGTGTTTTGCAATTCTCAGAATGGAACTGCCCAGATAGCCAAGTGTTAGTCCTTCTGTTCTTTTTCCCTGCTCATCACTGCCACTTTGCTTAAGATTGAAACTCACTCCCTTGTCTCATATGCCCTTACTGAAAGCTTTCTTACTATTTTTTTAATATATATATATTTTTTATTCACCTAGTGCAATGTAGCTTTAGAGCTTTGGAATTACATTCCTTGACATAGTATATTGCTGTGAAAACTCATGTCTGCCTTCCCTGCCCTTCTTTTATTTTCTTTGAAATAAAAATGCAAAACTAATAAATAAGATCACTTTCTTGAGTTTTTACTATTTAATCAGCACATTTTTTTCCTAGCTTAAATGGCCCTCCTGCTGTTCACAACATCAGGGAGGCAGTCACAGTATTTCATTAGTCATGTAGCATAAAAAGTATTGGTTGGACAGCAAGTTTCAGTGAGTACTTTATGTCCACTGTTAATGTATGCATCATCAAGGAGGACAATTTGATTCATTATCCACATTGAATAGTCTTTTCTGGGCTTTTCTTCCTTACTCCAGGAAAAGTTCTGTTTTTCTTGGATCAGTCTTATGTTCTTATTTCTATCTCCTCAGGCTCCTCTGGTGCTTTCATATCTACGTCTGTACAACACGATGTCCCCAGTGAAGGATGGGAATGTTTCCCAGGGACGAATCATCTGCAAATGCCATCAGTGTGTCTCTAATCTTCTTTTTAATTTTTTGTTTCTCCCTAATCACACTGAAGATATTAAATAAAATCAGAGCTATCTTCAGTTTCTGTAAGAACCCTCTGGGCATCTTTCCCATTTTGTTATATCAGTGCTTATAATTTCAGTCCAACAGCTAATTTATAACTTGTGTCTGTGCTCTTAAAGAAAATTAATCTAACAAAACACAGTTCTAGACCTTTTGGAAGCAAGGGTGGTGTTTGTCTTAAAGAAAGCTTAATGCAGTCCTTTGTGCTCCTTCTCTTACAGATTTCACCTGCTCACATTTTCACACCCACATACTCAGCAGCGCAACAGGGTGTGTGTCCCCAGGACTTGAGGAGATAGGAAGAGGGCATGATTGGGAAGATAAAGAAGACTTGTTGCAGACAGTCCTTTCCTGGATCACAGTGTCTTGAGGTCCAGTAGGTGTTCTTGCCAAGGTGTAAGAACAATACTCCAAGAGTTGCCTTAGATTCAGTCAGTCTATCTCAGTGCTAACGCTCCAGACTCAACTAACCTCTTCTCTGGCAGCTCTAGAGTGAGCTCCCCATGGGTTTGGGAGCCCACCTTTTATTGGTCCCCCAGTTCTGCTCATGGGCAGTGGGGGCCAACCCTGATTGGGCACAGGTGGGCTGAACAGGAGCTCACACCTTCCTCCTCCTCACTGGCAACACCTGATTGTCTTTACCTGGTTGCCTCTGCACAGACTAGCAGTTGAGTCTTCACTACATCTCTTGGATTCCTCTTTGTTGGTGAGAATAGGCAGGGTTTTGGATAGGCTTTGGGTACCTTGTAGGAGTCAAACAATACAGTATAATCCCTTTAATTCAGACCTTGCTTACTCCATCTTTCATAAATCTAAAGATGGTGTCTCTTGTCCTCAGGTGTTTTTAAGGCTACAGCCCACCTTCACGCTGATGGAGTGGCAAGAGGAATAACCCATGTCATGTACTATAATTCTTTTACTCCACTCTCCAACCATCAGAAGTCTGTCCTGGGACCTTACTGGAGCTCAGGCCCTTAAGCCTTCAAGTACAAATCATTCTTCAGGGTTTACCAGTTTGACTGCAGTTGATCATATCCTTGGTTATCAGTGCAGATAATTCAAGGATTGATATTTGATTGATCTGTAAATATGGCCACTTACAGGGAATTTTCAAAGTTGGCTCAAGTAGTCATTCAGGGAATTTTAATTTATTTTGCACATTGTGATCTTATTTATAGCTTATGCTCTATGTGTAATTTACTTCCTTTTATGGATCTGGTCAACAAATTCTAAATATGACCTGTTTATTCCTGATGCACTTCTAAAAAAACCTCCTCCTGAAGAACCAGTCATCTCACACTCTAAGTTAATGTGGCATATTAACAGAGCACTCAAATAGAGAAGGTCCCATCTTGCGCAGTTTGATTTTGGGAGAGTGACTGAAGGATACTTTAAACATGGGACAAATAAGTTCCACATCTCAATGGCTTTAGACTTCCAGTCTGTTGAGCTGAATCAATTACAAATGGAGGGTCATTCAAAGCCAGCAAAACATTTAAACTGTAATTTCTCATTTTGCAACAATGAATCGAATAGCACTGCACAAGCTCATCTTCTGCATGTTTTTGTTCAATGTCTATGGTTTTTAGCAGTGGTAGTGCTAGCTATGAACATGTTACATATTTATTCTATTTCAAGGTCAAGATTTCCTGAGAGGATAGAGATATACAAATAACTTAGATTTTATATGGCTGGGTATTCAAGCAGCAGTTCTATTGTAGGTGATAACAAAAGGCAAAACGTAAGTCTGATACTTAAGGCCAGAACATGTCGTTTTTTTGAATCTTTTGTAATAATATGAAGGAACAGAAATTTTATCTTCCCTGAGAAAAAATTTATTTCTCTTTATGTTTAGTTCATGATATCAGCTTTACAAAATGATTCAAGAAGCTTTTGCAATAAAAGACAATACATTAATGTTCCTACAGTATTAAATACTATTTATTGATATAAATCAATATCCAGAGGTCATTGCTTTCTTGTCAGAGAGAAACCTGAAGAACTGTTTTTTTGTATTTAATTAAAAAATCCTTATGTTTCAGTAAACAAATTCTGACCTTACTTAGATGCTGGTTTAGGGCTCATTTTGTAATAGCTGTTTGGTTGTTTCCACCACCATTTTATTAATCCTGTGCAAATATGCACTGTCATCTTTAATTAGGACTCTAAAACTCCAAGTCTGGTACCTGCTGATGAACACCATTGTGCACATAGTGTTTTAATTTCTTTGTCTTCTGCTAAATTTAGCATTTCATAGACAAGGTAAGATAATCCACACTATAAAGACATTGTCTTATATATTTTTTAATTTTATCACATAAACACCAGCTTTAAGTGAAACCATTAAATAAGAGTTTTAAAGGATTTTTACATAATTTCCCTCATTTAGGGCTACATTATGCCCTGAAGAAAAGCTCTTTTTAGGAGAGGGGATTAGAACACATTCATGGGGCTTCAGTGCTCCCGAAGCTATGGTGGGTGCCATTGAACTGGCACTGTATTGTTCCCAAGCCTGCTGGGAAAAATAGGCACCAGTGGAATGTCGTTCAGGTTTGTGTTCAAAACCCAGCACAGTGCTCAGGAAACAAAGGTTCCCAAGACCTTACAGTGCAATTGCTGCCCTGTTCAGTGAAGAGAGATAAAGAAGGATTTTTCTCCCTCTTCTTCTCCTTTTCCTTCACCTGTACTCCCAAGAAATGCATTTGTTGGAAATTCAAGCATTAGGCCAACCAGTCTGTACAGTGGTTGGACTATGCAGGAGGGAAAAGATGAGGTGAGTCCTGCAGGAAGATGCTCATGGATCAGTCTCAGCCTGGACAGCAGAGGGAGTGCACCAGGTCAAGGGACAGAAGGTGACTATCAAGTAAGGAAGAAAAAAGAAAGACAGGAAATCAGAAAGGAGGGAAAAACCAGCATATGTCCTGATACCAACATTCTCTCCAGCACCCAAAAGCACAGTGCTGGCTTCTACTTCCCTGGAGGGCTCTGCCTGCTGCATCTTCTTTCCAGTGAAATCAAAGATCTTTCTGATCTTCAAATCCCTGTTCAGGCACAGGACCAAACACCACAGAGATGGATTCTGCTTCTGTGCTTCTGATCTGATTCTCCAGAGTTCAACAAATCTCAACTAACCTGTGAGAACTGCTGTCACTAGGAGAAATAATCATCAGCCTTGCAAGAAGTGCACTGGGGTTGCAGACCATGTTCTTTCAAGAAATAAAGGTCTGACTACAGACCTTAATATATTGGAAGCTAAATGCCAAATGCTCTTCTTCTTCTTGGTGACCCTGCAACTTTTTTTTTTTTTTTCCCCAAATACAAACATCTGGAGATGCAGCACACTCATTCAATCAATCCAGTAAAACTGGTTTGAATTTGTCTCTCACACTTGACCATTCATATTTTATTTCAGCCTGCTGCAGGCAGTTGCACACTTGTGTCATATTCAGTATAGTCTGCCAGAGAAGAGGAAAACCCCATAAGGTTTCTTTCCCCCGTGTTTTATTTTTTCTATTATCTGGAATAAAGAATTCAGTCTCTCTCAGAATCACCATAACATAAGCCATCTGATACTCAGACTTTTGCATATCCCCCAAGGTTTTTTAAAGATATGATTGTCTCAGCTTAGTCCTTTATCTCCTTAAGGAAAGGTTCTTGCTCTCATGCCTACCAAGGACAGATAGCCTGACAGAGCACACAAGGCTCAAGGACTAACAGGAAGAAAAAGAACTAGGGATTTCCTATTTTTAACAAGTCCCTATTTTGAAGACACAAGTTCACATTTGAAGAGACTGATTAAGTTAACTTGTTAAACAAATTTTACATTATTTTGCTTGTCCCTCACATGATTACAACCCAAGCTTTTCTTGTTCCTGAAGATTTGTCATAATACAAAGCAGCAGACAGAAGAAGAAAATCAGAGAAAAATAAATAACAAGGAGAATGAAATCAGTGTCCAGTCAATCAGTGACAGTATGGAAAGAAATAATTTTAAAGCAATGACACAAATCAAATTCGTCCCTTTGTTCAGGTCAAGTTATATGGTCTGAAAAATTCTAATGAAATCCAGGACGATCTACTGAGCATAGAAAACCCACCAAATAAAATTCCACTGAAACCCTTGCATATAGTCCAGTGAAATGTTACCCACAGGCTGCCTGATTTTCTATTGAAGTATGTTATTGTTGTAACAGCTTCACAGATGGTAAGAAATTCCAGGGAATATTTTTTTTTCTCTTCTGAACTTTGCAGCAGCAGCAGAGCAAGTTTCATAAATCCTTTTTGCAATTAGCCCCTACTCTACCTATTTTGCCCTGATCCTTGATTCCATCACATCAAGGCCCATGGCAGGTGGCTTCAGATCCCCTGAGGCAAAGCAGAGGGTATCAGTCCTCAGGATCATGAGTCTTTTTCTTCTCTATACAGGAAAAATCACTCCCTCTTCCTGCCTCTTTCTCCAAACACTCAGGAAAGGCCCTGTACTATTGAAAATCTTTTGATGCCAGTTGTCTGGGGAATTAAATTATTAGAGAAGGAAGTACAAGTTGCAAACTGTTGAGCCTGGCAAATCGGATACACTTCAGATTTGGGCCAAGACTCATTACCTGGTTAGAAAAGGTTCTGAGCAGGTGTCAGATGGCCTATTGGGTTGTCAGACTGGATAGAAACAAAAATGGACTTGTGGGTCTCACTTAGGGAGCAGAGATAACCCTGTGGTAGCATGGCATCCCTGGGAAACAACTGTTCAGAGACATCTTCCTGAGGGTCACCACTGCCACCCAACATTAACACCAGCTTCTGTTGAAGCTAACTTCATCTGGAGGACTGACAGTGTCTGTGGCCTCTGTACTTACCACCCCCAGCAAACTGCTCAGCCTCTGTTTATTTGAATCAGTCCAAGGCACAGCTAACCTGACATCTGCTCCTCAACCTGGCCTAACATTTTGAAACCAGCCTGTGCTATTCATAATGAGAATGCAAGAAGTATAATCTTTTCCCCACTGAAAACTCAAAGTTAAAAGCCATCACAGCTGCTGCAGAAGCTTCACCAAAAGCCGTATCAGCAGTTTCTGTTTTAAAAACCTTTTTTTTTTTTTTTTTCTTTTTTTTTTTTAACCAGTCACACTGATGCAGCTGCAGATTTCGGCAGTGCCTTCTCTGTGGCTGATTTGCCATTTTCACTCACTTTCCTTTAAAAAACATCTAGGGATTTCAACACCTGAAGACTTAATTTCTGAAACTCTGAAAGTGAAGGTTAAATATATCACATCATCTGGCAAAGCTCTGTTAGAGCCCTGGTCAAGTATTTTGCATATTTAGATGGAGGAAAGTCTTTGTTCTCTTAGTGCATTCTGAATGCCAGATGAAATTTCCAAAAGTTACCTGAAATACACTATGAATACCTCAGTGCTAATAGGTGCTTCCTGGTGAATTTGAATTGGTCTCCAAAGGCAATAGCTGAGGGTCAAAACCTTCTGAGGTCATGAAGGCATCCAGGACCCAGTGGGTTTTATAAGTAGATAGGAACCAGTAGGTTTCATAACTGCAACGTCCAGACCACATACCATGGGAGGTAAAGGCTATTGATGGAATTTGTGCTGCTTCCCTAGAGTACTTTCCTCTGTCTAGGCACTCACCTTTGCTCTGCCCAGAAGACACCTGATTCTAATCTTCCCATCCAAGGTACAGGGTCCTTGGGAACAGAGGCAACTGTTCATCATATGATAGGAGACTGGATAGCATCATCAGCTTCAAGATTTTGTTTTCCCTTTTTTTTTCATGTACTTCGGTGTTGTTTTCTTGGTTGTTGTCTTCTGTGGGTGGTGTTTCCACACATTTCAGAAACAAATGGATGGGTGAAAAGGATATTCTTCTCCAGCTGCCCATGTTATCAAAGCAGAGAAGAGTATTTTTGAAGGTAAAAGATACAAAGACTGATTATTTAACACCTCTGCTTGACATCTAGCTTTTGCTTCCATACATATGAAAAGACAAAACCTCTTCCCTATTCATTTCATTCAGTGTCTATGCTAGTGGATGTGGTAGGATGAAAGCTAGTTTGTGGGTTTTGTGCAATTCAGTGCATGCAATTTGACAACCAAAAAGTGAAACAAAAATATAATTTAAAAAATAATGTGAGAAGATACCAGTGATACTATATTTTCTCTTTGTTATTACAGTGGACATTTGAAACAGTAATACAAAGTGGGCTGAACAAAGGATGACAGAATCATAGAACTGTCACAGCTGGAAAAGATCTCTAAAATCACCGTATCCAGCTGTCAACATTCTCCCCAAATAAAAAATATTTATCAGTATCTGTATCATCCACTAGAGCATGTCCTGAAGTGAGTACCTCCAAGGATGGTGACTCTACCACCCCCCTGGGCAGCCCATTCCAATGCTTAACTACTCTCTCAGTAAAGAAATCCTCAGATGTAGTCTAAACCTCCCCTGGTGCAACTTCAGCCCATTTCCTCTTGTCCTGTCATCATTCACTTGAGAAAAGAGGCCAACACCCACATCCCTACAACCTTCTTTCAAGTAGTTGTAGAGCGCAATACAGTCTCCTCTCAGCCTCCTTTTTCTCCAAACTAAACGTTCCTAATTCCCTCAGCGTCTCCTCACAGGACTTCTTCTCCAGACCCTTCACCAGCTTGGTTGCCCTTCTCTGAACTCTGGCAGCTCAGTGTCTTTCTTGTACTGAGGGGCCCAGAACTGAACACAGCACTTGAGCTGTGGCCTCACCAGTGCCAAGCACAGGGACACAGTCATTTCCCTTCTCATGGACACACTATTCCTGATACAAGCTATGATGCTGTTGGCCTTCTTGGCCACCTGGGCACACTGCTGGCTCACACTCAGCTGGCTGTTGACCAGCACCCCCAGGTTCTGTTCTGCCTGGCAGCTTTCCAGCCACTCTTCCCCAAGCCTGTAGTGTTGCATGGGATTGTTGTGACCTAAGTGCAGGACCCAGAACCTGGCCTTGTTAAACTTCATTTTAGTGACCTTGGCCCACTGGTCCAGCCTGTCCAGGTCCCTTTGCAGAGCTTTCTTATCCTCAGGAGATTAACACTTCCACCCAACTTGGTGTCATCTGCAAACTTACCCTAACTTACTCTCATCTAGATCATTACTGATCTAGATATTGAACAGGAATGGTCCCAAAACTGAACCCTGAGGAACACCACTGGTGACTGGTCAACAACTGGATTTAACTCGGTTGACTACAACTCTCTGGGCCTGGCCATATAGCCAGTTTTTAACCCAACAAAGAGTATGTGCATCTACGCCATGAGCTGCCAGCTTCTCAAGGAGAATGCTAGATGGTGGGAGAATGGGAGATGGTGTCAAAGGCTTTACTAAAGGCCAGTAAAATGAAAGTCAGTGAATGGTGCTTCGTTACATGGTGCATGTTCTTCTCTTTGGTGGCTCCACTTAATCTCTGTTAAATTGGACAGTTCTAGTCATTTCTCTGAGGGCATCTCTGACAAAATTTCTGCTGTAAGGGCTTTGCCAGAGCAGAATCTCATGTGATACAAGATTGTGAGAATATAAGAACTTCAATGCTAAGTCATATCAGAGGTCCACTTAGCAGATATCCATAATACCCAGCAGTAGATGTCTGGAAGAGACCAAAGAGGGTAGAGAAAACCATGATGCTTCTCTAAAATAACCTTCTTATCTCCAGCAACTTGTGGCTCAGAGATCTCCTGAGCCAGACAAGGTATTTTATGTTTGATAGTTGAACTTTTTTGGTTACTCACTGCACTCGTACACAGTTTTAGTACCCACAATGTCTTTTGATAAAGAATTCTTTTGCTGTTGCTTCACATCATTGTGTGAAGAAATGTGTGTTTTTTGACTGTTTATATCCTGACATCTGTCAACATCAACCTTGCTCTCATGCTAGGAGAGGGACAATGACCGCTTCCTATTTGTCCTCTCCTTGTCACTCAGGACTTTATAGACATCCAGTACATTTTCCCTCAGTTATCTCTTTTCAGATTGAAGGTGCCTCCCCTTGTACAGAAAAAATTTCATACGTGTGTGAACCTTCTCTGAGCCTTTCCCAATTCTGCTGTGTCCTTTTTGAGAAGGGTGACCAGAACTGGACGTAGAGTTCAGGATATAGAATTACAATGTATTCATACAATGGTTTTATGTCTTGTCTTTTGTTCTCTTTTTCTTTCCTCATTTTCCATTACTAAGCATTGAGATGACATTTTCACAGGACTGTCTGTTGTAACCTTTCATTCCTGAGTACTCATCTCTTAGCCCATAGCATTATATGTGAAGTTATAACAGAATGTTGTGGGTTTTTTAATATGTAAAACTTTACGTTCACCAACATTACATTTAATCTGCTATTTAATAAGCTGTCTCTCCTTCTTGTAAGATTCTTCTCTATACTTCTGCTATGCTACAACTTACACTTGAGGCATTTGGTATTTACTGTTTCAAAGAGTAGAACATGCAGTTAATTACTATTTATCTTTAAGAACATATTCAAATTAAATACATATTAGGGAAATGTATAACCATTTGGTCTACTTTGCACATTAAATAACACCAGGCTTCCCATTTGTTGCAAATATGTGAGAGAGGACAAGGAGCTTTCCCTGGAAATGGTTGGTGATGTGACGGTGAGTAGAGCAGCCTCACATAAATAATCCATGCTTTCTTCTTACTTCCCTATAAACAAGCCACTTCCATTGGCTACTGCTGCAGTGGGAGAAGACTGCACATGTGGGACATTGCATGTGTGGGCTCAGAGGTGTCTCAGAAGATGCAGACAACATCTGAAGTCAGACAAAATAGGTATTACCAAATGCCTCGGTTTTGAGACTGAAATATTTTTGTATCTATTTTAAATAACAATCCTTTTTTTTTTTTTTCTTGAAAAATACTGTTTGGAATTAATAAATGTTGATTAGGGAAAGGCTGTAGAACAATGATCCTACTTAATCTGTGACTTTGATCTATTAGTTTTTCTTCTCTTCGAGGCTCTTAGCTCTATATGGGGCCCAGGTGTGTGGCATATGGGTGGAATGCCCAAGTTCTTTCCCTTTAGCCCCTGTGTTACTAGAGTAGCATGAGTCCAAGGGAGAAAATGGGCCCATTGTTTTCCTTGTTTTGAGCCCTAAGAACCATAACCTCCCACATTCACTGTGGAAGTGAGCTTTAATCTGCAACATATCAGAAACAGATTACAGAAAGAAGAAAATATGGAAGCTGATTAAAAACTGCAAGGAAGCAACTTAGACTTCACCGAAGACACATTGTAGAAGCATAAACTTTTCCCCTCTGGCTTCACAGGGATGATTTAACTGCCAGGATGCAAAGAAAACAGAAGCTAATTATCAAATGAACATTGTCTTAATATGTTAATGAAGCGGTTTTGCTAATAGCGAGAGACCTGAATTTTAATACATTTTAAGAGCTCCTTGATTACGTGTTTGTTAGTTGTTATGATCATTTTAAATTATCTGTGCATGGCTTTATAATGGGTTAAAAACTGTATTAAGCACTGTATTCTAAACAGGCCTTGATGAGGCAGGTGAATAGTGCAAACATTGTCGCCAGGAAATTCGCTTCAAAAGAAATGTAAACTAGTTAACCTAAAATGTGTCATCAGATCCAACAGCCACACTTAGCAATGTAAGTAATTTTTAATGTAACTGCCAGCTACTTCTATGGAAATTATTTTTTTTCTCAGTAAGAGTATTCCAGGAACCTAATAGCTATTATATCAGAGTGTTTCTGTAAGTAGCATAGGTGGTTTCAGAATATATATATATTTCTGTTGAATTTAGAGGAATGAGTGAAGTAGTTGAGAAAATACAGAGTTTATCTATTATGTCCTTGGTGATTACAACCAAACTGTGGGTTTTTTTATTTCAGTTTTCCACAGATACAGACATTTTGTTCTTTCATGCTCAAAGATTCTGTATAATCCCTCTAAGCAGGTCTGGGACCAGTAGAAATAAAAAATACTTTCTGTGATGACACCAGCATAAAAGTGTGCACATCTACACAGCATGCTTCTGTTATAAGGTTTCTTTGCCTTTTTCTATCAATTTTATTTAAAATCAAAGCATACTGAACCATTGTTCTTCTTTCTCCAGCCTTCACCTGAAAGGTTCCTGATGACTGACTGTTGCTTCTATGGAGCCTGTAACTGAATGGGATCTGCACAAGAAGTTCTAAGTCCTCTGGCTTCAGTTTTTCCAAGTTCTAGAAGCAGCCAAACAGATAACTTCTCCAGAAGACAGCCTTCAGCTCTTGACAACCAAGTTTCAGGCAAAATGTTGAAAAAAAGCCAGCAGAGCATGAGACAGAGAGGTTGTAGCTCCTAGAAAGATGTCAGTATTTGCTGTGGGCTCACACACTCGTGTCTATTTGGAGTGTTTTGTTCTGTTGTTAAAGGAAACAGTAGTTGAGATGCATGTGCCAAACATGCTCTTTGTGAGTGTGTGCATTGTCCCTGCTCAGGCAATCAAGGAAATAAGACCTTATTTCCCCAAAACCAGAAAGTGGACTTCTGGGTGGGAAGGGAACGAGGACAAGGGCACAAATGGGAGCTGTGTTTACATTAGACAAGCAGCTGCTATGTGGTTTAAACCTGCCACTCATTGCTTCCACTAACATCAAACAGAAGGTTCATGCTTGCAAAGTAGATGTTTTGTGAGACTCATACACTATATAATGTGAAGTTATGCGGTATCAGATAGAGGCTTCCTCTTTTTGGGGGAGGCACAAATCCCTGCCTCATTCAGATTCCAAAGTGCTGGGAGGACTGGGCCGTTGCAGCTCTTTGGTGAGTATTTGGACTGCTTTAGAGTACCAAGCCCTGACGGTGGCTGATTGATGAGCCAGTACTCCCTACTTGTTTTGCACATGGGTACCTGGCTTAATTTAATTCCTCCTGATCAAGCCCAAGCAGTGCTGGAGATAGGAAAAATCTAAAAGCTATCCCAGGGAACTGAGACTCAGGGATCTCAAACTGAAGCTGTAAAATGCCTCTTAGGAAATCACCTGAAAGGATACTTAAATGCAACCTACTTGGCTTTGAAAGTTTGAGAATTAAAATATACGTGTTATGTGAGCTAAAGAAATTAGTATAGGGTGATACTGCTCATTTTATTATATTTATTTACTTTTATAATTTGGGAATTCCAAGTATCTCCCTGTTTCTTACACCTTTGTGCTGATGCGTGAGAGGCAGGAGGAAACACAATCTTACTTAACATAACCAGCCTTTGAAAAATCCTAATTGCCCGGCTCAGTGTAATTTATTTTTAGGTCATACTGCCCTCTAGGGGATCAGGCAGCGAGATAGGGAGTTTTGCATAATAGAAACTTTGTTTTTTTAATTCTCAGAAAAATGTTTTGCTTCCTTTGTACCGCAGTAAACCATAACAATCCTTGCACAGAGCTCGTAATTTAGCATTTAAAGTGTAATTCGCATTCATCTTCTTGGGAAATATCTTTCACACTTAGCATTGGGTGTCTGCTTTCTGGATGTGGGTCTGACTTCAGGTGCACAGGATTTTTGTCTTTTTACACAAGGGAGTCTGTACAGGGCCCAGTCGATACAGTTAATCAGGGGAACTTTCCCATTGACTTCAGGTAGTACTGCATGACAATGATGAGAAAACTTATGTACTTAAATACTCTGTTGGGAGTACCTCAAACATTATGTTACATTCAATGTTTATTTAAACAGAGCTGTTTAAAATGAAGCAAACAGCAACAAACTTACTGTTATCAACAGTGCTTTTTGATTGAATATAAAAGTAAAAAGAAGGAAAATAGTGAGGGAAATAAAAGTTTAGAAAAGAGAAAGAAAATGGTTAGGAAGATTGGCCTAGAGACGAGCTGAGAAACTTGCAGCCTTTTTCAGAGATGTCAACACTTGCTAAGGAAGGAAAGTAGTCTTCTGTAAAGGGCTAAAAGTTCAGATGTTCAAAAATTAAAATCTTGACCCCTTACCAATGTGACACTATTGCCACTGACTTCTTATCCCTTAATTCCAAAATGCAATGAGTAGGCAATAGCAGCGTAATCTTGGATGGACAGACTGAAGTAAGAAACAAGGCTAGGAACTGGGGAAGCCTCACACAGTCTGCTCTTCTGCTTGGCTTTTTTTCTTCAAGTAGGAGAGTTTCGCTTTTTTTTTTTGAAGACTCCAGCAACTCACAAATCTCTGATCTGGGATGCTTTAGGGATGAGTCCTTTTTCTAGGTTTCCTAGAAAAAACCTGGCTGTGAAAATCTTGGCCAACACTGCCCTCATCCTACTTATCAGTGTTTCAAGCTAGATGTTGTGGGAAGTTCTCATTTGGCTCTGATTAATTACAATTTTACTGTGAAGTGAGAGGTTTGAGCACTGCAACATGCTTCCAGGTTCTTGTCTGGTATCATCCAAGCAGTGGAGTAGCCACCCCCTGTGACCACCTGCCATGACAAACAAATCAGTCTCTTCTGGCTTCTTCCCAGAATCACACTGGGCTTTTATGAGATTTTAAAAGCTGTCAGCTTTACATGCCCAGACTTCTCGTTTCAACCTTAGCATACTTAATACTGTCCCATGTTAATGGTTCATGAAATATTAATCTATCCATCCTCTGGCTTCCCTCAGCCATTAAAGTTCTTATCCATTTTATAAAGTTTGTTTTTAAACTTGGAAGGATAAACTGCTGAGGCTTCTTAAGCAAAATCTCTCTTACATGTTTCCTCGCCTGGCTATAGCAGCAGGGTGTTCAATCTCTGCAGCATTTTTTTATTTGATCAGGACAGCCCTATGCAATTTGCTTTATCCAGGCATGTGTGTCCATGGTGTGCTGATGGTTTCTACCTCCACTCACCTGGAGTGATGGTTTCTGTCTCCACTGTCACCTGGTTGTGTCATGCTACGTTTAGTGGCTCCACAATAACTGGCTTTCCTGATTCTCAGTTGCTTGTCACTTCATGGTATCAAAATCTCAGAAGTGTGTGTAGCCTCATATTCAATTTTATGTTTAGGGGTAATGATATGTTTACATCTTAGCTTGCACTTGGTTTATATGTCCTTCTGTTACAAATGCTAGTGACCCCTGATATTAACATTGAGTGGTACTTGTCCTCAGGTGCTGCAGTGACTCAATGACTTGTCTACCTGCCTTGTCTACCCTAGGATCAGAAACTGGGGAAACATTTCATCTGAGTGGTTTGAACCAATACTCCTACACTAGGTTGGAAATATACTTCAGTGCTCTTTAATGTCTCTGCTTTGTTCTCGATTTGTGTAGATGCTGTTATCATCTTACCATGTTCCAGCAGGGGTAGGATAGCTCTTTCTGTGATAACCTGCTTCCACCAAGGCCAGCAGAAGTGTTCTCAGAGGTCAGTCATGACCACAGGAAAAAATTTCTAGTATTGCTCTGTAGCTATAGCCATTGCTTTCGCCACCCATGTTTGTCTGAGTATGGTTTCCATACTCATGAAATATGAACTGTCTGAAAATCCTGTGTTCTCACTCTACAGATTAACAGCAGTTTGCTGTTCTTCCTGGGATTACAGACTGCCCAACTCTGTGACTCAGTGGGAATTACATTCTCTGTTAGCACAGTTGAACCCCAGCAAAAAAGGCTGTCAGCTCTTTTCCCCCAGGCTGTGGACTGGGACCTTCCAGCTCCGGAGGTATTTTCCCCCAGGCTGTGGACTGGGACCTTTCAGCTCCGGAGGTATCAGCAGAAGTGCTCTCACAGGAAGTCTTTGTGTCTCTCATTGGCTGTTCCAGTCCCACCAGACTGTAAAGGGCCAAGGCTCATTTCTGCAAATTTTTTTGTGGAAGAAGTCTAACATCCCCAGAGGTCCCCTCAGATTGTCTGCTTTGTCTGTCAATTCATGATGCATTTTCATCCACTAGCAGAGCTGTTCTCACCATGTGCAAGGTAAGAATGCCACTGCATTGGCTCCTTCCTGACATACTTGCTTTTGGAGTTCTTACATTCTCAGCTAGCATTCGAGGGATGGATAACCAGGCTTGGACTACACTTCTCCTCCCTCCTACAACTGCACTTCTCCCTCTTTTTAACACAGGCAGCCTCTCTGCAAGGAGTAGCTGTGCCTCGGAATCTGTGTGCTGTGAGAAAATCCAAAATACTTATAAAAGCCTGCTTTACTTCAGAAAATGAGTTAAACAACTAGAAATACATTGCCTGTGTACTAGTTTCTTTAAAATAATTCAGTTAGACTGAGCAGGTGTCAGAAGAGCTTTTCATTCTCACTGCTTCTGAGCTTGGTGTGTTACCCCCAGGCAGGAAGAAAGCACAGGGGATAAACACTAAACTGCAGCATTCACAGAACCAGTTAAGAACCTGCGTGGCTAAAAGGACTCCTTTCATCATAATTTAAGACACATTTTACATAATCTGTTTCCCTAGGTCTTGCACGCCTGCATGAAGAACTTCTTGACTCCGTAAGTGATTCTCTGATGAAAACAAACAAGGTCTAATGGTGACTAAAGTGCTCCTCAACACAAGAGAAGTGCTGTGGTCAGATTCTGCCACAGCTGTACTTGCATTAAGTAGTGACTTAGGCTACAAGTAGGATGTTTAGTCTTAGCCTGAACACTGCTGGTGAAAGGTGCTACTCAGCCTGAAAAAGAACCTGATTTACAACAAGAAATACAAGCCAAAACAACAGCTTCTCCAATCACAAAGGTTGAGTGGGAAGACTAAGATACAAGATGCAATGCTTGACTTAGAATTTGCCTTGGAAAGTGAGTTTATATCCTCTTTTCTTCAGTTCTCCTCAAAGCCAGACTTATTTTTATATTTCTCATATAGAGAAATGTCTCTGCTCTTCTACTCCACGGATCCAGTCTGCAAAACAAGGCTCAGAGCACTGCTTTACACAGACAAGGATAAAATAAAAAAACAATGAATCATCTTGTCCAGCCTTCCTACATATCAAGTCATTTCATGTCACTGTTAAGCCCGACTTGAGCCTTGAGTGATTTGAGTGTGATTTAAGCATGCTTTGTAGAGTGGCCTCATGTCTGCATTAAGTGTCCATACCTTGGCTAATTGCCCTTGTACTTCCAGTGGTGTTCCCTGCTCCAAGTTTGGATTTGTCTGCCTTTCATTTTGGTTATGCTTTCCTGCCCTAGGTTGAAGAGGTTTTTGCCTCTAGGCAGACTAGAGCAGCTTCCACTGAACTCCTGGTTACTCGGTCTCTTTAAGGCTCAGTGCTTCCAAGCTATCTTTTCCCTAGTCTTGCTGTAAAACCAGTGTTTTTCAGCCCTTCATGTACTGTTTTCCTGGGAAAATATTCAAACGCATTTTTTAAAGGTCCACCTTTCAAAGGAACACGGACTGCTTTTACTGGTTACCTTTTCCACTCTTCTGCCCTGCACTTGGGGTGCCAGGGATGGGGAGAAGGAAATAGGATGGCCCTTCCAGCAGCAACAAGGGCATAGATTAGCCCAGCCATCTTGCCATCATGTTGTTTACAGGATGTACAAAAGGTTTTCTATCATCTGCTTGTGTTTAGCTTGGGAAAAATAATGTGAAGAGCAGGAAAGGTACAAAACATTAAGCAGTTGCCTTTCAAAGGAATTCCAGCCGTGTTGTGCACTGAATGAAGCAGACATTCTGTAGGAGAAATTCAGTATGATTAGTTGATTAAAGACTATGTCAGAGTACATAAGCCCAAGGGAGTACCTAATTTCTGGAATGTTCTGCCTTATAAAGGTTTGACTTTGCAATATAAAGGCATTTAAATATATTTGCGTATGTAACACATTATTTATGTCCCCTAGGAAACAGCCTCTGGATAAGCATGAGGCATATAATGAAGTTTAATTTAAAGTTAAGCAGGTGCTTAAGCATTTCTCTGAATGAGAGAGGCCTTAACTATCACTGTAAAATTTCAGGTCAATGTAGGGGTTTTAAGACTGTATATTTAGGGGTCCAACCACACCCCTAATGGTGTCAAGGGCTAGTTTTCAGGAGTGTGAAATGTCCAGCAACTATCTGTCTTTGGCTAACCTGCTTGCAATACCTGGTTGACCACTATGCGGGTATCTTGTATCTTCTACCCTCTTCCAATACTCTGTCTCTGAAAAATAATGTTTATTGTTCAGATAAACCAAATAGGTTTAGGTATTTTTAAGCAGTCAAGGATGGTTCAATGCATTTAACTTGCTTACTGGACTATTTTTTCCCCCTTTTTTAGTCTGTAGGGAGCTTCTGACAGTATGTTGCCATATATTTAGACATCTTCTACCGCAATGTGGAGCCCTCCTTCAGCTGGGGGGCTTAGATGTTACTGTGCTATAGAAAAATACTGCTGGTATCTACAAAGTAAACAAAAAAAGAGAGAAAAGGTTCTAATGTATATAATAGTTAAAAGACCCTAGAGAAAAATGGACTTATTTATTTCTCTCATTTTTTCAGTTATTTTGTTTCTGATACTGAAAGATGTTTTCCTTAAAGTTAAGATTTGTTATTCTTTAATCCCCAGGAAAATGATTACTATCGTTTAAGAAAATTATATTCTTTCTAATTAAGCTGTTTTCAGACAATTAAATTGCTTCCTGATTTTCATAATTGTCTCATTGCTAAGATCTACCTCCTTCCTGATTAGCAAGGTGGAAAAACCCCAATGCGCTTACTCTGTACAACATTTAACATTTAAGAAAGAAGTTCCAGTAAATATTTTCAGTCAGACTCTTCCACAACACAACTCGCTCAGTATATATTGCTTTGGCTTCACAAAATCAAATCAAATAGCCAAAGGCACCCAGAAAGATGACCATAAAAGTGAGAGGAAACCATTTCTGGGGTATTCCTGTGAGCTAGCAAGCATGGGAGTCACTGTACTCTAGGAGGCCAGAGTGAATCTCTCTGTCACCTTCAGTGTTCATGAGAAGAGTGGCTTTACAATCAGTCCTGATGGGTGGGCTGTGGATGTGCTGTCCAGGCTGCCCTTCTCTGCAGCAGGGCAGAGGCTCAGCTTAAGGGGACACGTTTGGAGGACATTGTCACCTCATGGTTACAGAGCACACAGAATCATGCAGTCAACACCTGCATTTCGTGTGCTGCCTCATCCAGTTCACCTGTTCCTGCCGTGGGCACATCTGAGACTCCGGATCTCCCAAGAGCTGTAGTTAGCTACCCCATGACAAGGGGTAGCTTGTGTTCTCTCGTGCATGCTCTCTTCTCTCTTTCGTTTGCTTTCTCTCTCCCCTTGATCTCCTCCACCATTTCAGTAGGGCACTGGCTGTTAATGCAAGAGTCTCGTACTTGTCATGAGGTACAAATGCCATAGGGCACTGCAGAGCTAAGGGACACCGTGTGGCTTTTGGCCTAAGAGAGATGCACAGTGGAAGTCCTGTGGATCTTTCCACATTTATGGCATGGTTGCCTGCAGGTTCATACAGCGTATTCCAAACTGCCCAGAGGATCAATATCCTTAAATTGGGTATTGAAGGGATATATGTGTATAGACAGTCACTGTTACAAAAGCTCTGCTCCTAATCTGGCATGCATACACCCTCAAGCAGTTGTTATGAGAACCAAACATAGTGGTTGAGTCAGACCCTAGGGACTAGAGCTGCGTAACATGAAGGTGAGAGAACATATGGCATGCATGTATCAGTGCCAGGGGATTCAGTTAATCAGGTCAGACCCTCAGCTGGACATAGCAGTGTTCCTAGAGCTATGATAACAAACACCATCTGAAGATCTGGCTCATGATGTTTTTAAAGGTAGGGCTATGACTGAAGGGACCTTCCCACCACAGCTAACAGCATGAAGAACAAACTACTGTACAACACGGTGGGCCTGCCTTTGAAAATGCAGAATTCGTCCACTCTCATGATTTTCACAGGGAAAAACTGTAACTGTAACTGTTTCAGTGACCCAGTTCTTGCAGCAAATGAAATCATAGCACATACAAACACGTGCCATTTTTGCTATCATTGAGCTTTAAAACTCTTTTCAAAAGAGCAAATAGATCCAAAACCATTTAAAATGTACCAAAATTTTTTCTTCAAAAAGAAACTTAGAGGCAAAAAAAGATATTCCTTTTTTTAAAATCCCAGGATTCTTCAAGCTGTCCACATGGTTTCTGGGGTCTGACTTGCAAATTTTTAATACTTGTGTGGGAAGATCTTGAAAATGTGGCAAAGACTCATAAGCATAAATATACTAATATAGCGAGAAATATTCCTTCATTAAGGACATTCCTAGGAGTGTTAGATATCTCCTACACTATCCTTCCTTTGACATTTCCAACCAAAAGAAATAAGTCCTGAAAGCAAAACGTTTTGCCTTTCTGATGAGAAGACCTGTCTAGTTGCAATATCAAAAGCAATTATTGGTAGTTGACTCTTTCATCTTTCAAACAGTTCCATGAGAACTGATTTTATATGAACTTCATTTCTTTATTGATAATTTTGTGAGAAAAAAGACAATGACTATGAAAGAAGAGGAAGGCAGCATCAAGTGAAATGCAGATGGCAGAGCACTAGCTGAGGAACCACAGTCCTGAGGGACACAGGGGTACGAAAATGAGGGAAAGATGCAACCATTTAGCCATCAGTTTCCTCTGAGAGTCAGAGGAATACTGACGTTTTCATATTCTTCAGCTTTGTGCCATTTTCACCTTGCACATTAGCAGCCTGACTCAGAGAGTAGTAATGAAGTACAAATAAGGTTTTTTTGTGGAAAGGAATCTGGCAGCAAATACAATGTGTGGGAAGAAATCCTTCCTAACACCTGCATGCCCCCTCCAAACCGAGGGCTGAGCTAGCTGGAGTATGTTATAAAGTAATACACAGATGATCAGTAAGCTCTTTGCTTGGCATCCCTTTTTCATTATGCTGCCATTTTAGAGAAATGTTTTTATAGCCTCTGCTTGATTTTCTGTCAGATCCCTCCCTCTCTATGAATCCTCCCTTCCTGCTTCCTACAGAATGTGGCCAGCTGGTTACTGCTAAATTTAAACAAAGATGTGCTACTTGTAACTCTGCTTCATCCACACAATATTACTAGCTTAACTCAGCTAGCAAAAGTACTTCTATTTTGATGTGCACAGGGACTGTAAGCTCAGATGAAGGTCAATGAAGGCTGTTGCATAGATAGATAATGCTGACTGGGAGTACTTTAACTGGTTTTCCTCATGAAAGTGCTGATTCAGTGGAACTGGGATGTTTGAGGGGTACATGTGAATTCTGCTCAATATGTGGGCACACGATGGTAACTTAAATTGGGCTAGCTAGAGGAGGTCTTAGAGCAGCTCCGTGAGCTGCAGCAGAGCATGGTGCAGGCCTTCATCCATGCTGTAACACTCCTGGGCTTGTGCAAAGCAAAACACATGCATCTCCTGTGAAATGGAAATCCCTCTTTCTAGTCAGCTCTAATTACAAACTGCATACCATGTTTAAATAACCCATAAAATAGGGCATCAACAAAGAAGCTGCTCTTCGCATCTCTGAGATTATACCGCATCCAAGAGCTCAAACATCAAGGAGAAAACAGCAGGTAGCTTAACTCCCAAGATCTCTCCCCTGCTGTTGTTATCATTGACAATGAAGGCAGTGTTGTAAGTGCAGAGTGCAATGGACAATTCAAGCACTTACCGTATCTTGCACTCTAGCTACAGGCGCGTGATTTTCTGAAGAAATGATGACAGGATCAAACATATTCTGGCAGATGCTCACAAAATCAGAGCCCCTTTCACTCAGTAAATGACCATGAAAATGCTTTGAAGATGACAATAAAAAGTTATTTAATCATGTTCAAAACAGAAGCACCTGCCAAGTCAATATATCATTTTTTACATGATTGGCTGGTACAGTGACAATAGCGAAAAATGCAAAGCTGTTAGGAGCAGCTACTGGACTGATTCTATAGTAGGCATAGCCTGATGGTGGAGAGAGACAGCAAAAGAAGGGGGCAGAAAAAGCAGCAGAGAGAGTCACACGTGTATTTCCTCAGCCTCCTGATTTTTCAGCTCTTTTTCCCAGCTGTTAAAAGGTGCCCTTGGGAACCTAATCTGAAGATGTCCTTAGCAGACCTCGTTTTCTGTAAACACAGTGCCAGAAGTGACCAAAAGGAGACCTAAAGCAGCCTGAGTGGGCTTCATGCTGCCAAAGCAGAAGAGAAAAGGTGCTGGAGATGGGGGTAGAGATCTGGGCTTTTGGTAGCACCACTGCCCTGGGATGTCTGCAAGTTGATAGGCGGGTGCTGCTAGAAATGGACAGAATGTCGTTTGTGGCTGGGCACAGATTTATTGAGGACTTCAGGAGAGCTGGTACCTGCCTTCATCAGTGTGGGCTATGGGGCTATGCTGTGCAACAAAGCAGTGCCTGTGCTGCAGTTCGGCCTCACTGCTACCCTCACAGCTGCATCTACCCCAACCTCAGTGACTCTTTTAGACAAATAATTTCCTGTGAGGTTGGTGCATAGAATTATAGCCTTGAAGAGCTTTCCATCTGTATCTGGTATAGTTTAAAACCACCTTTGTGCTACTGACTGATTGGGCTATTTCATGATCAGCTGAAATTAAAATAGCCCAAGGGTGGTGATAATTTACATGAGCTGATGACAGAAACAATTCCAGCATCTGAAATCCCCCAGGGCAGCCAATTTAGATGTGCAGATTTCAAGGCCAAAAGGGCTTGTTCTGATCAAACACTGTCATATCTAATATACTATGAGCCATGGGGATTCCTGGAATTAATTTTCAACACAAGGCCAACATCTATAATTTAACTAGAACACTTTTATTTAAATATACCACTAAAAATTTTCAGAGTTGGGGAACTTACCACCAAGTTGTGGTAAAAACATCTACTTTGTCTCACTAGTTAGGATTTAGGCCAGATTTCAAACTAGGACTTATCTAACTGTTGGACATTACTAAACTTTTCCAGCTGAAGAGCCTTTTATGACCAAATATATGTTTACTGTGTGAGAGTAACTGAGGTTGCTACAACAGCCTTCTCAGTAAGCTAGAATAGGCAGGACACCCACCCCAATCTTCCCTCCACAGGATAGGTGCCAAGTCTTCACCTTGTCCGTGGCTCTTGTATAATGGCTCTTAAGTACTTCAATATTTTTTTTAAAATACAGACATTAGAACAGCATGCCTGTAGTGGCTTGAAATTCTGACACGCACAGATTTCAACTTTATGTTACCAAAGGAACATTTCAAACTAAAGTACTCAAAGCAGAAAACAATAATGAACTCTAGGCTAGCATGAGAACTGGTTGGATAGGTGTGTCTGAAGATTACTCAGTGGTATCATTAGTTCCTTGAGATCGTTATATTAGCTGTGAGTAAAGAAAATGGAGTGCCAATTACTGGATTAAAAAGAGAAGACTAAGAAGATTAAGAAGAGAAGGAAAGGAAGAATATTAACAACTTTAATCTCCAGTAGAAGATCACTTATGGTGATAAAGGCAGAACCTCAATGCTGAAAATACAATCAACAGCACTAGTGCAACATCCAGAGGCCAATGTAGGGGAAAGAAAGGGAAGAACTGAGCAAAAGCATAACATCCACCCTATAACGTTCTGAGCACATAACACAGAAGGACATTGGACAACATGATGGTCCCTGAAGACAACTGGGAAACTGAAGAATTCAGGTGGAGCTCCCACCTAGTAGAAGCAGATGCATTTTCTGAAGTGTAATGGCAAAGCAGTCTTCAGGGATGATACTGTGTTTTGCAGAGAGCAGATGTATCCAATTAGGAG
Organism: Florisuga fusca; assembly: GCA_038090715.1. Classification (NCBI taxonomy): domain Eukaryota; kingdom Metazoa; phylum Chordata; class Aves; order Apodiformes; family Trochilidae; genus Florisuga; species Florisuga fusca. Next base: position 15,072,830 of record JAAWXA010000009.1, read on the forward strand.
CTCTACATGAACTCACACAAACAGAAAGAGGCAAATCAACAGCTTCCAGAGAAGCAGTGCATTAGCTAGTGGGCACCTTCCCATAATGTGCTGAGCCTTGTCAGGGAGGTTTACAGTCTCTGGCAATGTTGGAAAGTCATGAGCACATGGGATAGGTGAGAAGATATCTAAGACAGGATACAAACCTTGAAGAATGGCTCTAGAAAGAGAAAAGCAGCAGAAAAAAAGGATTAAAAGACTTTATATGGGTTTTATGAAAACAGCAGTTAACACAAACTAACATATCTGAGCAAGCATACAACAGGTTGTAGTGATCTTCAGTCATTTTTCACAGTATTCAGATATAGAGAAATATCAGCAATATGTTTTCGTCTCAGTTGTGCTTTTATCCAGCTAAAGAAAGACGTAAGTACATTCTTTGCTCAAGTACATGTAACACGTATGGGATAAGGCATGCAGACAACCAACCATAGCACAAATATACAGAAATTCCACTATATAATTTATATCTAATTACATAAACTATTACATTTTATAAAAATAAGGACTTTTTTCTCTGCAGAATATTTTCAATATATTTTAAGTAGCTAATTTATGATTTAGTAAAACCATTATTAATGTTGAATATCACAAAGTCTTTAACTTAGCTTCAAATTTCCCATCCACCCACAACAGGAAAATAAGGTTATAAGAGGAAAAGTGCATTCCTGGCATACAAAATCTGATGCATTCTGCCAAGGCAAAGCAAAATACTGTGGCTCCAGAGAATATCAAGAAATAATTTTTGTCCTCAGGGATGCTGTGACTGTCTTGCACGTAAGATGCTTCTGAGGGATTTGGCTGACTGCTTATAAGCAGCATGGACCGTCCCATAGAAATGAACCCTTTGTGCTCCAGAACAGTTGGGGAGATTTACTCTTCTTACTGTTGCTGCTGTAAGAAGTACAGTACATCTTTTTCCTGATTCTCTCTGTTACTTCTGTCTTTTATAGTATTCCTCATCCAGAGCCAAATTCTGTCAGATTCTGAAGAGGATATCTAAATCCCAAGTTCAGGCACTTGATAGAGAAAAGGCTTATGAAGAAGTAAATAACATCACACTCTCTGAGTATGATTTGGTCTCCTTTTATTCAGGAAGGCAGTCTGGTATGTGTGAACATCTGAAGTTGACTTGTAAATAAAGCTATAGCTCTGCTATGGAGACAGATGTCCCATTTTATGCTTGGGAGACCTCTCTTTGGAGACTGTTTCCAACACACTTCATGGCCTATTTTAGATAGAAGAGGACTGGAGAAAACAAAATTAAGACCAGCAAAACTGGAAACATTTTCAGTCGAGAAAGCTGATTGCCTTCACTGTTTAGAATGCAATTTTAGCCTAAGTATAATGAAAAGATCTCATAGCTCAGTAATCTGTCCTTGGTGACAGCCAGAGATCTCTTGTCCCTGATAAATCTTAGAATCATAACATCACAGAATATCAGGTCAGAAGGAACCTCACAGATCATCTGGTCAAACCCTTCTAATACTATAGTTTATGTGATGTTTCACCACCCTGTTGAGCTGAGACTTCAAACTTTCCAAAGTGGAGGAATCCACCACTTCCCCTGGGAGACCATTCCCATGTCTGACTGTCCTCATAGTGAAAAATTTACCTCTTCTGTCCAATTGGAATCTCCCCAGGACCTACTTGTGCCTATTACCCCTTGTCTGATCCATGTGACCCCTTGTAAATAGGGAGTCTCCATCTTTCTTTTTAGCCACCTTTTAAGTATTGGAACACTGTAATAAGGTCTCCCCTAAGCTTCCTCTGCTGAAGGCTGAACAGACTCAGTTTTCTCAGCCTCTCCTCACATGGAAGGTGCTCCGGTCCTCTAATCATCCTTGTGGCTCTTCTCTGGATCCTCTCCATCCTGTCTACATCCTCTTTGTACAGCAAGTACCAAAACTGGATGCAATACTCCAGGTGTAGTCTGACAAGCGCTGAGTAGAGCAGGATGATGACTTCCTTGTCTCTGCTGGTAATGCCCCTGTTGATGCAGCCCAGCATCCTGTTGGCTTTCTTTTCAGCCACAGCACACTGTTCATTCATGTTGAGTCTGTTGTCCACCAAGACCTCCAGGTCTCTTCCACAAGGCTGCTCTCTAGCAAAGTGGATCCCAGTCTGAACTGCACTGCTGGGTTTTGTGTTCCCATCTGCAAGACTTACACTTCTCCACACTGAAATTCATAAAGTTCCTGATAGCCTACTCCTGCAGTCTGTCTAGGTCATCCTGGGGAGTGTCTCTCCCTTCTGGGGTGTCAACCTCTTCACTCATCTTGGTGTTGTCAGCAAACTTCATCAGGGTGCTCTTGATCCCAACATCAAGGTCACTTACAAAGATGTTAAACAGTATTGGGCCCAATATTGATCCCTGGGGGACTTCACTTGTGACTTGTTGACAGTTAGAAGAGGAACTATTTACAATCACTCCCTGGGTACCGTCTGTCAGCCAGTTCCCCATCCACCACACAGAGAACTTGTCAAGGCCATAATGAATAAGTTTCTCCAGAAGGAGGCTGTGGGGTACTGTATCAAAAGCCTTAAAAAAATCCAGGTAGATGATGTCCACCACTCACCCTGCATCAACCAAGTGGGTTACTTTGTTGTAGAAGGCAATTGGGTTCGTCAAGCATGATTTGCCCCTGATAAATCCACGTTTACTTTTCACAATCACATGTTTCAACTGACTTGTGATAGTCCCTAGGAGGATTTACTCCATCACTTTCCTAGGGACTGAAGCCTTCCTCCAGTCTTCAGGGATGCCTCCTGGTCTCCACAACTTCCCAAAGATTATGAAGAACTGCTCTGCAACTACATCAGCCAGCTCTCTCAACACCCTAGGGAGAATGGCATCTGGTGTCATCAATTTGTAGATGTCTAAGTGATTTTTTATCATATTACTAATGTTAGTTACTGCTGATCTGAGCTACTCTACTCCTGTGTGATACTTGAACAGAGGTTTCTGCTTGAGGAGCACAAATCATCTTCTCTGAGCAACTCATCATCCACTGCCTCCTTTCCCACAGGAAGTTCCCTTTTAACTAAGATGAGTAACTTCTTGGAAGTTACATGAGGTGTCTAGGGTCCTTCTGACATTGCTGATGTTAGAAACATTTGACTCTGAATTTTTTAATGCCAAGTAGAGCCTTTGCGTTGCAAGTTTTTGATTTTGGCAGGAATTATGGAAAGAGTGCACTATCTGATGGGCAATTTGTATAAGACTGGATTAGTTCTCAAGCAATGGTTGGAAAAAACAGCGGAGGAAAAGGAAAATGTGCTACCTCAGCTTTTGATAAAAGGGATGAGTGCCATTTGTAAGACTCAGAAACATCTATTCCTTGAATCCTGGTTGTTTCCACCTTCTCAAGAAGCAGCAATTACCAGGCATTTGAGTCCAGTAAGACAGTAACTTCATCAGTGAACTCTGGCTTATGAGGGACATGGAGCACAGCCAAGCCTGTGCTCCTCCCAAGAGAGTGGTGGGTACCACTGGTTTCTAAAAGCAAAGCAAAGTCATTGTTCCCTCCAGCGTCAGCTAAACTTTAACCAGGGGTGGAAGGCTTACTCAAATCAAGTGCTATGAGGCAGGAGAGGCTGAAATGTCCAAAGAGTTTCCATGGACCTGACTTGCTCTTACTTAAAGCGCACTCCGGATGGATTCTTAACGTATGTACTGCAAGGCTGCCAGGAGCCTTTCCTAAGGCAGTGATAAAAGAATTTCTTTTGGTGCATGGCAAAGTTCTGCTTGGGAGGAGATGTTTTTCATTTCTTGCAATTTTTTCAATGCATAGTGTGTACATACAAAGATTAATGATGGACATGCATTGGCAGGATCACATTCAACTTATTAATAAATTATTGCCAAGAAGCTCAGTCATATGCTCTTTCAGAACTATTGTCTTTTTTTGTCTTTTTTTTTTTTTTTTTTTTGTTCTGAGTTAACAAATATGTGCCTACGGGCTCCAATTGAAATAGGGCTGTGCCCCTGCAAAGTCAATAGTTTATTTACTGACTAAGAATAAAGCACCCAGGAAGATGTTTGAAGATATTAGCAATGCTTTTCATTAGCTGAAGATGGCATTTAGGTCTTGATCATGTCATGTTTATTCATTAGTTTTAGTGAAATCACAGGTCTGTTTGCAGGGTGAAAGTAAGTGAGATTTGGTGAGGCAAAAGAAAGGGGAGAAAAGGGAGAGGTTGTATATGCATTCACCCCTTCGAGGAGGAGAAAAAAAACCACAAACAAACCAACAACTGAGTTTATTTCTTGCCTTATTAAAAACTAAGCCAAAGTATCAGAAAATACACTGAAAGAGGCAGTAAGTTCATTTTGCCTCAGAGCTGTTATCAATTACATTTGTTCAGATTCATCTCGTAGATATGGCTTAACCACTGGTAAGGTTGACAAATCAATTTTCCTTGATAAATACACTTAAATTTGAGATGGATTAATTTGTTTCTATCAGAAAAATTAGTATTTTTAGTCTCACTTTATCTTTTTCACAAGGCTTTTTCTTTTTACCAGAAATCTCCACAGTGTATTGAATTGACTCATTATTTAATACATTCTTCTTCTTACTTGGACTTATTGAATTAAGAATAATACTTTATTCAGAATTTGAATGTGACTCTACTGCTTTCCCTGAGCCCCTCTGGCAGTGATTTCCCCTCATCCTGCAAAGCCACAACTTCAGGCTTTGGTGGTGCCCGGGAATTGCACCTTTCCCATTCCCTGGGCTTGGTAAAAGGCAGTGCTCACAAACCACACATTTTGCATCAAGAAACCCACAGCCAGTAAGCAGAGAAAATCACTGCAGCCCCGGGGCTCAGAATGGATGAGACACCCCAGCACCCTCTGTCATCAGCTGTATGAACAGTAACTGATAAAAGTAGTAATACAAAGAAGACCACCTATTTTACAGATCCTTCTTATGGCCGTGTGTGGGCTCCGAGACCGGAGAGCAGCCCAGATAACCAAGGACCCATGGAGAGAGCCTTCTGGGTGGGATGCTGCCAAGCCCTTGGCGAGCTGACTGAGAGTGGATTTGGGCTGAGGAGGAGGGATCTTCTCCAGTTGTCTTTGTTTCCGCTTCTAATGACTATGTCACTATTTCCGTGGATGATCCAGCTGGATAGCAAAGAGTTAAAATGGAGACCAGCATGTGCACTTTTAAAACTACATGCAACAAAGTCCATTGCTTGAAGTCCGTGTCCCTTCTCTCCCCGCCCCTCCCCAGCTTCCAGCAATCATTTATTATGAAGGGGTTTTATGATACAAATTTGATAATCTCCCATACACATTGGTACTGTTCTAATTGGAGTTGTAAGCCCATAAAATTCAAGCCCTTTGTTTCCCTGAAGGCCACAAGGTTTTAAAAGATACCATTGTAACGCCTAAAACCCATAAAATTGTCACTAGGGACTGATTAAACAGTCCTGAATTGAAACAGTGCGGATTTTGTCTAGGTCCTTTTCATGCACAACAATACTCTTTTCAACCTTCAAGACAAAAGGAGGTTTAAGGAAGGATTCTCTGGGAGATTCTTCTAAGATAACCCCATCCATATGGGAGACAAGGTGGCCAGCAGCTGAGACGAAAAAAAAAAAAAAAAAAAAAAAAATTTCGGATTTCAGGAGGAAAAATAAAGGGATGAGGGGAAAGACAACAAAACAGGTGACACAGAGACTGTATTTCCCCGGGTCCTTCCCTCACATCGCAGAAGCCTGGTCCGCTTTGCATCTTCCACTTCGCACACCGATGTGAACACATGGCTGCCCTCCTAAGCAGGGGAGGGGACGCAGGTGGGAGGACAGGCGTCGATCCATCCTCCCCGACCTGCCTTGACTTACAACTGAGTTGAATCCTCTCTCGGGGAGGCCAGAGGCGACACCGAAACGCCCCGTCGGAGGGGACGCGGTGCTGGGGAAGGCAGAACGGAGCAATGCTGCCACCTCCCCAGCCCCGACAGCCGTGCGCCTCGCCTCGCAGCCCCGCTAGCCATGGACTCGCCGGAATGAGTAGGCAGCACTACACATCCCAGAGACACATCTGGTCCGAAGTAACCCTCTTGCGAAAAATAATAAATTACAAACAAACAAACGACCAAAAAACCCCAAACCCAACTCAAAAAACACCACCACAACCCCGTCCCCAAAACTAACCCCAAATCAACCAATCAACAACAACAAAAAAACCCTCCAAACCAAACCAAACAAAAAACAAAACTCACCACTACAAAAAACAAACCCAAATAACTTCTTCAGACCTCTTCTTTCCCTCAATAGCCTTCCATCGGTAGGCAGCTTGCGTGTTTCTGTCCCCGTTCAGTCTTTTCTCACAGATATTCCCTCCCCTTTCCCGATCCGCGGCTCCCGAAGGAGCGATGGAGGCAATTGGTCTAGTCTACCTTTCCCGATCCGCGGCTGGGCTTGGGATGGTTTTTAGAGTTGTTTGTTTGTTTTTTTTCCCCCACTGACTGTCCCCACTAACTTTCCCCACTTATTTTTTTCCCGTGAATTAATAAAGTCAATAGTTCATCGAAAGGTTTCAAAGCATTGTTCTCTACGCTTTTAAAGGCATGGCTATTTTCTTTTGACTACCCTTCCCCAGTGGATCTTTGGAGCAGATACAGGCTAACATGGGAAGATTGTCTTAATTCTTCATGGGAAGATTGTCTTAATTCTTAACTCTTGCCTTAGAGGCTCTAAAAAAGACGGTAATGGACGGCGGCCTCACCGGAGCCTCCGGGACCTCGGCGGGATCCGCACATCGTTGCCCAAAACGAAAAGTCCAGACTTGAGCTCGGGGCTTACTTTTCTCCTTTATAGTGAGATGGTTGCAGCAAGCCTTATTGGCCGTTTACTGGCGCATGTGGGTAAAAATAAACAAGCTTGAAAGTGAAATTCCGCTGGCGCTATCGAGGCAATTCTTTAATCTGTTATGACACAGGAGGTAATCCTGCGGAAAAGACCCAGTCGTAAAAAATACACTTCTCCGCTGAGAAGAAATTATTTATCAGAAAGCATTTTATTAGTCACTGGAAGAATCGGCTATTTTAAAATAAACTAGGTCACCAGGATTATTTTTCTTTTTTTTTTTAAACAATGAATGACTCGAAAAGGAGCAGGAGGAGCGGAGGTTTTACAGTATTAGACCCGCGCCCCGCATCCGCGCCCTCGGGTGAGACGGGAGGAGGGGAGGGCGGCCGAGACCGGGCTTCATCCGGCCTGCCTGGCCTCCGCGGTGCCCGGAGCCGGGCTCCGCAGTCCGGCCCGCCCGAAGCAACTCTGCCGGTACCCGGCGCGCCCCGGCGCCTTCCCGGCGCTGGGATCTCGGGGCTGGGGCGGGAATCCCCTCGCCCGTGTGATGAGTCTGGCCCCGGAGGGCGAGGCGCCGCTGTCACCATCCCCAGGAGACGACAGCGGGGTGCGCCAAGTGCTGGTAAGCGGGGAAGACTCCGAGAGTGGATGCGGGCGGGCAGGCGCGGTAGCCCTGCAGGGCCAGGGCAGCCTGGGCGCTGCATCCCGCCAGGGAACANGGCGGGGGACTACCGGGGCCCTCACTCCTCGCCCGCTTCATCTTGTAGCGGTGGTTTTGGAACCAGATCTTCACCTGGGTGGGGGTGAGGCTGAGCAGTCGGGCCAGCTGCTCCCGCTCCGGCGCCGAGAGGTACCGCTGCTGCCGGAACCGCCGCTCCAGCTCCAGCGTCTGAGCCTTGGAAAAGAGCACTCGTCGCTTCTTCTTCTTCTCCTCGGCCTCCGAGCCACCGGCTGGGAGTGACCTTTCCGTGGAGTCGGGCAAGCTCAGCTCCGGGCCGCTCTCGTCGGAAGCTGAGGACAGCGAGGGGGTTAGAGAGAAGGGGCAGCCGGGCACGGGGAAGGCACTGAGGACGCGGCGGGCCGTCGACAGCCGAATCGCCTTCCACAGCGAGAGCACCGGCTGTTTACCGGACTAGATTAATTCCAACAGTCAACAAGAGATGCAAGCTAACCCCCCGAATACAGTAAACCTAACCCACGGGAGGGAGCGGGATTTTCCCGAGCTGGGGTGCGGCTGTGCCCCGCCGTCAAATCCCGTACGGGAACGGGCGCTGGGCCGCGCACAGCCCGGGGATTGTGGGCTGAGAGCTTTTGTGTTCGCTCCATGCTAAGACGTAATATCAGGCTGCCCACTCCTTTCATTACTGCTTTTCTCCAGCCTTTCTATTACCTCAGTATTTAACCCATCCCGATGGGCTTTCCGTATCCATCCAAAGGACGGTCTCCCGCCATTCACAGACAGGTATACATTAAACGCCGTGTATCTGCGGCACGATTTAGGTGTGTGGGGTACGATCAGTATATTAGGCAGCTGGGTTTGTGAGCCGGAGACCGCCGTCTGCGAGGGCGAGTGCCTGGGTGTGAGTGGCTGGACCAGGGCACGCTCGGCAGCAGAGCCGTGAGGAGAGACGAGGCGCTGGTGAGCGCTCAGCCTCCCTCTGCGGTGTGCGGGGTGACCTGACACACCTCCAGAGCAAAAAGGCAGGAGTTCTTGCAACAGTGAAACGAAAAAAAAAAAAAAAGTAAAAAAATTTTAAAAATCCTGTAAACGAGCTTAAACGATAAGGGCGGAAAGAAGAGCGGACATAGCCTGAGGTTTTTGCTTTCTGCCATAGCTGGGAACACGCATAGATCTAAAACAAACAAACAAACAAAAAAGAACACAAAACCCAACAACCCCCCCTCAAACATTAATCTTTTCCCTCTTAAGCCCGTGGCCGGGATGTTCCTGTTGTTTCATTGTTGTAATTCATCAATATTCTACAAAATTCCCAGCTTGGATCACCCCGATCCTGTAGGCTACACGCGCTGGCAATTCGCTTCTTCGCATCTTCCCCAAAGGAAGGTGTGAAACAAATAAAAGATAGCTGTGCGGAGATGGTGAATTCCTATCCGTTTCATACTCACAGGGATAGAGATTTCTCTCTGTTTCTATCCACCCTTGGTACGGTGAGCCGCTGTAGTTCTCCGCTGAGTGGTGATGGTCAGAGGCTTGCTTTATGCTATTAGCATCTTGCTCTGGTAAATCCAAAATGCTCCTCACTGTAAAACTGATCCTGCCAGATGTGGCCATGGTATTTTGCGCACACACACGCACCCTCAAAAAAAAAAAAAAAAAAAAAAAAAAAAAAAAAAAAAAAAAAAATTATTTCTAAAGCCCCGAACCCTCTCCCTTGAAAGCTGAGAGGAAAGGACTATGCCAAGCTACTGGGGAATCTCCCGGCTCAAGAGGACCTTCCCTTCCATCGCCACCTAACCCCAAATATTAGTGTCGTTTACAGAGGTGTCCTGTTTATATAAACAGTCCTCCCCACTGCAAACACTGCCTGCTTTCAAATCGTCCCTGTCTATAGGATGCTAAGTACCTGAATTAGTCAAGTGCTAAAGCCCTAATAGGAGTAGGTGTGACCCCCCCTCCCGTCACCCCCCATGAGAGAATAACCCGTTACCTCCCAAAGACAGCAGGAAACAGGCTTCATCATTACATATTCTGTCTGATTAGCCAAAAGTGGGGACAGATAATGGTAATTGTTAGTACTGAATAACATCTTGGGTGGCATGTGGATGACCAACAATCACCCCCCTCCATCCGCCACCAAAGCCACCAGCGTCCCTTCTATCCGCAGACAAAGTGAATCCTCCCAGGACATCCGCAGAGCCTGCCGTGAGCTCCCTCCCTGCTTCTCCCTCTTTATTGCCCCCCACACCCCCTCTTTAAACCTGGAAGGCATTTAAGTCGTTATTTGTTTTATTTCTCCGGACTGTTTACCCTGCTATCTACAACTCTCCCGCTTGTTGTTGGCAGGTTTCCTACCCTCAGCGGGGGATTTTTCACACCTCGTCTGAGTTCTCGGCGGGGAAGGCTGGCAGGTGTGTGCACTGTGTGATAGCACCTCCGGGGTGTGGGGGGTTGCATGTCCTGGGCAGGGTGGATGAAAGGTGCACCTTTCTCTCCTCGGGGAGACTGATGGCGTGAGCTTGTCTGGGGAAACACGGGAAGCCCGACACACTCGATCCGTAAGCAGGAGTCGGGAGGAGGTGTAGGGAAGATTATTATTTTATATTTTTTTAGCACCGTTTTTCAATGTGCTCCCCATTTTCCACACATTGTATACATGTGTATACATATATATATATGTATATATATATATGTATATACATATGTGTGAGTGACCGAAACGACTCCAGCTGGGAGAGATCAAGCACAGCGCTTTTATTTACCCGAGCGTCTCCCGTCCCCGCCGAGGGCCGGTTCATCTGCCCAGAGGAGCAGTGAACAAGCCCGGAGCCCCGGCCCACCCCGGGAGGAGGAGTGCGGACAGGCACACCATCTGGGCACAGCCTGGGCAGGCCCGACGGCATCTCCGCGGAGCCAGCGTAGCCTTTTCATATGCCACCCCCGTACCATCGCGAAGCTGCTGTCGAGCTTTGCTCAGCCTCGGTATTGCCGAGGACTTAGATTTTTAAAAATTTTAAAATCTTTTTAACAGAAACAGGAAGCCTGGTGAGCCGTTCAGAGGCATAACCGCAGTGTCAGGACGCTGTCCTCAGCCTCTGGGCAGACAGAGGTGACGGGTGGGAGCGAAGTTTCACGTGGGTCTCGCAATGTGGGTGAGGACGCGGGGGCCACAGAGGGTAGGACATGCTAGCGCCTCACCTCCCCCGCAGGCCCGTCCCTGTTCCCTTCCCCCCAGTCCTGTGGCTGGGAGCCGGCACTCGTCTAGAAAACTGGTGGGAGGCGAGTCCGGCTGGCTGGAGATGAGGAGACCTCGCCCCAGCAGAGCAGAGCCCCGTCGTGCAAACAGCGTGAAACCCTGTCGTGGTGTGCCGAGTGCCTGGAAACAGAAACCCAGATACGCAGGGAGCTACTCTTCTATCTGTCCGCTTTGTTGGCTCAAATTTTCCGGGAGAAATCTGGAATCTGTGAGCTATTGTGTATAGATGATATTTATCTATCCCTGCGTTCACCCTCCAGCCCCACTCCCCGCGGCCCCTCCCCGACCGGCCCCGGGTAACTCTTCTGGAAGCAGTTACACTTCAGGGGGAAAATGTCAACAGATCTAGAAAGACCAGGGGAAGGCGAGATTTATACCAGCGAGATTTGTGGGCGAGATGAACGGGGCACAAGGCTCCATTTGGCCAACTTCCCGCGTATTTCTTTGGGACTGGACAGGCACCATATAAACGATTCCCAGGCCGTGATTACTGCAGCCACCTATCAAGCATGCCTGGTGACAGTAGTTATCTTCCCCGCTCCAAGCACAGCCTCCCAGCCGTCCTGGGTGGTCGAAGCGAGGGGAGCACAAATACATGCCAACTGCTAGGCCGTGAACAAAAGGGAAATGTAGCCCTATGTCCCGGACCTGTTGGAAGCATTTGTTCCAGTCAAGATTTTGCATTTGTTCAGATCCGGAATAATAGGTGATTGACGCCTTCCCACAATGTGCTTTAACTCCCCGGGATAAATCGGAGCTTGTTCCTTGTTGTCATGGTTTTCAATAGAGTTCAATGGGATTGAACCACTATCGACTCTGCTTTACGTCTCCGGCAGCCCTGTCCATACAAATTTATTAGTTATGTCTTTTTAAATGAGATTAAATTGAAACGACGCGGTCGTCCTCGGCGGAGCGACTCCTCCCGCAGCCGCCCTGGTCCCCCCCACCCCCGGCTGCCCGTGTCACCGCCGGGGCAGCCCTCGGCTGCTGAAGAGGGGCTTCGGCCTCCCCCTCCCCNGCTCCTCTGTCTTTTCTTACCCAGAAATGCTAAAGAGGATTTAGGATTTCCTTCTCTCCAGACTTTTAATCCTCAATTCTACTATCAATCCTTTGCTCTCCAGAATCTCAGAAAACACTTCTGTGCTTCTTCTGGTTGAGGCCACATTTGCTATAAAACCCCCCCCCCAAAAAAACCCAACAAAACACCAAACAAAAAACCCCCCAAAACTGTTTATTTTCACTTTGTTCGCGGCCGTGAATGGCTGCCTTTCGGGTGAAACAGGGAAGGAAAATGAGGAGCAGGGGAACCTGGCCGTGTCTCCTCAGCGGCCGGAGCCGAGCGAGGTGAGGACGCGGTGTCCGCGGTGCCCCGTGGTGATGCGCAGCCACACGCCAACCACAGCCACCTGTGAAGGTAGCCCTGCGGAGCGAGCCGGGCTTCTGGCTCCCCGGGAAACCGAGGGCTCTGAGGGAGACCGAGGGGCTTCCAGCCCGAGATGTGGAGATGTGGCCCATCCCTTTTGGGATATTCCTCTGCTCGGTTTGACCATCCCGTCGGAGCTGTCGCCCCGGTCTTGCCATGTTTCTCTCCCCACCGGTCCCTGTTGGGGAAATCGGGATGTCAAAAACACCGTCAACCACCTGAGAAAACTGTGTTTTTCTCTCCATTCTTTTAACTTTTTTTTTGTTGTTGTTGTTTGGTTGGTTTTTTTGTTTGTTTTGGTTTTTGTTTGTTTGTTTTTTGTTTTTGTTTTTAATGGGTTCATATATTGTGCTCAGTGGAGAATTGCAAAGAAGATTGACTAAATCATGTACGTGGCATGCAGAAATCGAGCATTTTCCTGTAACAGTGGTTTGTGTCTACACCTCGGGAGGGGAGGAAAAAGCCCAATAAATATTTACATCAGCAGAAGTGTCCGCCTTGCTCTGGCTGTTATAGCTCCAGCTTTAAGGAAAAACCCTCCATAGAACGGAGCCAGAGGAGCTCGGGGCAGCGCTAGCAGCCAGGAGAAGCATTTCTGCTGGGAGGCTCCCAGGCTGTGCTACCACCTGCGTACCTTTGCCGTGTTAGGTTAAATCTCTGGGGTAAGAGCTGCCGACACAACACACCTCGCCAGACTCACACGACGCATGGTCGATTGATGACTGGGAACTGAGGCACAGAAAATAAGTGATTGGCAAACATCACAAAAAAGCCTGTGCCAGGGCAGGCAAATAAACCCCTGACCGAGAGCTCCCTTTATTTAGAATATTGGATATTAACAATTAATTTGTGTAGCAACATATCTGCGAGGGTGTTAAACTCAGCACATTGATTTTACTGAAAAGAAAACCTGCTCTCACAGAATTCAATGTGAAATTTAGAACTGATTTTAAAACAGCCAAGATTCCACCTTTCTATAAAAGCTATTAATCCGCTACTGAATTTTTCCAGTAATGAACATTTAGATAGCTTTACACCCTTTTCCTTTGTCATCTGAAAATAATATATTCCCTTCTCAACAACTAACCAGCTTTGGATTTTAAATTTTACTGTAAGCTCTTCTTTGTCTTTTTGCTCTGCAACTGACATTCATTAGGGTACATTTTCTAATTAGGGTAAAACTGTGGAAGGCATGGAATATTGCCCACAGGAAGAATTGGTTTCCATGTATTTCTCTATGTTATATTTGGTTTTCTTCCCCTGTAGAATAAAGTAATTTGCTTTTCCCAACTCCCAAGCATTTCCTAACATTCTACATCTTTTCTGCATCTCCTTTGTTTCTTCTTTTCATGACTATTCCCTAATCTAAGCACATACATACATAAAATTTAACCTATTAAAAAAATCAACAAATTTAAAGTAAACTTCTTTATTGCACGGCCATCCCACCCAAATAATAATTCCCTCTGCTATCAGTCTTCTTTTGCTTTTACAGAACTCATTCATTAAAAAGAAATAATAATTATTTAATCTGATGCGTGCAAAACATGGTATCCAAGGCTTACACTTTCTCTGAAACCCTCAATTTTCTATTCTACATTTAAACAAAAGACTTTACTCCTTGAAACAGGGATTACCCACCGCACTGGAGGATTCAGGATTGAGCTTTTCATTTGCTCTGTGTGATCATCCTGTAGGAATTATTTTGCAAATTGACTGCAAGCAAAGCCGCAAGGGACAAGCCCTCCCTGCTCTTTAGGTTGGTTTGGGATGAGCTTGTTCAGAGACAAACTGGCGTGGAGATGAGCGGGGCTGCCCAGCTGCCTAGGCTTTCCTTCCCTTGGGCTCCTTGGACCTCAGCTCTCAGGGACGGCTGAGGGGATGGGGCTTTTACTTCCCTGTCAGCACAATCCCTTTGGGCAAGTGAGAAAAGGTCACTTTCACCTTGGTTAAGAAACTGCAGCAGTTACTCTGTTAACAGCTGGCTGGTTTACAGGCTCTATACCTACCACCACTGCAATGCCATTCCCCTCCTTTTTTTTTTTTTTTTTTTCTTTTTTCATCCCACATGCTCAGCCCGCATAGCATATATAGGGGAGCAGGAGCAGGTTCCAGCTGAGTGGCAAAGCATGCCCAGGACAGGACATGCTCTCAGGCCCAGGTTCAGCTGCTGCAACCAGAGTGTGGGGCCCCTTCCCCTCCCTGTTATAGCACGTCTGTGCCAGATGCACTTGCTCCAGGGTGTAAGTGACCTGTCTGCAGCAGGGGCAGGCAGCAGCACCCATGACCTTGAAAGAGGTTACTCTCATGGAGACTCAGTGACCTTCTCCCAGATACACCTAGTGTTCAGGCATATAACCACACTCCAGTGGGAATTTGTGTTTAATGCTCTCTGAGAGGCTGGACTCCAAACTGAAGTGGGTGGTTCTTGGAAAACAAGGTTAATGGTAAGACAAAAGTCAAGTCACTAAGCAGTAGCTGAGAAACTGCAATAGAGGAAGTAGAGGACAGGAGTGGCCCTGAAAGAAACTCTCCTCTTTGCCAACACCATCACCTTCAGCAGACCCTCACAAGGCACTTTGTACTTCAGACATCTTACAAGGGTATGCAATGGATTTCCATGCATAATTCCTTGTCCTGCACTGTAATATATAGTTTACATTTTTTACTCATTAAAGTCTAATAAATATTCTCTATTGGTTAAAATTTATTGGATTCTGATGCATAACCTATATTAGAGCAAAATTCACAGCCAAAATTGTAGATTTAAAAAAGGTCCTTTTATTATTCTCATGAAATATTCTTTTCTTCCCCTGTGACATGCCAAGTCACCAAGAGGCAGAAGTGCTTTGGCATGTTACATACCAACTGGCCATCACATGCACTGGCTGGTGAGCAGGCTGCTGCCATGCCTAGTATTTGGTTCTTGTTAGTGAGCCAATTAGTTGGGTTTTTCATAAGCTTTCAGGGTTTCACAAACCTTCTGTGATCATAATTGGTTTTGAGACATTCGATCATCTATCAAATTTGCTTAAAGCCTTTTTTTTTTTTTTGTTTTCCCCCAGATGACAGGCAGAAAATACAATCACGTGAGCCTTGCGCTTTGAGAATTCAGGCTACAAAGTCACTTGAGCTTCCAGCTGAAAATACTAAGGAAAAGGTGTCTCAAGACTGTTTTCAGAATTGGAGGATTTGTCTCTGTAACTGCAGGTAAAGAGATACAATCACAGAAAGTCAGTTTTAAAAACTGCAGTCCAAAGCTTCTTACCATTCTTGGGCTGACTTCTCCTTTCATTTACACACTGTTGACTACAGCTGCCTTTAAAACGTTGAGTACAGTAATGCTGCTGACTTCAAGAGCATTCAGCTGGATGAGATGATGCTGGCTCAGGCATGCCACACGGTAAGTGAGAGGCTTTGACTCTACTCTTCTAGCTCTACTAGAAGTTACCACAAGGAAGTTTACAGTGGAGTCATTTCCAGTCCATAGCACTAAAATTAGGTTTTGTGTTATGTGACTGTACATGGGCCAAAGCGCAGATTGAAATGTCCCTATTTCCACATGTAATTAAAAGTCTGTAACTGAATTTTTCAGTTTTGCCCTGACTTGATATTGAGCTGCTTTTTTGGTCATGCTAATGTATGTTGTAAAGAGGGCTGCTCCAGGTTTGTGCAGCAAGAAGCTACAGTTTATTTTGACAGAGAGCAAACTTTCAAACTAAGAAGCAACTAACTAAACACAGCTAACTCTATTTTTCTTTTTCATACATGAAAGTGTATGAACACACTTTGGATGCTCATTATGTAGCATTTCTTTAAATCTCACAGTAGATGATTCATCTTTTCTTCCTTAGTATCTGTCTCCCCAGCTCCCTTCTGGTTTTCTTACCATCTCTCAACCTGTGATTTATCTCTTTTTGTCCTCATTTTTCCTTCTCCACAGTTTCAATTTTAAAGCTTATCTGCAGTCATTTTCTGATGGTAGCATCAAGTGTAAAACATGCTCTACCGTCAGAGATTGCATTAAGAAGCCAGGAGAGTATGTGGTAATTTCTCAGTTCTGCAGTTTCTTAATTGCCGTTAATATTCAAAACCAAACAGCAAAGTTTCAAAAGATCCCCACACAAGCCCAGACTGGATATATTTGATTATGAGACAATAATGTGTTTTCAGGTATGACTTATTTTAAGCTTGTGATCAGACACTCTGGTAGAGTCACTGGGCTGTGGTACTTTTAGAGCCTCAAAGGGCAATGAGGGCTCCAGTGAGAGAGATACAGTTTGGTTCAGATGTAGAAATTCATTCATTTATTTGAAATAGATCAAAATTGGTTTGTGCAGGTGCTTTTACATATGGTGAGAATAAAAATGTTTTCCCAAGTTATTTTGTCAAAGGTTCTTTAGGGTCAGATTCAGTTAAATCTGTTATCTTATGCAACAGTTGTGGTCATGGAGTGTGACTAACAAGCATCCGTATAGTGCATTAACTATAGCAAATGCTTTCAAAGATTCTAAATAAGCACTCATATCAGATTGTGGGGATATGTATTTCTTAAAAAGCATTTGTGCTTAATTCTGAACTTGTGTGTGCACCGTGCTTTTGTTCACAGAGTTATTTAAATAGCCACAGTTCTTATGGCAGAGATGCTATGAATCATGTGTGGAAACGGATGCCAAAAGGATGTTTCAAAAGAAAAGTTATTTGGGGGATTTACTCACCTGCAAACCCAGTGACATCGTATTAAATAACAGCTTCCAAAATGTAAACGTTGAAGGTCCCATAAAAAGTCCAGGAGCAATTTCTCATGAAGTTTTCAGCCAAGTAGTAAGCCTGTTAAAAAAGGAAAGAGCAATTTTTACTGACAGGCAGGAATTAACAACATAGGAAGATTCAATTTGCTTTCATACCACTTCAGCCCCACTCGCTCCCAGCACAGCTCCATGCCAGCACTCAGCTGCTGAGCACACAACACGCCTTGACAAAACTTGAGAGAAGTTAAAGATTCGGGGTTTTCTTGGTTTTGATTTTTTTGTTTGTTTGTTTTATTTTTTTTTTAATTTTGACTTGGCTTGTGTGATGTTTCAGAATCATGCAACTCCTCTTGAGGTTGCTATGGGCTGGGACAGCGTGTGCTGGAGAGCAGTTTGAATCTCTGTGGATGCAGCAGCAGGGCAGAGTCTGTTTCTGCCTCTCGTCCTACAAAACCACCTAGCAAATCCCTTAGCTCGCTTGTCAGAGAAGGAGATCACTGAGGTGTCAGGCAAATCCTGAACACACAAGCTCAGTGAAAAAGGGAGGACAGAGAGCCAAAAGGGTGGAAGAACACAAAATAACTAATAGTGAATAAATGACTGCTGACCCTCCCCATCTCTGCCCTCCTTTTCAAGCTGATCCCAGAGTAAGATTGTACATCAGCTGTTTTCTTTAGGAGTCTCTAGTCAGCTCTACACATACAGTTTTAACCTCAGCTGAATCATCTCATAACTCCTCTGCTAATTGATAGTGTGCTGACATCCTTCCTAAATTAAAGTACTTGGAAATAATAACTCTGGCCATCTTATCTGTGATTATACCTCAGTTTTCTGCAAAAAAAATACTAACACTTTTAAGTACTTAGTGGTCAGTTCTGCCAGAGTCTGAGCAGCTTACTGTTTGGGTACTGCAGCTATTGCTCTCATGGAGGTGCTCAAAGTTATGATATTCCCCAGATCAGGTCTGGGAATATCCCTTCCTGCTTCTAGTCTTGGATGAATATAAAAAACAGTTCCAAGATTTTCGCCCTCATATTGCAATGCTTAAGCCTTCTGACAGGAAGGAAGAACAGTGGATGATTAATTTTAAAACAAAACATTCCTGCCAGCCCTCTGCAGCTAAATGGAAGTTGTGGTGACTGAGGCATTTATGGAGAATATTTCAAAGTGAGATATATTTATCCCATGACAACACTCTATTTCCATGACATTTTGTGGTATACCTTTAATAATGAGCAACCTTTGTATAATAGTTTTCATATGATGGAATTTGTTGCATCAGTGAAACAAGACTACTTTACTATTTCTGGAGCAGAAACATTCCAATCTTTTTTATGTGCGGGTCCTTTTTTTTGTGTGTGTGTGTGTCGTCTTTTTTTTTTTTGTATAATATGCTTTATTTCCTTGGTCCTCATCCAGTCAGCAAAAACATCCGTTGATTAACAACACAGCTAAAACTCCAGCTCACATAATCATTTGTATTGTGTGTGACATCAAACAGATTTACAGAAACTAAAGCAATGATTAATAATAATCGTTTTAGAAGGCTGACTACCATGAATTCTGATCTGTTGCATTGATTTAGTAAGCATTTAAGGTTAAACAGTCAGCATAAGATTGCATGATCTATAGTTTATCTGATAAATATTTTATGATTCTTTACAGCAGCAGCTGGTTTATTTTATGTATTTAATCAAAGAAGTGCTTTGTAAAGCTATTCTGTGCTCTGGTCCTTAATAAATGTTTTCTTTAGAGTAGGGAAAAGTTCAGCTGTGCTCACATAGTTACATTATGCATGCTAACCTGCTGTACCAAGGCTGGAATTACATTTGCAAACAAAAAAATAAAAACGGAATGACAGAGGGAAAAAAGAAAATGGTCTTTTTGGTGCCTTGTCTGTCAGACACATCTCAAAACACTGAAGAGAAATGATTGAAAAAAATGGTGTTAGTGTGATTGTTCAGAAATTGCAATGATTTACATCCAGCTAATGGCTGATGAGCACAACTGTGTCTCGTGTTTGGACTTTAATGGCAGGGAAGGTACCAGCGCTGGTCCTGTCAGGAGGTGGCGGGGCCACGTGCACAAAGGCTGAAAGAGCGACCACCCAAAGTGATGTGTTTCAGTATTGAAGATGCACAGAGACCTGTATCAGTTGACCTCAGCCTGTGACCAGCAGAGTAAAGAGTCACCAACTCAGAAAGGTAACTTGGGCTCTGCTTTTCAATGGCTTTGTAAATCAGCATAAGCACCTTATAACAAATGCAAAACTTTCTCGGTAACCAAGTGCAACTGAGATGGGATTGGGAGGCTGGGGGGTTCCTAGGAGCAAACCTCTAGCAGCACACAGACTCCCAGCTGCTCCTTTTGTACAGTACTCTCTGAAATGCCACACAGTAAAGAAGCTAGGAAGTGCTGCAACATTCAATTTAAATGTGTGTGTATGCACCTTCTGATTACTTAAGTCACCAAAATCAAGAGTCTCAGAATCTGCCATTAGGATGGTAATATAGATGGAAAAACAAAGCAGAAGTCTCATTCATACAGTGGATGCAAGACAGTAAGAAGACACATTTTAACACCCACAGAATCAGATCTTAAGCTTCCCTGGACAGTAAGGTATCATTTTACCACTGGATGCTTCCAGGCTACCTTTTCACATTCTAAACAGGCATTTAGGTTGGGATGCGGAGAAAAGATACTGCTTCAATTAAATAATGTTACAGTTTATTGTGGGTTTTGGTCCTCAGAGGGTTTTAATTTGTTTCTATGTGACAGCTGTATTGCAGCTGCAGGCAGAATACTGTCTGTCTTTCTTTAGTGTCAACAGTAACATTTTCAGAAATTTCCTGTACTGCCTTGTTTGGGTCTTTTATTTCTTCCAGCTTTTATTTTATGTAATTAATCTTCATATGCAGAGTGTTTAAGTTTGTGTTCTTCCTGCTTTGTTTTTGATCCTTATATGCTCTGTTTGGTGTCTTACTTTTGCAGTTACCACTACAGCAACATTTTTCATTTTCCTCCTCCAGATCCTCTTCCAGAAACTCAGGCTCCAGAATTTGCCTATGACTGAAATGCATGCTATATTTTGGTTGCAACAACCACTGAAGGGGGGGGATAGCTCAGTGTATCTTCAGCTTATTCTTCTGCATTTCCAACCCAATAACTGTAGTTACACTGACTATAAAACCTAGTAATGCAAACCAAAATAAGAACCTGGATTTTTAGTCCATTGTGAAGATGTAACTCTCACTGAACAGCATGGTATCTATGGCAAGTATTAGATTTTATTAGTATAAGACAATTGCATCTCTGCAAGGCATCTATGCCAACTCAAACATACAAACCCCAATATTGACTAATAAACTCTCAATACTCTTTTTAAAACGTTAGTATCTTCTCTTCAAACCAAAACACACATCACCACTCCTAGCCCCCATCAGAAACAATGAGAGATATATAGTTAGACCTATGAAAGCCAGTGAATACTGAGAGGTTTTTTAATACAAAGGCAGATTCAGTGTGTGTGTGTATAACTTTGTAGCCCCATCGATTTTGTGGAACTACACAGATTTAAACCAGTTAAGTTGCTGGCTCTAGCTATTTTATTCCTTCCTTTATTGCCTTACCATGCCAGGCTTACAGAGCAGTTGGGAGAAATGAAGGCTTACAGCTCTTGAAAATGAGCTGAAATTTTGCAGTGCTGGTTAAGTGTTTAACTGCTCGTCAAGGTTAACAATGTGTTTAGTGTGTGCACATGAGGGAAATCTTAAGCAAGCTGACTGTCAGAAACAAGCCTTTGCTAGATTGAGAGTATAAAGGTCTATAGCTACAAGTTGGAAGATAATTGCTTGAAAATATTGCTATAAAAATAAACCATAAATCTCCATGACTGGCTTCAGATAATGTCATGGGAACAGGCTGCATGCCAAGAAACAGCAGGGAAGGTAATAACTGATACTTGCTCTTCTGTGTCCAGCAGCACTCCGGCACGGACTGTCCACTCCCAGCTCAGCTGGATGCCCAAGCTAGGCTTGTCTGGACAGAAAATTGCATCATATAAATGGGGATAACAGATAAGAGATTTGGGCACCGCAGCATCTGGACTCTACAACATCTTAGAGGAAGGATTGTACTAAATAGTTTCCATCCTCAGTTCAGAGAATTCCCTTGTTCCCTGTTTAAATTTTTTTTCTTCTTCCTTTCAGTGTCACATATGGCATGACAGCTGGCACACAGTGCCAAGTTATAGCTCCTGTAGTCTGCAATAATACAGGTCCATAAACATTTATTGAAATATCTGCCTCATTCGTCTATTCCTGCAGAGCTGCTTTAGGATGCTCTTGTCATACGAAAGCTATAAATACACTTCATCTGGCAAAGGCAGAATTTGCATTGGCCTTTTGGGTGTCAAATGGGAAATAACCACATACTAAAGGCTGCAGTCTGGCCACAACCTGGAAGAGCTTACCTCCAGAGTGTGTTGGTGGCAGGTTATGTTCCGTCAGCCACTGGAAAGTACATAGTCAGGGCTCCTGGTTTTCCCCTACCATCTTATTTTGGCCTTTCTAAATTATTTGCCATTCCTTTTCTCCGCAAAGGCCATAAACAGTAAGCAAGCAGTGAGGTTTCTGTGTCCATAGGTTTGAACTTCCTCTCCAGCCTTTTGCCTGAGTTATAATCTGAGATATATTTTCACCTATAAAAAAAAAAGTCTCAGTAATTAGCATTCAGCATCAATATTTTAGAGGAGTTATTTGCTTCAAAATTATATATTCAGATCAGAAACAATGTTTTTCCCTTACTATAATCTTTGTTTAAGGTCACTGCAAATCAAATATTTCCAAGTATTCTTGACTTTGTGGGCTTTTTTCCCAGTATAACACCCCAAACCCATTCTATTATAATACCCCTAAACACAAGCTCACTATAATCATATTGTAAAAGACAACCTGGCTTCTAAGGTCCTTTTGGGATATGATATCCTGCAAACACAAGTGCTAGAGATGAACCTTTTTTGGATGTTAAGTTTCTTTTGTGTTCAAATGATGTCAGGAATTGGGGCTTTAAAGGAAAAAATCAAATTACTATAAATCTATGAGTCTCATCACCGACCCTACAAAGGCCTCATGCCTTTGCTCTAACAATATAAAATGCATGTCCAGGGCATCTGCATCGTGTTTGTATTCACTTTAACACACTTTGATGTTTATTGGCAAAACGAGGCCCCTAGTTTAAATAACAATCTGCACTTCTATCTTTTACAGGAAGGCAGTAAGGCAGTATCACATTCCAGGCTTGAAGAATAAACACTGGGGAGCTCAAATTAAAAGATAACAGTGAATCAAAGATATTGGCTGATCTCTAAGTGCCATTAAGAGACTGATTTTTAATGGGGATCTACAGTTTTAGGAAGGAGAAAGCAGGCTGAGGTTTTCCTGCTACTTGGCTGTTCAATCCTGCACTGAAAGACAGAAGGCAAACTGAACTGACAGGTGATTATAAGGCCTCTAAATCGATGTGTTGAGAAAAATATCAAATCTTGCCAAGTTTACTGGCTTGAACCTACAGCAGTAACATTAAACTCTTCAGCTAATGAAAGCAACCCTCTGATACTCAGGTCCCATGGCAGGTATGATGCAGGAGGGCAACCCAGTTTGTCAGTGATTCAATACTAAACAGTATGTTTCTAAGATCTTCAATAAAATGAGCTGATGGAAACAGTTCTTTTCCCAGTGAGTGGGAGATTAATGCCCCAGTGAATGCCGGAGACAGTAGCATGTATGCCACTGACTAGTCCCTTATCAGAAGTGGGCAAGGAGCTCAGAGGATAAGATGCCATGAAACACATCTAGGGTTTTTTGTACATGTTATTTGCATAGATATTATACTGCCTTCCAGCTGGCATAAGCAGTAAAAAAATCATGTAGGTGTAAAAGGCTAATCGATGGGACAAGGAAGCTTCTGGGACCTGGACATGTGAAAACAACAGTCTGTGGTCATCCTTCCTGCATTTCTTTGTTACAAGCTAAAGTATTTCATGGCAGCATAAAGACAACAGCAGAGAAAGGGAATTCTAGCAATGCTTGTTTTTAAAGTGTCTTTCCTTCCCACACAAAGTCCTTTTATACCGTCAAGTAAAAAGCTCTTGTCAACCTTCCACTCCATTTATTTCCCTGGCTCCACAATGTGCTCTCCTTCCTTGCATCCTTCTGCAGGCCACTGCTGGCTTTTTGGTGTCTGGACATTCACTAGGGTTCTAACATTTTGCCTAAATTGCTCCGTAGAAAAATATCAGAATATTTCACTTCATCAATTTGAAGTGTTTTTCTTCTCTATTGTTGAAGTACTTCAATTCATCTGCAATATTTTTACCTTAGCAAAATAACAAAATAACCTAAACTGTAGGCACTGGAGTCAATACAAACAGGTTGAAGCCTGCCTTGAATGTGTTTTTGAGGTACTGTCAGGAGCAAATTAGACTTTTTTATTCTGATTGTAAGCAAGAAGAAAATAATTTCTTTTTAGGGTTAGTAAATTTCCCCAAAAGTCTGAAACAGAAATTTCAAATTTTGTTCTATTCCTATAAAAATGGTTATTGTCCAACCACGGATTACTCATAGCACGAATATAGTTTCTTCCCCCAGAATTTAGTCTTTTGATTACCACTGGCCATACCATGAGACAGATTTTCAGTTTCCTGAAAGAAATCTGATCTCTACAGTCAGTTTACCTTTGATTTGTACATTGTGGAAATTTGCATTTGCCTTTGCTTGACGGCACTGTCACACAATAAAATAAACTCCCTGGTAGCTTGATCTTTCAGGATAGCTGAAGGCTTGCCCAGTTCCCCAGTGTCAGCACAAGGTGCAAACACACAGCCCGGTGGTCTGGCCTCCACACACATTAGAGTGCCACATGCTCCTCTCCCATTTCAACTGGCCACAGGATCCTCAAACCACAGGAAACCACTCAGGGCAAAGAGAATGATCTTTCTCTTTTGTTTTAGCCTTGTGCCTACCGTGGTGTTAGGCACGGTACCACCTTTCCCAAGCCCTGTGTAGGGCCATACAGAGGTTGGGTAAATCTGGGTGAGCTGTGAAGCCTGTGCCTGGCACCTGAAAGGTATCTGTAATTAACAAGACAAATACAGACCGCAAGAACATGCACAGGAGCCAAAAGGAGCCTCATACAGTAGTGTAGCTTCTATCCCAGAGCTCTCTAAAGGTTGCAGTGGTGTCATATGAAATTATCTTCTAGCTAACTGGCAGGGTGACTCATGTCATCCTATTATTCCACAAATTACTTCAGAACCAGCATACCAGAACAGAGATGGATTTTATTTTTTTTGTCCTCAGGTGAGCAAAGCCACATAGATGCAGGCCACCAGCCTTGTCCCACAGCCTGGAAAAAGTGGGGCTTACACCTCCAAAATTTTCTAGACTCTTCTCCCTGGGGAAAAAAAAAAAAGTGCTCCGTAAGCAACTAGTAATTGAAAAGAAGCTACTGTTTGAAGCTGAGTGGCTGACATCAGCTCGTTAGGTGTCAGAGGGGTGAAAAGCCTTCTTGCAGGTGAGTAAGAAAAGTGTATCTTTTTCCCCAGCTGGTTCATCCCCTTCTGATTTCATCATGACTCAGTCTGAAAAACACTATAAAAATTAAATGCTTTAAAATCTTAACTGCAGTTGCAGCTTCTATGGAATTAGCAGTACTTTAAAATAAGTTGGACTGCATTCATCTTAGCTTGATTTCTGTTTACCTCAGGTCACTTTTCCCCCTAAAAAAGGTGTATATTTGATCAAAATAAAAGTAATTCTGAGGTAAACATGGGAATACTTAGAAATGCTGTAGTTATTTTGCTTCCTAGGAAGAATTCTTGCAAGCCTAGGAATTCTTGCTGTTGACTGTAGTGTATCTTCTTGGCCTGTCAAGGTCATGAAGGAAAATGAAGGGATAGTGCAAATTTCTTCAGCTCAGCAGAAATCCTATTCTCTCTAACTGAGATTTTCAATCTGGCAAATCAGGACCAAGGCCAAATGTCTGGCCCAATTTCTGTAAGGTAATTCATGACCTTTGAAAGAGAAAAGACCTTTGAAAGACCTGAAGCATCAGGTACAGAGATAAGGAGCTAAATCTTCATATTGTGGATACGGATTGTTGCTTCAAAATCTTAATATGTCCAAAATCAGCCAAATGTACTGCACAGGTGAGAGAAATAATAATGGAAGCCTCATTAGAAAAACTAATGGAGTCTTACTTGGTTCTGTTCATGTCTTAATGAAATGAGTTTAAACCATAAAGTTTCTTCACTGATGCCAGAAGACCCAGGGGGGTGAAAAAGGAAGGTTAAGAGTGTGAACAAAGGTAAAAATACATCTTGAAGAAGGACTGTTGAAATATCAGTTCTAGCTGATGTGTATTACAGCAGCTTGACTCCCTTATGTGGGCAGGAAGCCCCCGTTGCCCATGGGAGGACCTTGCTCTGAACATGCAAAGGAAACAGGTTGTTGGAAAGAAGCAGGAGGTAGGGAACTCTGGGCATCAGGGAAGAAAACAAACACAGAATGCAACCTGCATGTGTGTGAGCTGGCTCATCATGATTTGTAGGAAAAGAAAGAAGAAAACGTAGAAGAAGAAAACATAAATTGCCTTGGTAATTTATTTTCTTCACATGAGCTGAATTATAAGTATTGATAATTCTGAAAAAGAAAAAAGTGGGAAATAATATTTTATGTGACTCTTTTATGCAAGAATTTATTTTAAAAAATGTAGAGTTAAATTCATGTGACTTTTTCTGCATTTCAATCCTTCAAAATAGTATTCAGGATTTATTTTATTATAGATATTTTGTTTCCTATACTCATGAGGCTTGGAAACACATAGCGATGTGTCATTAGAAAAAAAATTATTGATGTACGCATGCAGTATAACTCTTTCCATGGTTCCAAGTTGTTGCACAATATATAATATTTATGTATATATATAATATTTATATGTATAAAACCCACTCCTACCAGGAGTTTCTAAATTATAATTAAATTAAATATAATCCACTTTCTCTACATGAAGAGAAAAAAATCTCTCCTATTTTAATGTAAAAAACTACAACTTTTTCATTGTTGCTAGTATTTCTCTGGGCCAGAAAAAAAGTGGAAAAAAAGGAGCTTTTTTAGTATCTTCAACATTTAAAAAAATCTAGTTTTGGATGCTGCATGGTATCACCTGTGGTTAACTAATAACTCAAATACAAGATGTCAATGTTACCCATGGCCGGGATAGGCACACAAAAGGTCTGTTACAATTCCACTGCCTCCAAATGAAGACCCTCTCCTCCTGACTTGAGGGATGAGGGGGAACCGGGTCCAAACCATAGGCACAGGTGCTTCTGGGTCCAGTACTTCCAAATCTGAGCAGTTCCACTGAGCAGCTGGTGGAGAGATGGCCAGTCTGTGCACATTGTGAATGTATGAGACTTACTTCATGTGTAGAAGCCAATGTCATGGCAGAGGTGCACTTCACCTCCAGACATCCTATAGATGGTCTGTCCTGTTAATGTACACATGTGCGTTGTCCAGGA
Organism: Florisuga fusca; assembly: GCA_038090715.1. Taxonomy (NCBI): domain Eukaryota; kingdom Metazoa; phylum Chordata; class Aves; order Apodiformes; family Trochilidae; genus Florisuga; species Florisuga fusca. Next base: position 15,099,377 of record JAAWXA010000009.1, read on the forward strand.
CTTCAAACACCTGGAAATTCTTTTTGCACCTGGAGACCATTTATATACCACATCCATGCTAGCTGTCATGCCAGTGCTCTCCCGTCTTGAATCACAGGCAGGAACAAGGAAGCAAGAAGAGTTATTTATATAATTTGGTGTATATTTTGCATAAACAGAATCTTTTAGTGACACTCAGGATTTCTGCAAAGCTGAGGGATAGACCTTCCCACCCCTCCTCTGCTCTGCTTCATCTCCTAATGATGACCCCAACTTTACCTCAACACCTCACTCTCAGAGCATCAGTGCAGGCAAGAGGACATGCAGTAAATGTGGTGTTTTGACATAATTTTTTTTTTTCCTTGCTTTTGTTGCAGGCAAACGTGTGATACTTTCCATCCTTCATAGTGTCACAGTGAAGGGGGGTTCTGGGGACAGCACAGGAGCAATTATAGGTGAACAGATCATGGGGATAACTGGTTGCCCCCCGTTAGCTCTCTTTCAAAGCCTGCAGTCGTGGTCTAACCAGAAAACCAAGCGATGCCCAAGAATTCCCAGCGTGTATCAGAGCCGAGATTGCTGCAAAGCTTCCTCACAGGCCAGCGCCTCCCCCTCGGGCCGAACTCTTGTGCATGTGCCAGGTGATCCGGGAACACCTACAGGGAATTTAACAGAAGGCGCTGCCGCTGGGAGGCTGTGGCTGAGCTGTCCCTGCCATGGACTGCAGCAGTACGCAGGTATCTACCCCCCTCTAGAGGAACAAGTCTGAAGCGTCTGCTCCAGCAAAAGCGCTCGGTGGGAAAGGCTGGAGCTGGGAGCAGCCATCCCCCCCAGCAGGAAGCACGGCCTGGGGCACAGGAACATCAGTGCTGCAGGCGGGAGAGCCGGGAGAGCTCTGTGAGGGGGGTACCACCGCCGGCTCAGGGGGATTCATGGTGAATTACAAACCTCTGCCTGCATGTAAGAAAAAAATTCCAGCATAAATAGTGTTTTAAAAAAATATTTCTTAATATTTTGCCTTCCTTCTTTGTCTAAATAAGACAGCCACTGCCTGTGTCTGAAGGGAATAGCTGTATTTGGGATTTTTGCACATTAATCGTAAGAGTGCAAAGTTTTGACAAGCTCTTGAAAAATACAGGGCGTACGTAGATATATATATGTTGCTCCCCCTATAGTTGGGCTGCTCTGAGCTCTGCCCTCCCAAACAGAATCAGCATCTTGTGGGGATCCTGCAGTGACAAGAAAACCTGCGGTTTTCACAATTATTATTCATGGACACATCAGGTTTGCCAGTATAGATCTGGAAATACTTTGCATAATTGTGGCAATTCCACCTAAAATGGTAGGCTGGAAATTATTAGAGGTACAAGAAACTGGAAGAAATTCTACACCATGATGTACCTTCCCTATGACACATATTGAATAACAACACAAAAATCACATTATTGTGTTAAAATTGATTTGTCAACAAGCCAACATGGTGATGAGTTAGCAGCTTCTGAATTTTTCATATTTTCAGGATTCTGCTGCTTCAGCCCTGAAGTCCCCTGAAGTCAAGGTGGATTTTGATGTTGATTTCTGTCTGGAAGAGGATGGGGAAAGTAAATAAGCACAGTAAAAAAGTTACGGTATGACATTAATCTGTATTAATTACAGGACACGGACAGGGATGTAATGATTGAGAGGACAGAAAGGCCTTGAAAGAAAGTGTTTCATCTGTAAATTTGATTCTCAACCTGCAAGTATGCAATCACAAATGTACACATGTGTATTTCATTTGAACACCTTCTGGTGTGAGTTTTGAGTTACGTATTACTCTGATGATGCAGGAATTTGTTAAGGACATGTAGTTGAAATGTGTACGCCTGTGACAGTGTGGGTGACAGGATCTTACTCTCTTTTTTCATCCAGGTCAGAAAGCTTGAAATGAGTGGGGAGAAGGTACTGAAATTCTGTTTTTTTTTTTTTTTTTTTTTTTCAGGGCTCAGAATCACAGATTAGTTGAGGTCTGAAGACACCTCTGGAGATTGTGTAGGCCAAACCTAGACCAAACCCACCACATCTATTTGGCACAGCTGATTACCACACATCTATCTCTCCTGTGGTGGTGACAGTGTATACATATTCAGTAAGGGTCCTTCATGGTGCTATTTTTCCACATTTGTCTGTAAATGCTCAAATGTAACTCCACAAATCTGTCTTACATGGTAACATTAAATACAAGACTTCACCTTTGACAAGGGAGCTTCTAACCCAAAGATTGCTTAAGATTTGGAGAGTATTCCGGGTACTCTCATCACACATGCTCTCTTTTCCTGGGCTCCTCTACACAACTATTTTGGGTCACTGCTGAATTCATGTTATTTTGAGATGGTTGGTAAGCACTGGAACAGGCTGCCCAGAGACGTGGTGGATTCTCTGAATCTGGAGACATTCAAAACCCACCTGGACGCAATCCTGTGCAACATACTCTAGGTTAATCCTGACCTGGCAGGAGGGTTGGACTAGGTAATCTCCAGAGGTCCCTTCCAACTCCTAACATTCTGTGAATCTGTCTGTGATTCTGGGACCTTTGGCTGGAAGCAGGATAGGTCTTCCTCATGCTTTTAAAAGCTCCAGCAAATGTAGCACCACTGACTCGGTGTATTGTGAATCCAAGACACAATGAAGATGTCTGAAACATATCTGGGACCAAGACAAGAAGCAGGAGCCCATCATGTCCCAACAAAGCCAAATCTGAGGGAAGACAAGAACCCATGCAGTCATGGCACTGGGCAGTCTAAAGTAAACGTGTTTCTGCAGTGCCTTTAGGAAAACCCTGTTTGCAGAATGCTTAGTTCACTGAAGCCATGGTTACAGTCTGTCAGCCTTGTTAAATCACTGTTAAATCTCAGCTTTTTTGAGGCAGGTTAATTTTGTTGTTTTGCTTATTATTGGAATGTAATTCCTTGTTAATCTCCGGGTTTTAATCAGTGCTCATTAGCTGAGCACCTTTGGGTTACTCCTTCCAAATTTCTGGTGAAATATTTCCTAACAGTCCAATAAGAGATGCTCCTAGGTTTTGGGCCACTCTGACTGTGGGAAAATGGGAATGCTAAAACAAATCTCAGAGAAAAGATGAAAAGTCTCTCAATTGGCTACAGTAGCCTTGGTGAGTTCCCTGGGATTACTCATTCCATCAAATACTGTGTGGCTTTCTAACAGATTTCTGCACTTTTATTCCAGAAAACCTCAAAACTTGGGTTACAGGTTTATCATCTATTAATAAGGAATAATCAGTTTGCTGCTCAAGGCTGAGCTACATTTACATTAATCTTATATTCACTGTTAAAGAAATTTCAGCTAGAGTTGGAGACAAAATATTTAGTGGCTTTGTCAACATCTATTACTCAAGCACAGAAAGATGAAACCAATTCATTTTGAGTGGGTCAATCTGATTGGACATTTCTGTGCCCCATTTAGTAGTGTATTTCTTCTGTAATATAGAATAAATTGTTTGAGTCTTTTCCTAGAGCATTTTACCAGATAAGAGATTAAGCTAGGTACAAGTTGATGGTCTGATTTGGGGTATGGTATTCCAGATTGGCCACAAGAATTGATTTTATGGGCAGATGTTGGGGGGGACAGAAGCTTTCCAGAAAGAAAAAGAAAAGAAGAAATATTTTCTGAGAGCTACTTTAGAAAGTGTGTTCCAAATACACCTGCAGGCCTTCATTAATATGAATGACAAAAGAAAACATTCACACATATGTAGCCACCATTAAGACTTTCACACAAAGCCTTAGTGCTCTGTTCCAAAAGGAAAAACAAGAACTTTAACTGATTATGACTTGTGGTGCTAGTTTAGCCAAAGGCAAAGGTGTACTTGGGCAGGAAACAGAGTGCACAAACTCACACTTTTTCCAAGCTGATCACATGTTCCAATCAAGAAATTCACTTGGTATTTGGTAAGAAACACTACAGTTTCTGTGGGTCTTCAGAGGGCAGCTGAGTCAAAAAGAAGTGATGTCCTGCTTATGCAGAGTCCTCTCTGTCACAGCTTTCTCTTCACTCTCTCTTCTACAAATCATGCTATACAAAATGTTAAATCTATTTGTATGTGTCCATATTGAAAAAGCAGCCAAATGTTTTAAAATGGGACAGAAAAACAGTTAGAATGCAAATTGCTTTGCCTTATAAGTGTAAAACAAAAAAATTACCTTTCAAAGGTCAGATTGCATTAAGTAAGAGATTTTTATTACAAAATAAACCTGATTTTAGTTTCCATCCATATGAAACATGAATTCTAAAAGTGAAATTCTGTTACTACAGGCCTGCCTGGTTTGCAGGCAATCCTGCCTTCACTTACAGCAAGGCAATGCACTGGCTTCATTTCTTACATCAGGTCTGTGTTGCTCTGACCCCACTAGACTTACAGGTATAAATAACATTTTACAGCTGTGCGGGTACATCTGACACTCATTTAAGCCAGTGGAAACAGAGCAAACCTGAACTTGCAGCACAGATTATATTTTCAAAGCAAAATTCTTCTTGGTGTCCTTTTACAGTGGGATAGCTCCTCGCTGTCATTCACCCTTTTACTCTTTAGGGCTGAGTTCATCATGGATGATCCTTCATGTCTGTAACTTCAAACCCTGTGAGATGCAGCACAGACCTGGCTCCATCCATGTCTAACTCCCCCACCTTCCTGGTTGAACACGAAAAGACTGTGAGCAGGAGCATACCATCTTTATTTTGCTTGACACATTCCTGGGGTACACAGTGACTAAAGAGCTATCTGTGCAGAGACACAAGAGTTTAATGACTTTCAGAAGGAAGGTGAATTTATTTTAGGTGCATTAACACTGTTTTATGAATAAAGTAGTTAGAAATGCCAATGCAAACAGTGTGTGATGCTTTTATAAATCTAGCCCGTAATTGTTAACATATGAAGCACACTTATTTTACTGCAACTTGAATTGCACTGTAAAATCTTGATTCATGAAGGCATTATGCAATAATTAAGTGGGGTTTCTGTGAACTTAACCAGTAAAAAAGTGCAGAAAGGACATGTCTGGAGGCTTCACTGGTCACTAAAAGTGCAGAACCTGGAAATATACAGGCGTTCCTACAATATCAGCCATTATGCCCTTACAGCAGGGAAGGGGAATTGTTTTAGACATAACGTTACACACTGCTACATGTAGTTACGGTGCTCTAGGCACAGGAGAGCATATATAAGTGTGAAGGTTTGTCCTAAAATATTAATGAGAGAAAGGGAATCTGTGACATCTTCCTTCCTTGGTCACTTTCTGTTTTCATCAAAAAGTATCTCTTGGCATATTGTCTGTGGTATCTTGCATAGGTGTTGGAAGCACTAAAATATAACAGGTAGTATGAGTCGTGTCAAGCCTGGGTATTTTTTTCTAAGAAATAACTAAACCAAAATTGCCAAATCTGTATTTCTGTTAAGCCACTTAATTAAAGGCCCATTTCTTGTTCTGTAAATAAAGAAAAATTAAAATAATTTTAACTGTGGGTCAGGTGCAGGTGGGATATGTTAAACCACCTTACTCTTCTCTGAATCTGGAAGATAAAATAAATCTCATCACAGTTCAATTAGTCATAAGTGAGCTATGTCCTTTTACCTGCCATCTCCTCTAATGCTGGGAAGAGCGATGGAAGAATTTCCAAGTCTTTGTTCACTTTTGAAGCCCTGTACATATCTGTGAGGATGTCTTAACACCTAATACATCCTCTTTGGCAGTTGGAGTGTGCTAAGAGCACTTGTACACCCAGCTATGGCAGCTCAGCTGATGAGATGTCACTTGTTACTCCATACTTTAGACTGTGCCACTACCAATCCAAACCTGGTCATAAAACTGACTTACTGTCTCTCCTATATAAATTAAATATGGGGGGAAAAAAAAGAGGGGAAGAAAAAGCCTATTTGTCCTGACAGTCACAGATACGTGTGGTAAGGTTCAGGCTCTGGATCTCAGGAATCTGAAGGAGCATTAACATTCCTATTGCTGACAGTCTCAAGGACCCTTCATTAATGCTGGGACTGTTTTAAATACTTTTCCAAACTGAACCAGTTTGATGAATTTGAAGCTATTCTCCACGTCACTCATTAGCCATAGCTCTGATAGCAAATGAGAAACATATTAGCTAAAATTTATCAAATGCTTCTCCTGTGACCTTTGATGCTTTCTCACAGTGTGTATTTCACAGTAATTTTTTCTGTTGATTGCTGGTGTCAGAGCCAGAGATGGGCCTCCACAGAGCAAAACACAGGGTCCCCCGCTCCCCCTGCCACTGCTGGTTATGGGAAGTAGGGGACCACAAGGGCTCTGCCTCTTCTTGTCAGCACTCCCCACCATCCCCAGCAGCAGACCAGGTCAGTGTGACTGCCTCTAGCTCAGCCTTGTAAATGTCTTCAGACCGAGAAACTGCAGTGCCTCTGAGTAATGACTTCCAGCACTATGCTACACTACTAGGAAATAAATTTCTCTTAAAATATGTCCTAAACAATACATTTCTTTTTTCTTCTGCTGAATAATTGAAAATACTTTCACAAAATGTGATCCCAGCACTGTCTATAAAACTTTCCAAATTTTACTGTTTTTTCCCCTAAATAGTCTAAGGTGTTCCTCTCACACAATTTCTAGTGGGTACAAGAGAATAAGGGTTTATGAAGGCACTGAGGAGTAATATGCATTGTATCACATTTAAAATAATCAGTAGAACTCTCTTGTCTCATCTGTCTTTATCACACTCTTCCTCTTCACTTCCTCCTTCTTGTTACCACAGATGAATCACCCCCTTTGGTCCTTCTTACTCTCTCACTTCAATAGGTGCTGTGTAAAGCCCCCTGGAGCTCCTGCACCTGAAACTGCCTCCCAGTTTTCTTCCACTTCAAGCTAATACAGCCTTGACTATGAGTCTCAGTTGTCATCACCTTTCAGTTTCTCTTTTCTTCTACATTTATTTCTTGCTATATGAACAGTGCCTTTTTACTCTGCAAAAGCATTTTGAGATGCAGTAGGTTTGAAAGCTGTGATCCTATACAGAATTATACCTTCAGGCTGATAGGTTCGTGAAATTTCTGTCCTCAGTTGAGAAGCACTGGGGATGTCAGGCATGGCTATTCTATTCCTACTGGAAGGCCACCTGCCAGGTTAGCCAGTCACAGGTTATTTATCAGAGGTGCTTTTCATGGCCTTTTTTAGCCAGAGGGAGGTAACATGAAGCCACTTGGAGATTGCCATGTGAAATGCCCAGTGTAGCATATATTTTCCCTTCATTACACACAAGCAGCTCCTAGTGATGCTGATGGAAATTACAGGTGTGTGCACTTGGAAGAGAATATAGTGCAAATTACTTCAGAAAACAAAACCAGTTTATGGACATGGTCTGCACAGAGCTCAGCAGCAGTATATTTCAAGCAATGTTCCCTGCATACCACATAGTAAAGGCAAGAGGGGGCCGTGGAGTGAGGGAGGGCAGAGATCTAGATTTTATAGCTACTTTTAGTAAGAGCTACAGACGATAAAACCTGCAGAGTCTTGACTAGCTTCAAAATCACTTCTCACCTCTGGTTTTGAAATCTCCAGCCCAATTATTTGTTTACTTGATAGTGCTAAACTCTTATTTGCCTGTTATTTGCTTGCTAGTAAAGAACCAAAAAGAACAGCAGTCCAAAGGTAACCACACAACTAAATCACTTCCAGATGATAAGTCACACTCTGATGGTGAAAGCAGACTTTACAGTTTCAGCGTGCAAGGTAATATATGGCAGTAGCCCAGCTCCTATTAGGTTTTTGTAATGATATATACACTGACTTTTTTTTTAGATGGATTAGAGTTGGCTAATAACACATACATACAATATTTAGCTTGATTTCAAAAAGAAACTCTCTCCCCTAAAAGACAATTCTGAACCATTTGTTATCCTTAAGCTTCCACAAACAGAAGTCATGTTAGCAATTTTTGTTGTGATGTTAAGGGTGCAGTAATTCAAATAGCAAGCCTGAGGAGCATACAGTCTGAATAAGCTCCCTCTATATGCATGCTTGTGATGCCACCTTTAAATACATGAGCACTTCATACCTTTCCCACAGGATTCCTGCCTCATTCACTGCTCAGGATGGGTGACATTAGTTCATTGAAAAGCCATTCGATATTTTGTTTTAGCCATCTGCTGGACATGTGGTCTAAACCTTTATTTACCACAGACTAGTGGGTCTTGACCTGAAGAAAGAGTTTTTAATTTTATTTGGGAAGTTTTCCCTGGTCTTAATGACTGTAGTCTCTTAACTACTCACAAATATGTATTTATTTTCAGATCCCCCATACGATTATAACCCTCATTTTACCACTGGAAAACAGAAGAACAGAGAGGTGCAGTGATTTTGAGTACCACAGTTTAAGACTCCATGACTTGATTTGTCAGGGTACTTACCATTATGTAATCCTTCAGATATTCAAGGCGAAGCTTCCATTGAGTGCTGCTGCAGCTGTGAGTGCTCCACACGTCTCCAATCAGACCCTGAAATCTCAAGTCAGGTATCTGTATAATTAGGAACATGCAATTAGGACCATGTGTGCAAAATATGGCGTAAGAAGTTGCTGATGTCATATAAGAGATATGTGACACAAGCAGGGAGGGATGCATCCAGTTCTTCAGTCTAGTATTCATAGCTTTAGGCAAGGCAGTCCTTGTTTTCCTGAACTCCTCAGCTGTACTCAAAATACGCCACCCAACCTGAAACAAATTATTAGGGAGATGAACATCTCGTTACAAAGTCCTGATTCACCTTGAGGAGGACCAGGACACATCTTCTGTGGCAAAAAGAGTATGGCTTCCTCTATTCCAAATACATACATGTAAAAGAGGAAAAGACTGCACAGATAACTTCAGCTCTGGAGCTTTCCAGCTCCTGTGTGTTTGCTTTGGCAGCTCACAGAGCCCTTTTAAGAGAGTGTTTGTAGGTAATTTCCTAGGTTCTTAATGAAGCAAAGTGGAAAAACAAAAATTCTATTATGTGGCATCATATTAACACCTCTATGCCTCACACACTATTTGGGCTAGATATTAGCTTCCCCATATGGACTTCTGCTCTCTGAGTTAACAGGGTGATTTGTAGCCATACCAAGTTGCCAACTTCTCTGTGGATTGCAAGACACTTTTACTAGGGGCTGAGACCAGAGAAGTGCTATGACGCAGGGTCCCCAAGCTCCATTCCCTGCCCTGGGACTAACAGGGAAGTTTTCCTCCTCTAGCTCTGTTTTACTCCTCTCTAACCATCTCTGTTCCAGTCCTGTTCCTTCCTTGGCTTTGGTTCCTTGTTTCCAGCCACTCCTTTCTCTTGCAGACATTTGCTGTCCCCATTTCCCAGCCAGTCCCAATTGCACATCCTTTCTCTCTGCCAGCCTCTTAGCTGAAGGCGCCAGTCTCCCCCACCTGAGTTTCAAGTCCCTGTTCCCCTGGGTCACCAGGCCCAGTTCTCCACCTCCTGAACACAGTCTCTTAGCTCTAGGTTTTTGCTCAAGTGTTTAGTCTCAAAGCCTTATCCTGTTTCCTCACCAGCTGCTCTCTAGTCACTTTTGTTATCTGGTCTGTATTTCTCTCTCATCATCCTCTTCTGGTTTTGTCCTCCTGCAGCCACAGAACCTCCCAAGTAGTGCTGAAGTAAAAAAAACTTGCACTGGGGTAAAACCACCTGTCATCAACCAGCATGTCCCAACCCCTCCTTACTCCATCTACTTTTTTTTTTCACTACATCCCTTCAGGGGGGTCCACTTACATTTTCACCCTAAATAAATGAGACATTTTTCACCGTTATAGCTTTACTGCTCATTCTGGAAGGAGTCTGACAGATTAATGTGACTCAACCCTGTGGAAGGTAACAACCATTTTTTTAGGGAACATAATTTTCTCTGGATGGATAAATGCTTATGAATGTAGAGTTTATGCTGATGCTGTGTTTTGGTGTTGGGTAGTTTTTTACTGGGCTTTCAGCAGGGGTGGCAGGAGATGGCTGAGGGGGAGTCACCACCTGGACCTTTCCAGTCACCACCACCACCTTTCTTCTTGAGCTACCTCTGAAGTATACAGAACAGATACTCCTGTAAGAGTCTGCCAAGCCAGAAATTACTGGGGGAAAAAAAAAAAAAAGGGACAGAAAAAAGGGGGTGGGGGTCACATGATTATTTTTATGGAGTTCAAATTTTAAAGGTAATTCTTTAAATTTTGGTTATGGTAAAAAGCTTTATCTTCAACACAAGAGGTAAGTAAATAAATATATATACAGAGACACTGATACTGATACAGATGCAGACACAATCAGCTACTGACAGGTAATCTTATAATTCATTTTTAATTTACATTTTTTCTTGGCTGATTGTTATTGACAGTCATGGGAGCACATGTCAAGTCTCTCAGCATAAGCAGAATATGGCTGTTATGTTTGGAAAGGTTTTGAAGAGCCTTTTCTTACAGATTTAATTACAAATGTGATTTAAACTGAGGAGAAGAGGAGAGGATAGCCCACACTGCCTGATGCTCCAGAAGCTCTGTGCTTTCAACGTTAGACCCTCACTGCTTGAAATCAGGGGAAGATTTGCACTCAGCTGAGGAAGGTCTTGATCACATCTCCATGTCAGACCATCAGTTAGATCTGTACTGAGAAATGAACAGGGTGAAGTACTGCACTCTATTCTGTGTAGTCTTCTATCAAAGTCACAAGGAAAGACAGTGGACATGGTAGTGTAACAATCCTCTATTTTAAAATAGTAACCTATGTGTGTGGCTCCTACCCTTATAGGCATGTACATTCATAAATAATGTCAAATATAAGAAAAAATGCTGACTAGTAACAAGGTAATTAGTCAACCAAATGTTCCAGAACTGTCATAAGGAGGAAGAAATAGTGATCTCAAGTTACTTCAGCCCACCATCAATATCAGCTTGGAGTGTGAGTACAGAGCTAAACTATTTCATATGCTCCACACGTGAAAATGGAGATAGAAAGTGATGAGCTCTTTAAATGCCCCTTTCCAAATAAATTTGGAGAAGAGCTTAGGAGGTTAACCAAATCCCAAATGGTTTCTGCTGCTGAAATAGCCTATTGATGCTTTATTTTTCCCTTTAGATTTTCCACTACATTAAACGTTTTAAACTACCAAATATTTCTTTTTAAAGGGGAATGGAATGAAAAGATGTCTTACATGATTTATTACAAATTCAGAGGGAAATACTCCCCTTGTAAATAGTTTTTAAAAAATTAGCACCATCAATTTAAATGTTGACATGCTTAATATTAAAGGGTCATATTGTACCAAAGGTCTTTCAAGAAAACTTCCCTTTCAAAGGAGCTGATTTCAATGGGAATTGATTGAAGCAGGGCTTGTGCTTTCTGGTAGTTGATATGGGCTTAAATCTGTGATTTTCAGTGCAACTAGCACCTAAATCTTACTTTTTGTTTGTCAAAGTACTTCACTCCCTGTTTCACCCTGCAGACTACCATCCTTCAGTCACCCTCACACTGCAGGTGTCTGGGCTGAAATCTCATCAAGTGTGTGCTGATATCTTGGGGATACATGGATTCAACAGCACCCAGGAGGTGAGGTTGGAAATCTAAATCTAGGCAGGGCCTTACCTGGTCATTACCTTGTCCTCAGATCACAGGTTTCCTGGCTGGACTTTGTGCTTGGGGGTTTGCATCAGTGAGTGCAAACAAGCATAGAAATAGGTCAAACCATGTTATCAGCTGTGCATGGTACAGCCTCCCAAAAATGTTCTTTGCCTACCTCCAGCAGCTCGCCCAGACAGTGAATGCCAACCTTTCCAGAGGTAACCCTGGCTTCTGGCTGCTTCCACACCTGAGCCAACCCAGCAGCCTACCCTAAAGGGCAGAGAGATGCTCATTTCCCAAGATGCAGGGTGCCCAGGTGCTCGGTATTTAACACACCAAAACCTGTAGAGCACCTCTTGTCATAAGCACAGGCTAGATTTCCATGGGAAGAAAAACAACTCACACTATTTTTATTGTTTTATGTTTTATTAATGTATTTATGTTCTAAAGTTCATGTTTATTCAGGGAATTTTTTTAACCGTTAAACTCAGCGTTCTGGAAAAAAAATACTTCATTTAGAGAAAATATTCAGCCCCTTTTCTGTCTTTCTGTTATTATTCAATATGAAAAGGATATTGTAAGTGCATATTCAGCTGAATATGCGGTTTGGCAGTGAGCGCCTATTCAGCTGCCCTGCTTCTACCTCAGAGTTTATGCAGGTCATAAAAGAGACATATAAGCATTTGGGTTGAGATTTATAGTTACATTAACTGTATCAGAAGCTTTTTGTACTTAATATAAAACATACTCTAGCAACTCAACATTGCTTTATTCCGCCATACAGTCGATATTAGACATGTTACCTCCTGTAATTACTGACTTTAATAGCCTCGGGAATAATGGAAAGCGAGTTTAACACCAATGTGGTAGATGTAATTATGGCTACATGTCATTTTGAAATATTGCATGACTCATGAAATTTGTACTTAATTATTTCTTTGTTTAGTAATTAAGCAATAATTCAACGAAACAAAGGATGTCCTCACTTTAACATAGCGTGGGGCAGATTTTGTTATAAAATCAGTAAGGAGGTTGTTGTAAGAATTTATTTTAAATTCTATGAAGGATTCAACCCAGCCCTGACTGAGCAGACAAGAGCTTTTAGCACTATTGCATGGAACCATATTCTTCTGGAAAGGAGGCTGAAGTCACCAGCAACTCAGACAGGAAACCTTGCATGTAGGTCTTCCAGACATCTTCAATTCACCAATTTGAAAATGTTATTTTTAGTCCAACTCCCTCAAATTATTATTTTATTAGACATTTATTTTAGAACTTCCTCTTTCCTTCACTGTTCACTCTGTTGCAAAGTGACATTTGTTCTAAGCCTTTGCACAGAAGTAGACCACTGTTTCTTCCCAAAGGTCTTGCAAGACTGGAAAAGTTTTAATAAACCAGTCCAGTTTATTAAGCAAATAGTGTCTCCAGAATGGCAGACTGTCTGAAATGTTTAAGACGAGGAATATGGCTATAATGCAGATGTTTCTCTACAGTCTTTTTCACCTACACATTGATTAAGCTAACATTATCCAGATGCACGCAGTCAATATATTGGCATTAGAATGGTCCTATTTTAGCCTGGTGTGAATTGCCTGTTAAGGTGAATACAAAGGAAAAGAAAAGGCACTTTTACCTGAGCTCTGATCTATCCTGAGAATCCAAGGCTTTTCTGCTAATAATAAAAACACCAATAAATCCTCATCTCTTTCCTTTTTGAGCCTGACAGATAGTCTTTGAAGCATTATTATATTTATTTCCACCAATCAGATGTGCAATTTATGTTATATTTGATAGCAAACCTTAGCATTATAGAAGACACTTGTGCTAAAATAATAACACAACAGTATTTTCCATCATTGTCTTAAACCTTCACAGGAATGTTCCTTCCATATCCCAGTGCCTCACTAATATCCTCACAATAAACAAGATGCTGGTAAGTTGGGTCACCCTCATTTCACAGCAATTTAAATGGTGTCAGTCTGCGAACAGAATTAATATAGCAGGTTTAAGCAGGGTAACATCTAAGACCCTAATTTGCATTTGCAAGGGGGACACTTTAAGGAGAATTTTTAAATGCTGTTTTAAAAAAAAGTTGAAAGTCTTTTCCCTTAAAAACAGACTCAAAGAGGTGAATATGTGGGTGGCTCTTTCTACCTGTGCAAGAAACTTTATGTCTTTTCACACATCGGAAATGTGCAAAAGAGATATATTTTTTTTTCTTCTACATCTTTATTAGCTTAGCTTGGACCTCTAATGTAGTACATAATTGAAAAGTAAATACTTCAGTGACTTTGAACAGTCCAGCTGTGGTTCCTGTGACAGAGAAATGCATAATCATGCTGGTGCAGAATCCACTGAACTCTCCACGTCCCTTATGGAGGGTGGAGGTGACCCAACAAGGGCTCCTGACCTCCTGAAGGGTCTTCTGTAGGGTCAACTACCCACACAATTTCAACTCCTAATGGATACAGGTAAAAACCCTTTACCATCACTGTGAATCACTTCAACAGTTGACTGTTCCCTCCACTCTCTGAAGAGTATAGCTTATGTCCTGAGGTTCTCAGTCACTGGAAGATGTCGTGTGGCTTCCAAGGTTACCTGTGTTTCCAAGCATATGGTATTGTCATCCATCTGCCATAAGCCCTCAGGGTTTTGTTGGATAGAAAATAGTTACTACTCTTTCCTGATGAAAAATTTCTAAAAAGAAGTGTGTGAGAAGAGTTATGGACTTCTATTCCTGCACCTAGAAGTCAGCCTGCAGCACTACAGGAGGCTGAGCTGTAGCTGTCTTCTCCAAGAAAAAAACAATAGGGACTTTTGGGTGTCCTGGAAGAACATGGCAGTGACAATAACGTCAGAGAGTTCCCTCCCAAAAAAATGTCTGTCTTGTTACTCACCTTTCTTTTCTTATGTTTTCCAGGACGGAGTAGGGAGGCTCTGTGCCATTTTCAGCACCTTAAAGGTACAACTGTTCTTTCTCTAAAGAACAACTGCAGAACTCAAGAAGTAAATCCTGTTCCCACTCCTGACTCCCCATAGAATTATTATTTCTTCTTTTTTTTTACTGCAGATGAAGCACCTGGCAGGATCATGTCCAGTTGTGCTCATTGTTGTACAAAACATACAAAGACATATAGAAACATTTTACAAAATACTACAAGCCTACACAAAATGTGTCCATGAGGTGGTAGTTATAGTTACCATCCTCTTGGTGGCAGAATGAAATCTAAGAAAATAACACACTGAGAAATCAAAGGATCACGGTAACTTGAGTCAATTTTACCTTCTGATCCATTAAAAAGATAAATGGCAACAGCAAAAATGCCGCCCTGGGAGAAGTTCTTACATACACTAATTGCAAACAGCTCTGCACATGCATTATGTATGGTACAGCTCCTCCTAGTGAAACATGGCTCAAACGTCTGAGGACTAAGTTTCCTCCCAGTATTTATTTCCACCACCTCTTTTACTGCAGTTACTTAAGGGAAGGGGGGGGAGAAAGATTTTTTGCAGTTTTACTGCATAACCAAACTTCTGTCTTCGGGAGTCTTTTTTTGGCTGCTCGTGGCTCTGTGGATCCTTCGCATGTATGTGGTTGGCAGTTTGGGCCATCATAAATCAAGAAACTGTCTCAAGTAACTCCAGAGCGAAAGCATAAGCTGCAAGAGTTTGAGCTAACAAGAGAATTGTCATCTGCTATAGAGTATAATTCCTCTTTCATGCTTTTGGGTACCTCCTAACCACACTGGAAATAGAGCAGGTGAATAATAAGACAGAATTTGGCCCTGTGGCTTCCAAAATATTGCACTTTGCAGTCATACGTAGAAAAATAAACCTTTTATTTGAGTTGCTTAATCTGTTTATCACCATAGCTAGACATTTCATTTACTTAGTAGATAACCTTGTTGGTTTAACCAATTTTGCTGTAATGGTAACTTAATATTTTAGTCACAAATAAATGCCAGCAGCAAAAGTGAAAAACAAGCTCACAGTGACACAAGAAACTTAATTGCCAGTGAGGTTAAAAATTAAAGTGAACAAGCACATTATATGATAGAATTATGAAGAATTCATATTTTAAAAATTTCTGCAACTTTCTGGTCTAGAAAATTGGAAAGTTTCAGTTGATTACAGGAGATGGGAAGACTCTCACTTTTGAAAAAAGGCGCTGAAAATAGGCTTTAAATAAGCTCTAAAATAAATAAATAAATAAATAAAGTCTGTAGGAGGCATCGACAAATTAAATCTGTAGGGGGGAAAAAAATTTAAAAATGCTCTGAAGTATATTGTATGTCCTTAATAAGCTCCCTCATGATTTGCTCGGTCCTCTTCCACGCAGTATGCTTGGCTGCCTCTGGTACCAGGGGTAGCATGGGAAAGGAGGTGTTTGGGATGGAGAGGTGCTGCACTTTAGAAAAAATTGACAGAACAGACACAGGGGATATTGTTTACAATAAAAACTTACTCTTGTCCCGAAGCTGGGATAACCCTCTGTGACTGGCTCTCTCCTGTATCCTAAATCTGACAGCATATCTTCCCACAACTACTAAATTGGAAGCCACAAAAAATGGGCTGTAAGTACAGCACTCACACAGAAAGACTATAAAGTTAATGACAGTTCTGCTGAGTGGGAATACTTACCAATGACATGGAAATCAGGATTATATCAATTGGCTCCTATATTAGTATTTCAGAAACAGATCCTGAAATAATCAATAAATTAAAACCTGAACTGGAGCTGAATCACATTTAGGCCCCAAAGACTTCCCTGCATTCTTGTTTGACTCTGAGTCTTGTCATTGTCATTTCATTGTATTCCTAGTGATGGATGCAAAGCTTGGACTGATGAAGGGTTCTTCTCTTACAACGGTGTATAAATCTGCTATGGAAATAGAGCTGGTTATTTCTAGACTTTCTTGAAATGACTCTCTAAACACAGCTGCCTTACAGTCATGTAAACATTCTTCACAAAGGCCAGTTTGCTCTGCAGGCCCCAAGGAATGTGACAGCTTGATACCTGGATAAGCCAGGGCTCAGTTTCTGTTTCTACAGAAAAGCTGGAGTCTCTAGTGGATGTTGGTAAACAAACCCTGGAGCCATTACTTGGTAGGGTTCATAAGCTGTTACTCAGCACCTTGTAATATAGAACTAGATATGACCACAATGGCAGACAACAAAAAAAGTCAGAAAAATATTCCAGAAATACCTGGGATGAATAACGCTACAGAAAGCAAGATGCTACTGAGGTGCTACACCCAGTTATTCAGCTGTTATGTGTGTCCTGATTTAGGTCACCTTGTAGCAGGCTGAGGTACTCAAGTAATTGTAGCCTCTAGTAGACGTAAGTCCACGTAGAGCTCTCACAGACTTCAGTACAGGAACAGAAGGAAGGGTCGGAGGAAGGGAGAGTGGGATGTTAAGCCACAAGCTGTAATCCACTCTGTTATCAAATACAGAGACTTTTTATCTAGAAGATGATGAAGTAATTTTAAATTTTAGTCACTGAAAACTGATGCTTGCTAAATTTGTGTTAGAAGCAGCATACATCAAAGTACTGTTAGCTACTAGATAATTTCAGGTAAAACCTGTTCAGTTCTCCATTGCATAAAAGAGTTTGTCTTCCCAGGATTTCAGTACTCAAAAGGGCATGCTATAGCTCAAGACATAAATCAAGCTCTTGGAGGAAGCACCACCTGTCAAAATTCCAATTGGTGAGAAGCCAGATCTCTCTGAACTTGCTGCTGCTTTCTGGGAGCTTCTGTTTGCTTTTGTGATGGGAAGGCCATGTAGGGAGTGTTGGAAAGAATGCAGGTAAAGAGCTATTCTTGTTGTTGTTGTAGGATCAATTCCATCTTCATGACTAAGACGGAGTGAAAATCACTGCTGAATAAGATATTACTTGCTCTGGTGCATGATGATGGAATTGAGCCCAGAAAGAAAATACCTGGGAACCTGGGCTTGACCGTGCAAGTGTTGGGCACTACATGTGAAATTCCAGGCGTGCCAGTACAAGGCAGCTTCCACACCCACTGGCAGCCCAGGGAAGGCTGAGCTCCACTCACAGCTGGGCACAGCAGACCACCTGGGTGGCTTTAACACACTAGTTTGTCAGAGAGGACTTGGTCTTTCCATACACTATGATCAGCTGGAAGCAACTGTTGCTCCATAGATGAGTGGAAAGTATTTCAGGTTTGCATACTTGCAGGCAGGCAAATATAATGACCTGAAGGAAGAGGAAGAAGAATGGAAGAAGATATTTTAAAAGCTTTAAGAGGGATCAGATATCTTACTGGATTGCAGGAGGGACTACAGGACTTCTATAGTATGGAAGGTAAGGTAAAAAAAGGGCTTCAGGACTGAGACTACTAGAAGAGAAGCCCTTGTTTGGTTGTGAGTAATATAATTCAAGTGTAACATTGATACCAGAGAAGGAGGGAAAGCACGAAGCTAAAACTGTAATCCTCGGACTGGAAGAGAGAAGTATGGAAAAAAAAAAAAAAAAAAAAAAAAAAAAAATCAGCTGTCAGTAACCCTGTTAATTTAAAGTGTATTGATTTTGTTTCCTGTGATCTTACTTTACAGCAAATAAGGCAATCATCTTCTCCTCTATCAGCATGGGATTCACTATCTTTCAGGTAGATGCCTCCATAAGCTGGATAAATTATAATGCTTGACTCTGTCTTTCATAACTTACTAGTACTCTCAAGACTGTGCAGCTGACTCAGACATGCAGAGGAGCATTAGATATAAACATTACACTGAGCCCAGGGTTGCCTTCATGTTCAGAGGGGAGATAGGGAAGGTGCAAAAGGGAGAGACAACACTTTGGTACATGAATACTCTTTGAATTACAATGCCTGCAGCCTTGTCATGACCCAATAGAAAGTCCCAGTCTCTGTCGCTGCAATGTCCCATCCCAAACGCTACAGATGAATTTAATCAAACAGATGTCTTGAGAAATTTCTACACTGGAAACAATCCGTTTCTGTGACTGAAATGAAAGGGGGAAATTCACAGCACAGTTAAATTCAGAGATTTTCCTCCACCCTGACCACTCAGCAGTCAAGGGTTATTCTAACCACACATCACATGGACTTAAGGGAGACTGCCGATCTGCTTCTCCGTTTTAGATGAGAAGAGCCAAACTGAAAGCGGGCTGCTAGCAGACAGAAGCGGCTGTAGATGCAGGAGCAGTAGGGATCAAGCCGCACTGCAGTCACCGCTGGACGATGTGGTCAGCCTCCATCCCAGCTCTGAGCCTGGCCCCGGAGCCTGTCTGGTGGAGCAAAGGCTGCAGCATAATGGTTTTGATGGGGCAGGCACACTGTCTGTATGTAATTCAACGCCGGGAGAGGGACCGTTCATTACCCGATTGTTTTCTTCTCCCCTGCAAGTACTTTCCCAAGACCCGAGGAAAAAAAATACCGCAGCTGCTGGGTACATTTACCCTCCGAGGCAGCCGTGATTCCCCCCGGTACCAAGGTCCGACCCTGAGGTCCCTGCGGGCTCACAGGGAGTTTCGGAGGACGGGTATCTGCTCCCAGAGTGGTCCCTGGTAAGCGAGACGAGGAGAGATTGCTGCAAATCCCTAATCACTCTTCGTATCAACCAGGCAAGAGAATAAAACTAGGTTTCCCTAAGAAACAAAGGCGCGATGTACCCATAGCTCCTGCCCCCGCTCCCGGCAAATTCAGGCAGCCGCGAACACCGTGGGTGGCTTGCATAGCTCTTTCTGTTCCCTGATACTTCACTGTGGTCATGCAAGGCGGATCCCTTTTTCCCTACCGTGCAAAGTGTAGAAATACTGTAGAAATAGCACAGGAGCCTATCCCTGCAAACAACACCTTGGCAGAGCGGCGGAGCGGAGCAGCCCCTCCGCCCGCCCCGGCGGGGTGGGAGGGCTCCCCGCAAGCCGGGCCCGTCACCCGCCGCTCCCCTCCCGCGCCGATTTCGGGCTCCTGCTGAGAGAAATGTCACTCTCCAGAAAATGTTGCTTTCTCTCACTCTGTTCACATCGTTGTCTTCCTCCACACCTTTTCCATCCAGCTCAAAGACTCAAGGAGCTGGAAAAAAGAGAGGCAGAAGCGCCAGCATTCGCTGTGTTTGCTTCTGACGCCAGAAGGGATTTAGCTATATTACCGGCAGCTTATTTAGAGAGTCACAAAGCATGCTAAGAAAAAAAATAAACGAGCAGGAACAAACGCGTTCGGTTTAAGCACGCAGTCGGGGAGCACCAGTGCATGAGCCGGGTTCGAATATGTTCTTGTTATTCCGTCAAAGCTGCTGGGGAAGGAAAGGCTTCCTGCTCCCAGAATCCGTCCCGGGTCGTGTAAGATACAACTACGCTGAAAAAAAAAATACATACAAACATATATATGTATATATATATATGTGTGTGTGTATATATATATATATATATATATATTTGGCTCTCACCTCTTTCCCGACGGAAAAGAAAGGGCGTTTCTCTGCCCCGGGAGTCTCCCTGCTCCCCCAGCAGCCAGAGCCACGGCCACCACTCTTCGCGGAGCTGGGTGAGGCACTACGCGCAGTATCCGCGGCCATCCGCTCTCCCTGCACTCAGGCGTTTGCTGCCAGGGGGGTCCTGGTGCCTCATACCCCCTGCTCCTGTCGTTTCGAGGGGTGCACCAGCTGAAGGGAAGGGTGAAGTGGGCAGCCAGAGACTACCCGGCGTAAAAAAGCTAACGACTCTTAAGTGTCAAAACCCTGGGCTGCCGTGAATTTTACCCAGTTCAATGCGGACGTCGCCTCACGGTGGCCCTGCCTCCGGTTGAGGGGCACAAAGGAACCATCGAAAGGGTCGAAAGGCACCACAGACTGCTACCCCGAGGGACTTGAGGGGCGTGGGTATCCCTCCGAAGCTGGGAGACAGGAAAGAGCAGCTGTCGAAAGTGGAGTAGACAGGGTTGCGAGGGGCTGCATGCAGATGCTGCGGCCGTGGACCTGCTCATCCTGTTGCTTTCTGTAGTTTTTATGCAGTCACCTTGAGCTGACATCGTGCGGGTGTCACCCGAGGGGCTCAGAAAGCGATTCTCTCAGGTGGCAGAGTCCGTGGGGTCCTCGGGTGTCACTGTAGGAATCGGGCTCCTCCACACCCGTCCGCTTGAGGCGTCACCGGCGGTCGGCCTTCCCATGACTATTCACCAGTAGAGATACTGCACCTGTGAAGCCCTTCAGCCCCCTGACACCCAGTTCGGGCATCCCAATAACAAAACCCTTAGTCCAATGAGCGAGCACTCGTACGCATTTAGCACTATACATACATATAAGAGAGACTGACCTTAATGCATACCTGCACATTCAAAGAAAATGCCTGGAAATAGGAAAACAAATTTTTTAGCTATATAAGCCAAGCTATAGTTCGTCTTTACTGTCTAAATCCTCACCACGTTTCCAGTGTAGACCTACCTCTGTTCCACTGTTTCTTGGAACAGTACGGTCAGATTTGTTTCTAAACAAGAAACTGTATTTTATGCATAAGCATAGAAATACTGAAGATTCAGACGGCTAAGGAGTTTTAAACCACTTCTGTTCCTGAATAAACCATGCAGAATTTTATAAGAAAGTTGTGCGCATGTTAATATAAGAAGTTGGTCCTGACAGTGTTTTGTATATTCTACGGTGCTGCAATTGTCCAAACTTAAACTGGTTGTTAATTTACAATAACAATACACGAATAATTAATCTGTGGTGCTTTGGTTCTTCTAAATTGACTTCCCGTTCAGAATCTTGCAATTATTTGCTCTTGCAATTATATTTAACAGGAGGCGGATTTTTAAGAGATAAACTATTTTTTTTTTTTCTTTTAAGACCTACTAGATGTATTCGTAAAGGAAATAGGTTAAAACTACAAGGTGGAAAGGGGACCTTATTCAAATCCCATGGAAGCCCCCTCTATCCTAAATTGTGCACATACAAAGAATAAACAAATCCTTCAAATGTGAAGAATAACGGGATATTGTTTGCTTCCCCCCTTTCCCCACTCCCCAAGTGATATTTCATCTATTATCCTTACTGTAAGTGGAGGGTGTTTTTACATAAGCGAAAAGAGATAACATGTGGATTATATCCTAAAATCCAGAGACTGAAAGACTGTTCACGGTACTCTGAATGCTACAGGAGAAACGTCAGACAAATATCTGAAGGTTTTAACAACAAAGAGAACCTGCTGGATTTAGTTTCCTAGGTTGGTGAGCAGTTGCTGTGTTCGGAGATCTGGACACTACTCTATGAAATTGTGCCCAGGCCCTGCCTCGGCCACTTCACCCTGCCAGAGCAGGTCTTTGCAGCTCAAGGGTCGTCACTCGTCTGGGTTAGGTCTCGGTTTCAGGTCTCGATCCTGGAAATCACAGACACGCAGTAAATCTTGCACTGCACTGCAGGGAGCTTCTGGATCAGAATCGCTCCGAGTTTGCCTGGGACGGGATAAGCATCGACCTTTTTGTCATGCAGAGAAGCCCTGTTACAGGAATGAGGCGAAATGGAAGTCGTAAATGGAGGTCTTGCCATCAGACTTTCTCTGGAAGCCTTGACTTCATTGTTCTTCCCGCCATATGGTTCCTAGTCTCCCACGAGAAGCACGAAAAGTCCACAACTCCCAAGGCCTTTCCCCTGCCCCCTTTCTGAGCACCTTTTGCCTATTGGATGGTCTGAGAGAACCTAAAACTCTCCTACAAAAAATGCCACAAACGGGGATATCTCAGATCTCAGCCTTGGGGACAAGAAAACCTGTCAAAGGGAACACTGGTATGACCTTACAAACGCAGCACACATCAGTCCCGGGGCAGTGACGAGGGCAGGCTGTTAGCGGCAGCTTGCTGTGACGCGTGTCCCTGCCGTTCAGGACAAGTCGGTGGCACTGGGATGTCCCGAGGGAATCTGAGCCGGGGCCAGGCAGAGAGCAGCCCCCCTCAGCGTGTGCCGTGGAGCATCCCATCAGCCGCTGCTAGAATGGCTCGGTGCTCAGCACAGGGCTGTACGCAGCCAGATTCCTCACCTTCCTCCAGCTCCGCCACTGCCCAGGGCGGTGCAGTACAGGGACTGTCAAGGCCAGAACTGACCCTCTAGCCCGGCAGCTTGCCCAGTGGATGCTCCGAAGCTCCCTTTCCAGGACTGGGGCGTTTCTGCTGGTGCGCCCTGTCCCTGCAGGACAGCCTGGGATACGGGGCTGGAGATGAGCAGGTGCGGAGAGCGTCAAGGAATCCCCTCGACCCCTCGACGTGCCGGGCTGACGGCTACAGGCCTCCCCTCTACCGCAACCCCCGGGCTGCGCACTTCCCTCGGGGCTGGATGGGATGCCGGCAGAGCCGGGGAGCGGGTGTCCCCTTGGGGGGCAGAGGCATGATCTGCCTCTCGTACACGGGCTCTGGCAGCCCCTGGAAAAGGTCGGGCTGCAAAGTCACAACACGAAGGGGAAAGCCCAAATGCGCCTCGGCTGGTCCAGCATAGTCCCTGCATTACTCGTTATGTCTGCATTTAGGAGAAAACCCACGGAAAAGCAACTTTTAAATGACGTTTTCTGATGCCGCCAGAAGCCCGCGAGAAAAATGCCCTCCGCTCTGAGCGGCATACACCTCTCCTGGAAGGGGAATCACGTTAGGTGGGCAGCGGCGAGGAGCAGTGGTCTTCTTTCCTAGAAATAGCCATTCTCCAAAGGAAAAAGCAACACAAACCAAAACGTATATTTATAGCACTATTCTGCATTAAATAGTTCGGCGACTCAGCGCTGGAAAAGAGCTGGGTGGGTTTTATCCTCTCAGTTATTATTCCACAACTGCAGGAGAGAAGTAATTTGCAACCCCATGTAGACGGCTGGGTGCGAGGAGCGGCTCCCGAGCTCTGCACGCCCGGGTCCAGCAGCTCCTCGCCGGGAGTGGGCTGCCCTGCCCAGCTGCCGCCGGCTGCACCGCCCGAGGGAGGCCGGATCCCACCCGCTCCACGGGGCTTTAGCCGGAGGAGCTGCAGCGCAGGATGCTGGGGATAATGGCAATCTGGCACTCAGCTCGTGAGTACCGTGGGAGAATGGATCCCTTCATTTCCACGCGTGGTGGAAGGCGGGGCTGGACCACGCATCTCCTGTATATAAAACACTGTGTTTCACATCAGAACCTTGAAGCCCGGAGGGAGGGGGAAGGGGGGGCGAAATTTTCGTTTACTTTATGACAAAAAAAGAAACAGAGCACGAACTCCGCGCCCGAATAGGTCTTTGCTACTTCACGTCGCAAATAATTTGTTTTCAGGTGCATCACTAGTATCACCGGCCCTGTGGGAAGTGAAGTGACAGGCGCGACGATGTGGTCCCCCAGGGGACCGACTGAAGGGCGCAGCTGCGGATCCGCGCAAGGCAGGAGGGGACCGAGCACGGAGGAAGGGCAGCTCGGTTATCTGTCGATGTCTCTTTTCACTCTCCCCGTTTTATTCTTACAACGAAAGAAAACGCTCAGAGAGGGAACGATTGAGTTTTCTTCAGATGCTAAAATATTAAAATGCTTACAAAATTTCCAGTGAGGGACAAAAAGCTTTCTTTCCTAAACACGATCCGCATTTACAGCCCTAACAGGGAAAAACAAAAAACAAAACAAAAGAAAAAAAATCAACATCCAAACAAAAAAAAAATAACAACAAAAAATCACAAAACAAAAAACCGCACCATAACAAAAAAAAACCAAACAAAAAACCAAACAACAACAACAACAAAAAACAAAACAAACAAAATAAAAAAACCAAAACAAACCCCACACCTCCAAGTTTTGTGACTAGGGAGACGAGGTTTGGGAGGAAAACGCTATAAACCCCTTTCCTTTAAAAGCGTCTCTAGTTGAGACCCCATCCTGGCGTGCCCGGGCCCTGCGTGTCCAGCCTTCCCCCGTTTCCACCTGGAGTGACTGCCGCGGTCTGTGAGCCACGGGCACCCATGTCCCCACCTGCAGACAAACCTCAGGTCATCTCAGAGATATCTCCTTTGCAGAGCAGTAGGGCGTCAACAAAGCTATCGGTATGGACATTTTTGGGTAACGAGTTTATACACACGTAAAGCCATAGGAGCTGCAAACTCTTCCAGAGAAAGGACTGAGAGAAAACAGGCGCACTTTCAAATATGACCAAAAAGATTTGCCACCGTCTTACGTCCTGGAGCCAAATACTGAGGGGTTCAATTTAATCGTAGGAAAGGATTAGCGGACACGAAGTCTGCTAAAGAAACTTCCTCCCCGGCGGAGTCACCTGCGGGAGAGGAGCCGGGCCGCTGCCCGCAGCCCCCGGAGACCCCCTCCCCAGCGCCGGCGAATACCTTCGGCCTCACATTGCGGGACTGCACGGCTGCAGGCAGAGAGAAGCCCCGCTGGCAGCCAAGGCCTCCTCCCTCAAAGAAGCGAGGGAGGCGGACAATTATTCTTTCCACGGAATTCAGGAGACATTCGTTATAAATCACCCAGGCGAATAAATAGCACCAGGCGAAGCTCCGAGGTGTGCAGGAGAGCAAGGCAGAGCCGCACTTGGCTTGTAGGTGCCCCGCGTAAAATTACAGCCAGGAGATAAATCGGCATTGATTTGGATTCCCGCGGGTTCGAGCTTCTAAATTCCCCGTGCCCTTAGGTATACTGAGTTTCACCGGGGCATAGTGTGGGAGCGGGCGGGTGGCCACCCCCTCCCCCAGCATGGAGTGGAGCACCACTGGTGACATCCCGAAACATTGCTTGGTGTAAACAAACCGTGCTGCCCCTCGCCTTTGCTTGCATCTGCTCCGGGGGAAGGGCTCCATCCCTCCAGCTGCCGTGGCACCGAGGAACCTGCCTGCATTTGCACACATCTGCACACCGGGGTGCGTGTGTTTTCTGGAACGAAATCCACTAAAAAAGAACCGACTTTTGGAGTCAGACAATTTGCTGCGCGTCTAGGAAGACGGCAGAGCTAACAAGACTCTCTCCAAAGCTGCTGGTGATTAAAAGCAGCTCGAAAATACAATTATTCCTGTAGGTGGCACTGGTACTAGGTGTTGCAGAAGGGAAGGCAGAAATGGAGAAAATTGCCTAGAATTACCAGTTGGTTCCTATAATTTAATGCAGAACAATAGAAGGGGGGTTTTGTTTGTTCGTTTTGTTGGTTTTTTTTCTCTCAAAATTCATGTAACATGTGACAAATTAAAATCTGATTGCTTTATTAGAACAAAATATGCTTTTAAAATCTGGTCCTCTGTAGCTTTATGGCCTGGTCCATGAGGATTGTCTAATTCTAAATATGTCATTAAAGAAATCCTAATGGAAAGAGAAATCAGCTCAGCACGGCTCATTCAAGTCAAATGTTTGCACCAGGAAAGCCCTAATGAGACACTGGTCTCCAGAGGGCTTGCCAAGAACAAGTGGTTGCATAGTTATTAAATCTGTCCAAGCAACTAACACATCGTTAAGACACCCCCGCCCCCATCCCCCATCCCTCCCAACTTCGATCTGACTATTTAAGAGAGGTGGACAGAGGGGGACAGTGACACTGCCGCTGCTGACCAGCCGGGATGCCCCCCGCCCCGGGGGGGGAGGAAGGGTTGGGCTGAGGCAGCCCCCGGGGCTTGGCAGCGGCGGGAGGTGCGGTGGGGTTTGTCGGGGAAGCTCCGTTTGGCGGGGAAGCTCTTCGTCCGTTTTCGAACCGCTCTACCTGTGTTTCACCTGCTCATCTGTCTACAGTGAATTCCAGTAAAGCGCAGGCGCCTGTTCTTGCCTTCACTGGAGACGATCTGCGACTGACCTGAGACGGGGCACCAGGCCGGACAAGGCAGCCGGGTCTATCAGTCCCCTCCTGTCTCCTGGGAAGGAGCCAGATGCCAGAGGTCACTCGCCCCGGGTCTCCTGGGATTTTACAGACTTTTCCAGCTCAATCTCCCACCAGAGCTGAGACTCCCGGCTGGGTCGGTCGCTGGGAAGCAGCGGGACTGAGCCACTGCCGAGCACAGACGAGATGCTTGTGCTCTGGACAAGCCAGCAAGACAGCCCGACAATAAATTTAGGGACATTTTCTTAGCGCCGAAACGGAGCTTCCCTGGAAAGAGATTTGAAGGAGGTTAGGTCCTTACCTGGAAGGCATGATACTCAAAAGCCTCGTGCCTTGATTTCTTGCAATTCTCTCCCTTCAGATTTTGAGATCTGTTGTTGCCAAAGTGACTCCGAAATACGACTGTATTTTGCTCTCCATTGTTTCATAACTATGTAGGAAATGTTCAGGCATGGCATATTTGTATCCGATGAAACTTTGTTAAACAAAACTTCATTCTATTACATTTCCATTCTCTGTCTTGTCCCTGCCGTCAAATCAGTTTCTAAAAACTGAAATCGCATATTCACTCACGGCATTGTGTCCTCCCCCACCACCTTTTTGGGGGACTGGACGAAATAAAAAGTCTTTCGTGCGAGTTTTTGAGTTATTGTTAGTATTTTCATAGACATTTGAATGTTATAGTAATTAAAGTAATCTAAAAATATCCCCTTTGTGGATTCGCATGCACTTTAGTACATGATAGCTGTCAGTTTAGGAGAACAGCTGCAAGTTTAGGTATAAGGATGTAAGGGCATGGGTTTTTTTCGAGTTAAAATAAAGCAGCAGACAACAATAAGAGACGTGACGTCTACCAACGAAGGATCGTCAACACATCCCAGGATCATTCTCGCAAAGCCTTTCCCCCCCAAAAAAAGATTGAAGAACAAATGAATAACGAGGCCGGTCCCTTCAGAACGGGATGGGAAGGGGTCTGCAAGGGACTAGGGGGCTGTGGGGAGGTAGCGGTCCCTGTCTGCAGCCCCACTGTGGCTGAAAGGGGCCTCTCCCCGTAAAAACACTCCCTTTCCTTCGCAGCCGCTTTCAAGCAATACTGTGACGGGGCATGTTTGAAGTGCGCTTGTCCGGCGCTGCGCAGGAGGGTCAGCACACCTGAGACCTGGGGTCAGGACGAGCATTGTAGAGCCAGCAGACTCTGAGGGAGAGCGGGAGTAGCGGATCGACCTTCCCTCCCCGGGGGGTCATCCCGGCACCTCCTCCCGCCCCCCGCTAAGGCACCGTGCACTAACCTGCTGGGCTCAGCTATTGTACCTCATAAGAAGATGCACATGGTAGCCAGTGATAGGTGAAGGCCCCTTCATACTGCATTTGCTCCCTTACACGTCTCGCAGAAAACGGGAGCTACCCCGAGAGATCCCGTGGGCTTTTGTGTGCCCGCGTGTAGGAATAGCTCTGATCAAAACGAAAGCCCCGTGGGTCTCGTCTCTCTCTGCATCACACAACACCGTTGGTCTGGGATGGGTCAGGTCCAGCCACAGCCTAAGGCTGTCACTACCCTTCCACCTGCCTCTGCCACGCTTTTTCCGGCCTTTCAGAGGTGTCTAAAATCTTCTCTGCCCCCCTCACCGCGTTGGCTGACCCCCACCTCTGTTACAACTTCTAGGTGCTTTTTACCCTCCAAACTGTCTCACGGCTCACCCCGGGCAGGGACGATTTCGCCACTCTGTGCTGCAGGTCAGCATCTGGGGAGAGGAGAGGGAGGGAAGAAAGGAGAGGTGCAACAGTCCCTGCAACAGCCGCAGCTCTTCTGTGTGTCTCTAACCTCCCCCACTCCAGACCCACACCTTCCCCACACCAACTCGAAAAACTCGGCCATCTGACTACACAAACACAGGGGTGAGCTTTGTCCTTTGGGAAGGGTCGGGGAGGATTTCTACTTACAATATATGGTGCCATATGAGCATCTTTCTGCACTAATCGCTCCTCCGGAGTCACCTCCCGAGTAGCAAGAGTTTACTTTCTTAAAAATGTGTGCCCCGCCTTTTATTGGTCTGCTTTATTTCTACAGTGGAGAAAGATGGGGATCAGAGCTGCACTTCATCCCGCGGAACCCCCATGAAAGCCCCTCATGGAGGATGAGGTCTCTCTAAAGACTGCTGAGGGAGGCAGGAGCCGGGCACGCCCAGGTGTGTGCACAGCGGCACCGAGGGCCCCGTCCGCCTCCCAAACCGGAACCGGGCCGGAAGGTTAGGATGCTACCGTGTCGAGACCCCATCTCCCATCTACGTGAGGGGCTCAAGGGACTCCGGGGGCTGGCTGAGCAATCTCTGGAGGCTCTCGACTCCGGAGAAGGCCCTCATGGGAGAGGGAAACCAGCCGGCTGCCAGCCGTCATCTCACCGGTACCGGGCGCGCAACGGAGCTGCTGCCGTACAGGCGATTTGCTACAGGCAACTCACGCCAAGTCCGTTCCATGAGAGGGCCAGAGAGCCGTGTCTGAGGTTTTGGAAAGGAGGGGAAAAAGCCTGTAACTCCTGTCTGCGATGTCCCGGTGTCGAGGGGAGGGTGACCCCGGGAGACACAACGGCTGCCCGCAGCCGGGGCTCGGGCAGCATCGTGGGGGACGGCACAGCTCAGTCACTCTCGTCAGCAGGGACGAAAAATTTGGCTGTGATCTGTCACAGATCTGGCCCGAAGCTCTTTTAGCCCCCCCACTCACCCATTTTGCCTTGCCCAGCCGGGGGGTCCTTGCGGTGGGGGCGCGGGTGGCTGCCGGGGAGGCCGCCGGCAGATCATCCTTGGGGCGAGACCCCTGCCCGGCCACGCGTGCCCTTTCCCCGGTGGAGACACTCCGACCCCGCGGGGCCCCTCTCCCTCCTCTCCCTGCTGCCTTTCCCCTCCTATTCTTCAATTATTTCCTACCTGAAAAAAAATTAATCTTTTTGCCAGGCAGGTCTGAAGGATCAACAGGCTGTTGTACATTATGATGTTTTCATATTCCTCTCGGCTCCCCCTGCCCTCTACCGACTCACTGTAGATGTGACCTTTGGTATTTCAGCCCACACTCAGCAGTTGAATGGAAACAAGTTGAGCACGTTCACTTCTGATAAACATTATCCTTAAACCACTGGAGACCCGAGCAGAGTAAACGAGCTTTTCCGACAGGACCACATCAGGAACACACATTGAGAAAGGGAAAGAAACCAAATATCCAGGAGATCAGAGGCGGGCTCGAGGGTGGAGGGGTGGGAGAAGGAAGGAGGGGGAACAGACAGGTTGGAGAACACGGCGGGGGAGGGAGAAAAAGACACAATTTTGAGCACAAAAGGCACAGATGGGGAGAGAAACTGCTCGGGCAGCGTGGGAGAGCAGCGCAGGGTCACGCCCGAGCATCCCGGCAACCCTGGAGGAGCTCCAGGGGCGCCGGGACAGTCCAGAAGTAGCGGGGCCAGGCTTACAACAGCCGTGCTACCGCAGATGGTCTTCGGCCACACGCCGCCGGACCGGGCTGAGGCAATGGGAGGGGAGGCCTGTGCGAGGCGGCCGGGAGCGGCGGTGGTGGGCGGAGGGCAGAGCCAGCGCGGAGGGCAGCCCAGGCTCTGCGGACGGGGCAGCAGCCTGCGGGGAGGGCTGCTTGGCGGAGATCACTCTGATGACTTTACTGGGGAGAAGCTCGCTGTTAATGCAGATCGGAAGTTTAACGGACCCGCACCCCCGTCCCTTCTTTAATTATATAATTAACTTAATGAAAGGCTGGATCCGGGTCCTACTATTTCAATGCCTCCTGCCTTAGAAATATGGAGAACAGGTCAGCTCACGACACCGAAAAACATTCTGGCTCCAGCGACTACCTGAGAATATTGTCTGCTTAACGTGGCATCGCGTTCGGACGGTGGCTTTTGTGGGAGGGTAGGCGAGGGGGATGTAGGAGAAGATGGATCCCCTTTACTAGAGGTAATTTTATCTAGGTTGAGGAAGCACCAAAATTTGCAAGCGTGATATTCTGTATGGGCGACTCATGTTTCTGAAGTAACCACAAAACTGCCACAGAAAATTTTTGTTTGTTTGTATGTTTTGTTTAAAATCCTTGAGATAACAGAAGTATCGGCAGATACTCCGATCAAATAAAGAGATACCTGGGAAATAACCACAGTCACCTTCTTTCCACCACAAAACCTCTGCAACATGCCATTAATTTCTGGGCAATCTTCTACTCATTGCCTCTTAAAATCTTCTACTAATCTGCAACATCCTACTTACTCCTCACTATGAAAGTTTATTGCGAGATGTACAGGCTCTGAAATCTATTTCAATTAATTTATTTTATTTTTTTATCATAAAAGTATCCTACAAACATGTAATTAAAATAATATTTATAGAGTGTTCATACACGCCAGCGACATCAGTTTCATATTTTACTTGCTGATATTTTGTGCATTAGGCTCACCACATTATATCTTTTCATGTTTTATTTTCAGAGCTTATGCCTTCAACATTATATTTAAGAGAAAAATATGCAAACAAAACAAGCAAAAATGATATCAGAAAAAAAAAATACAATGGAAACCATGATAAATTATTGGCTGGAGCTGGGAAGACCATGATCTCTATGTGTAAGTTGGTGTACGTGCGATGTAGGCAAGAGGCACACACATAAAATCACAGATCAGGATCCGTACACCTAATGCCAAACCAAACACTCCTTCCACATACACAAACACGCCGTGACCCACACATACTTTAATTCCTACCAGCTTTGTCTGTTTTTCTTTTAGCTGTTAATATATAGCAGTGTCTCTGATAAAGTTGAAATCAGCTGCGAGGCGTTGACATTTTACAGTAAAGTGCGGTGCAATATTTAGTGTGGGGATTAAACCAAAACCGGAGCCGGTCTTTGATGGCCGGGAAATAACAGCATCCCGATACCCGGGCGCCGCAAGCAAAGCTGCTGCTGATTTCCTGACCGCCTTGTGATTTCTACAAAAAACATTGCTGAAGGCTCATCTCTCAGAGCTTTCTCGTACACCACCGGTAAAGTATTCTTTAGTGAAAAAAGTGCTTTATTAGACCAAGGAGACCATGAACAAAGAAGAACTTTCGTCCCGCATCTGTAAATTCAACGCTAAGAAACGGCGCATGTGACAAGACGTCGCGCAGCTTCTGCCAGGGAAATGGGGGGACACCCCTCTGCAAGCCTCGACGCCCCCTCCCCGTCCGTTTTACTGCGGGGGAGGCGCAGCACCTTGGGGGGCTCCTGAGGGGTATACTTTGCCTTGCCCGCCACGGCCTCCGACTGTGCCCCCCCACCTCCCGTCACCTCGGTTCTCCCCGGCCCTACCGCAGTGCCGGCCCCGCTCAGCACCGCCCCGGCCCCGACTGCCCTTTCCCCGCAACTCACCGCCGGGCAGGTATGAAATGGCCATTTCTGCTGTGGCGGGGACCCAGGTGCCGAGCACGCCTGAGAGTCAGAACGGAAGGGCGGCCAGTGCCGGGCTGTCCGTCATCTCCCCCGGCCATTAGGAGGGCGGCTGGGCGGCGGGGCCGCCC